>BMAV01019104.1:109509-135398 GCA_019973955.1 Trichonephila inaurata madagascariensis
TTTTTCGAAAGCGCATTTGAAGTAGGAACCACATTGAATTTCTTTGTTCATATCAAATTTAACGTTTATCTAATGATTTATACGTAAGGCATTGTGCTAACTTAGAAACAGCAACGAGAGATTTAAAACTGGAAATATTGTAACTAGAAGTTTACTTTAATTTAATAATTGGTTTTGACTCAAATTTTTATTAACGACAAAGTTTAAGTCTGAAATAGGATTGTTGGCAACGGTCCTTTTAATTGCGAGCAAATGAGAAATGACAGGGATCACACTTGAGCTGCCATCCAATGTTCTAACTCTCACACCACTTAAACGGGAATATTTTTCAACAGATTTAACATGCATCATTTACAATTTATAAAGAAGGTAAAAAAAAATGTAACATTGAAATAAATATTTATTTTTCTTTTGAAGTTGTTTTCTCATTCGCTTTCCTTGATTTTTTCCCAAGTTTCACAACTAAGTTTCATGCAATGCTTTTATAAAATTTTCCCACAAAACATTTTAACGTTTGTTGCTATTTTGTCACAATTTGTGTCTGTTTGATTCTAGTAAGCTAAACTAGAAAATATACGATGAAAAAGTACATGTGTTGTCACCAATATTACTACATGATCTATGGGAAATATACGTTACGTTTGTTGTAATAAAAATTGTCATAGCATGAACTACATGAATATATTTCCTTCTCACATTTCTCATGCATAAAGACTATCAATAACGATTTATTTTACTATTCAATAAATTGCAGTTTTCGTGGTGAAAATATAGTCAAAAATATACGATTCACTGAGTTTTAACAGAAATTCTTTTTGAGGAATGAGATGAAATACAAAATACCAATAAAAAGGAAGCATAGAACGAATTCTTTAAATCAAGTAAATGAATAAAAAAATATTTTTAAGTTTAAATTTTTTTTTTCTGAAAGGTGATTAACAGTAAGTTGTCTGTTTTACCTAATAAAAATAATTATAATGGGTTTAAAAATACACATTGTGTGATTTCCTTTCAAGTATTTTGTAAACAATTTATTTTTATTAAAAAATCTTTCTTTATTCGAAATGTTTCGTCATTTCAAAAGTTTAGTCAATTCAAAAATAAATTGCAATAAATTATTTAAACCTGCAAATTAAAATCAAAATTCATTTTAATATATTTAAAATAAGGAATATCGATAAAACTTTTGGATATACAAATAAGATAAACTTTAGGTTAATTTTTTTTTCTTTAAATTTAGAAATACTTTAAATGGATTAAAACACTGAGTTATGAGACAAACGGGAGACTGGTCTAGTTTTGATGGAGAAATAATCAACTCACACAGACATTGCAAAAAGAAATAACTTTTTTTAAACCTAATCATATATATGTATGTCACTGGAAAATACATTGAAAAAACAAATCGGTAGAAGCAAAATTAAGTGCCGAAACATATTCAAACATTGATAATACACATAACTTTCTCAGACAGCTTTGAGGTTTATCCACTCAAGTTCTTCTAATCCCCAATAGAAATTACCTTCTATAATAATCTTCTAATTACCAATAGAAATTACCTTCTATAATAATCTTCTAATTACCAATAGAAATTACCTTCTAAAAATCTTCCAATTTCCAGTTATTTGCTTTCCTAAGACTTCACAAACTGTTTTCTTATAAAACTGTTGTTGCTAATTCCACCTGTCTGTCAATGGCCCATAGAGACACATGCAATTCATCACGACAAAGAACTAGATGTACACCGGTCGTTAGCCATAGCTTTGAGAACCATTCAGATGACACCCCAATTTTGAGGGAGAGCGCTTTAGAGATACTCAGAAGCTTTCCCCCACCTCTCTTTCCCTTTCCCGTACACAAACCTTCCGAGAGAACTTTCTGGTCGAAGGCCACTTTGCGTGCCCCCCCCCCCCCCCCTATGTCACACAAGCACTATGCATTTATAAACATCCATGTCCTGTCCGCGATTGGCAACAAGGCCCTACGATACTGTATTCAGCCTCACTAATTCCTATACCGTATTGGCGGCTTTTTTTTAAAATGCAAACGCTTATAAACAGCAGTATTTTAAGCACCTGTACTTTGCTTAAAGTTAACGCATATTAAAAACATGAACAGATCTAGAAGGCTTATTGAATGAATTTTAATATAATTAAAAAGAAAATGTGATTTTTCAGGGGTACGGTATGTGAAATTTTAATTAAATATTTGATTTAAATCTTTCAAACATTGTTTTTGATTACCCTCAATGTATATATATTTTGCAAAAGAGTTTTTGTGCTCAAAATAGCATAAAAAGCTAAGCATTTAATTTTTAAAGTGAACTTAAGAATTCATGATGGGATTTTAAAATGCTACTTCGCATGAGTACGTACACACAGGATAAACTGGAAATTTGATTTACAAGTACGTTGAACTATAAAAAAAATAAAAAAAATTGCTAGGTACTTTTTTTTTTGAGTATATTTAAAAAAATATTTTCTTCTAAGGATTTTTATTGAATATTCTTAAACTATTTATAAATTTCCATTGAAATATTTTTAAGAAATAAATTCAGCTTTAATTTAAAAACAACGCATACTAATTTTAGTTACATGTATGAATAGTAATATTTAGAAAAGTATCAAATGATTTGGTAAAATATAAGATACAGAAAACATTTTCACTTTAATTTAAAAAAAATAGTTTTTTTTTCTTTCTGACATAAATTGATGTAAAGTGTTCGAAAACCATTCTGATGAGAATACTTAAAATAAATAAATAAATAAATGCTATCTTAGCTCATGGATTTTTAACTTAAAGTCCTAAAATTTTGTGAGTTTTTAGAGGAACATAGAAAGAATAATGTAAGCTTAAATCCTTTATTAGAGTTTTGACCGATCTTGCTCAATTGAATCGTACTGTGTCCTTTTAACTTAAATTATAAGCGTATATACCTTATAAGCGTATTCTCGATTACTTAATAAAATAAAGTTACCTGAGTCAGGTTTCATTTTAAAAAGATTCACTCAGGAGATATTGAGATTAATTTGGTATTGCATTTGAAACTGAAATTTGGAGTTGTAATGCTTTCTACTTTTTAAAATAAGGGAAAAAATTCTGATTCTCCAAATAATTTCTCTGTGACGAATATCGAATTAAATGCTGTGCACGTTGTGTTTTCTTTTTTCATTTCGCTGATGTCCTTTTCACTGCAGCTTAAGCTTCACAAATCCCTTTCGAAATATTTACAAGTGAGAGTAATTAAGTTTAATCTTAGAGGAAGCGACAAAAATAGACCCTTTCTAAAAGCGGGTCTCGAAAAGTTCTAATTAGAACATTTTCCTTTACAGGGAGTTTGTTTATGAAGAGGCTTTTCAACTTTCTAATGAACTTATGTCCTTAAGAATGAAGAGATACAGCGATTTTAGCCATACGAATGGGGATACGGAAAATTCTGGTGCCTTAATTAGTTTAAATTAGACGAAGATTGTGCATTTCTTTTAAAAGACCTATTAGGTTTTTCTTTTCATATTTTCATATACTTAATGGTTTTAAATTTATGATCTATAAAGTTTAAGGTAGATGTTTAAAATTTGCAAGATGTAATGATTTTCGAAATTTTATATCAGTCAATTAATTCGATGTTTTATCTAATGGTTTTGTTTTTGCTCGAAATCATAGGAACTCGATCTCAAAAGGAAAACAAGCAAACCATGAACAAACATATTATGAAACAAGATGTCAAGGTTAAACTTGCTATGAAGAATACACCAGGACCTAGTGTACATGTTGGGAAAATTAATTCTGAACTTGATATTACTCTGGAAAGGGTTGACATGAATATGACTGGCATATCAATTTGATGTAATATGTACATATAAGAAACATAAACTGTAAGTTTCCTCAAATGTGTGAAAGCCATGTATCATTAAAATAGAAGGCAATAATTTAATTTTCCTAAATATTACTTAATTATTTAGAATGCAAAACCTCTCATCAGTTGAAAAGAGCGTATCTGCTGAAATCTTAATACCATAAAGTGATATACATCTTAACTATTTTTATTTTATTAGAAGTAGCCCTCAGGGGGCTCATTTTCTTTAGGTGAGTACGGGTGTCACAATCCCGAAGTGCCCTAGTGGTATTTTCCTTTTCCCAAGGGGTTTAATCTCTTTGGTAAACACGGGCTTCACGAACCCGCGGTACTCTAGTGATCTTTCTCTATCCGCCTCATCTTTATCAACTGAAACGTGCCCAGTTCCTACAACTTCTGATAAATTTGCCGCACTTTCAACTGAAGTTCAGCCATCAGTTCCCTTATCAGAGTCTGCAACTACTACAACAAATAGCGAACTTTCTGATACATCTAGAGTCCCACAGAATGTAAAACAGAAATTCAAAAATAGAAGAAAACGCACAGAAGTACAAAAACCAGAAATAAAAATAAAAATATCCAAACATAAGCCGAAGAAAAGCTGTGTACACTATACCTCAGAAAACGAGGATTTTATTGTATACGATGTGGAGGAGGATAAGGGTTTTAAAAGTTTTATAAAAGACGGTTACTCTAATTTCATAACACCCACCAAGTATCAAAAGAAATGACAGGGATCACTGATTTTAACAATGTCTAGAATTGGAAAATAACTTTTTTATTGATAGATGTCAGGCTTGGTGGAGGAATTCCTCCACCACTCTTTGTTTATAAATTTGTTCGGATTGACTTTTATGTACAATTTTCGATTTTACCTTTTTTAACTGAAATCTAATTAAATTTCTAAGTATTTTTATATTTTTAATGTTTTAAATGTATTTTAAAAATAAACGTCTCTTTTTTTTAACGAGTGTTTAGCGTAGTATGGCCCAAATTGGTCCTTGCGCCAATAAACCTCAAAATCACTCACTCACTCATTCATTTATTATTCGCCTATAATTTGCAAGATACATAATTTTGCATTTTAAATTTATAAAATAATATATAGTGAAGAACAATTAGTATTTGCATACCAGGATAATATTCTGCAGAATTTTCTTTTGCCCTTAATCGTGGTGGTGATTAGCTTCAGCATGTAATCTCTACAAAATACGAAATGTGTTTGAATGCCACACAAGCACATGAATTCCGAACAACATGCCACATTTCACGAAGATCCGACAGTGAGGGTTCATACGATATATCATTTACATCTAGACAACATTCTAAGTCAGCATCATGAAATTGATAACAGGTGATTTAAATGGGCGAGCAATTATTTTGACTTGAATGCCACATTAGACAAGCGGAGGATACCGGATAGTCACATAATTTTAAAATAAGGCATTACTTAAGCACCCCATAAAATGAATAAACCATACTACATATAAAAATTAATGAATATAAGTAAGATAAAGTTGTGAAGACTTTTTTCAGTTTATTTATTGTGCTTTCATATTGTCTATAGCTGCAAACCCATTTAATTTTAGAATCTGTTTAATGTGACAAATACTTCCTATCACACTTTTATATATATTTTTCTTTAAAATCAGAAATGATATTGCTTGTTGATGTTCTAATAAAAGCCTACAAGTTACTGATGTCCATACTAGTAAACAATTGCTCACAGTTATATGTCGACCCAAATGCAGATAACAGTTTAACTATAATTGGTTTTTTGGTTGTCTTTGAGGGCCACAAAGGAAAAAAAAAACAACAGGAAAAGTGCTTTATTGAAGAAACATAATCGGGACATATTGTCCTGGTGGCAACTCTTGTCCCAGGTTCTGTGTAATAGTTACAGAAGTGTATTGCTTACCTTAAGCCCACTTCCCTATCCAATAGGAAATTTAAACAGTTAAAGTTTGAGAAAAATAATTTGCTTGAGACAGTGGCAAACATAAGTTTTGTTCTAATTCATTTGCATTCAATCAATTTCTGTATGTTACGTCATCGTTTGATTTTCTATTGCTCTTCTAGTTTTTCTATATTCTAAGAGTTTATTGTTGTTACTAATGTGAATATAATGAAATTGGATTTGAATGCCACACACACACTTCTAGAATATAGAAATATACTTCAGTCATAAAGAATATCGCAACAATATTGACGCTCAAGAGACTATATCATACATGACAGGGTTGTCTCATAAAAATCTGTGATAGTGAAAAAGTAAACACTTCCACGGTAAAAATCACTCTTTTGGCAAGAACTCCCGAGTTAAGTAAGTTTGATTTGCCTCGTACCCCGCCATCAGCTTCTACCAACGTCCGTTTTAATTCATCATGCTAAGTTTTTCCACATATCAAGATAAAAGTGGCAAGTCAAAATGATTTTACCACAATCATAGCATCATATTGTATTCTATTATGTGTGGTAAGTAAATATAAAAATATACTCTCGTGGAATGGTGGCCTCTTTAAGGCAATGGGTACAATTCATGTGACTTCACTGTCACATGATAATGGTAACCACGCGTTTTTAGCCAACCAGTTTAAAGCTTATGTTACGTCTTAGTCACAAAGCTAAAAGCAATCATATGCCTCGAGCTAATCAGTTCATGTGGTTTATTGTTGTCAATTTTTGATCTTTTCAGAAAAGTTGTTTTTAAAATTACAAATTTCTCAACAGCAATAATGCACATAGGTAAACAGAATACATTTTATTCAAAAGGACATGCATAGAGTAAGATTTTGTTTAAATTGAAAAACTCTTTTGAAGAAATTTATTTTTTATAACATATGTGTGGACATTTTTGCCCAATTATAGATATTAAAACTGTACCCAAGTTTTGCAAATTGAACAACAAGTACAAATAGTTTGATGTCTGTTTTGAATTCATGCAGAATACTTGTTTGTCTATATCAAGTGGTTGTCAAGAATTGAGCTTATTGCAAGCTGATTATTTCCGGTGGGAAAAAAACTGGCACTTTTGTGCACCTTTTTTAAAATCGTCTCATGATATCTTGTACTCCAAACAATTCTGTCAAATGTTACAATTCAAGCTTCTCTTCACAATTGCAATTAAACCCCTTTATCTACATACAGCTAATAATTGTCTTTGTGTGAAAAGTTACGTCACAGGCAGTAGAGTCAAGCGGCATTCCTTCTCGAAATTCCATGTGCTCGTTCCACATCCACTGTTAGATGACTAATTCGTCTGCACCCGACAATTTTCCCACGACCAAAGTCGCGGAAAAATTTTCTCAAAAAAAAAAAAAAAAAACGTCCAGTTATTACCGAATCCCACCACTGTATCACTTCCTATAATATCGGATAACCGCTTTTTCCAGTCACTTTTTTGTTATTTACATATCCACAGCGCCATCTTTACTTGCCATCCAACTCTAAGTTGCATCATTCGTATGTAAATATATACCAGCTATCTAACAGATACAAAGCTGTGTTTTGCTTCCATTAAGTCAATAGTTTGTCTCTGTATGACGACTTGAAAAAAAAACATCAATTAAACTATTCCATGAAAAAATGTTTGCTTACATGAATTCGAAAGTCTTTTAAATAAATAGAGATTTTAAGAAAAAAAATATTTATTTATAATTAAAGTTGATAGAGCTAATGACGATTTCGTGCTAGTCATTTATGTATTCTAGGGAAATATTTTAAAAGCCCTCATGGTCGTTTTATCTCCCAATAAAGATATAATCATTAAACATCTCCAGTTAGACTCCTACATCGGTATTTTATTTTTCACAGTTTTACTTTGTTTCAGAATTTTTCATGAAAGTTTATAAAGGAATCTTATTGACGAAATACTCAATATATATTATTGTTTAATTTATTTTTAAAAAAAAATCTTATCATATAATTCTAAAAATAACTATCGCACATTATGAATCGCCTTGTCTTTTGTAGAGACAGAACAGTTTATTGTGTGTATAATTCTGATAAGAGATAAATATTTTAATATTTTATTTAAAGAACGATATCAAATTCCTTCTCATATTATTTTAACTATTTTACTAATTTGTTTTTGCCTAAAATATTTTGTCAATATCTTAATACAACTAGCTTAAACTACCCTTAAAAGTGTCATTGACATTAGTTTTCAGTTCTATGTGCCATTCGTAGAATTTTTTTTTTTTTTTTTAAATCATTTATATAAGATTTGTGAAATTATAGTTAAAATAAATGCTACTTCATCAAGGAAATTTTTTTTCAAGCTTAAAAGAATCGGTTTAGAAAACTAAAAGTTTTTAATTTTGACACACTGAAAGTAGACACTAATAAAATTGAATCACGTCGAATGAAGAGTTAAACAGCCTTTCCAAGTACTCAGTAATATCAGATTTGGAAGGAAATTGGAATGCACAAGGCATTGGAAAAACAACCTATTATGACTTTTAACTACCTTTACTGCATTTAGGTTGGATGGAAACATAGAAACCAACCACCCGAAGGTACAATAAAATTCCACCACTGAAATAGATCGTAAACTCTGGTTTAGTGGCCTGATAATCTCTCTTTTCCTCTTGGCTGTCTAGACTGTACGAGTTTTATGATCTGAATAAAATTTTATTATTTTCTTTCAAATGCAGATTGGTTTATTGTTCCTTGTGTGATATAATTTTTTGATACGTGATTCTTTTTTATTGAATTTTTGTCAAATAACGCAAGAGAAGAAAAGTTCAGTGTTATTAAAAGCGATGGATATTGTCATTTTTCTACTCATAAGTGGACTAGACTAAATCATATGACGTCATTGTCACACGAGGATGAAAAACATGAGTTTTTCTCTAGCCAATTAGTTTATAAATTTATATTGCATTATAAGCTTACGATAATGTGCTTTCAGCGTGCACTTCGTTGATGCTAGTTTTGCTATTGGCAAAACATTTTTTTTTTTTTTTTAAAAAACGTATATCTTTCAACAATAAAAGCGTACATAAGTAATTATTAAGGGATAATATATTTATCATTCATCAGACTCATAAAACGCAGAGCACATTAGTGAATATTTTGAAAAAAAATCAATTATTAAATACACGCATGATGATACAATTAGTATAACTTGGAAATATCCAAGTTGAGCATCGATTAAAAATAATCCTACTAAGATTAATAATAAGATTTGAATTTTCTATCTTGTAAACTGTTCAGGACCATGATCACACATATGTGATCACGCGTTTCTTCCTCCTGTGCCCACGGAATCATATATGTGATTGCGCTTTCCTTGCTCTGAGGCCCATGATTACACCAGTGTGATTTGAGAGTTTGGAACATTTCTATATTACTTTTTACAAAGCATTAGAGGGTGGTTGAAGTCCGATTTTTTTTTCGAATCATGCTTCACAAAACTTCGAACTTCAATATTTGCTTTCGGTTCCGAATTTTTATATTAGCTCCAAAACATTTATGAATATAAACAACTACACATGTTTAGCTCTTTCGAGCGAATCGGCCATTTAAAGGTACGTGATTTATAGCGTTCTGGGTTTCTGTTTATATCTTTACTAATTTGAAAAGGATGGAAAGCTTATTAATTTATTAGTTCATCAGACATTCATAATAACAGTTTCAGTATTTATTTTATTTTTAGTTTGCATTTTCAATAATAATTTTTATTTAAAAAAAAAATTTAAACGCAGTTATTTATAGAACCAAAGCGACGACTCATTTTTAACGAAAATAATCGTTTGTTCTTACTGTGACTTATGTTTAATTCAGTTAGAACAAACTATTCGTTTTCGGTGCTATCACGAACAGAGTTGTCATAACCGTCAGAACAGAAAACATAAATCTAATATGATAGGAGGAATGCTGTAAACAATAATAGGATTAATTCAAAATAATAAAAAAAAATGACATATTACAGTTCAAGACACAACAAGTGTATGTGAAAAAATTTATCGTTTGAGATTTCCAGATAGTATTTTGCAAGTCTTACATCTATTTTATTTTAATCATCATGGCGAAAATAGTAATTTTTGTTCTGTATATTCAGATATTATCAAAGATAGTAAATTGTAATTTTAGTGTATTTTTTTTTTGGGGGGGGGAGGGGCATTAAGGATTTTATATAATTTTCTTAATGAAATTAGGCTTAGCAGTGAAACTCGTCATGCGTATACGTATACGTGCGGGACGTGGGTGGAGCTTTTCTTTTTCCTTCACCGATCCTGAAGGGGTTAACCATTATTTAAGCCAAAGGTTCCCAAACTTTTTTGCCTCATAGACCTCTTGATAGGTTTTTCATTTTAGGGTAGACCTCCTACTAACCTAATATTAAACTTTTGTAAATTCATCAAATTAAATGTGTTTTTGACAGCAGGTAAAGAACTACTTTAAAGGATGTAAATTTTTAACTGCAGTGAGGTATACAGTTTAAAACTTTAGAAAACATATTTTAATTAATTTAATCAAAATTTATATTAATACATAAAATAATGGAGTATCAAACAAATGCTTTTAGTGGGAGGGACGAAATGGGGGATGCAAAAACAAATTTTCAACATTTGACACCAATCTTGTCAGGTTTAATCCTAAATATCTTCTTGTTTAATAGTGTCCAGTCTTTCTTTCTCTTTTTGTTTTGGAGATCGGCAAGCACACTGTAACTCCTTCTCAACCGGAAGAACAATTTAAAACTTTCTCAAGATATTCCATAATATGGAATAAATAACAGGTATATCTTTTTAAAGCCAAAATTACTAACATCCGTTTCTAAAATTTACTTTAAGATCTTCGTTAGTGCCTAATTCTTGTAATCTGACTTTTTTTTTTTACAAAGTGTCCATATGAATTCATTGCCTACTGTTATATTACGATAGTTAAAACATACACACACACACATTCTCAAACCTAGCTTCCAAATCTAAAATAAGGATATTTAAATGTTTGACGTAGGTTAAAACGTCTTTTTTCCGGGTAGATTGTCTGTGACAATTGTGAGCAACTGGAAAAATTTGCGACTTCCATTATTATACTCCATTAGCTTAATTCTGGCAAGAAAGGCTGAAATGTGGTCCTTGTTTTAATAAAATTTATGCTGTAGACTTGTAACTGCAAATTAACCTCATTCAATTTAGTAAATAAATCTGTTAAATATGCAAGTCTGGTTTCCATTTGATTAAATTTCCTTTTAAAATTAAAGTCACAATCTGGCTTAATGAGAGCCATTATCGTAGACCCCCATTTACACCTCATGGACCCCCAAATTGTTTTTTCGTTGACGTGGACCCCTTATAGGTCGTCATAGACCCCTGGGGTCTATATAGACCACTTTGGGAATCACTGATTTAAGTGGTTAATACAAGAATATGACCAAGGGATTTTTTTATTAACTATACATTATAAAGCAACAAGATGGCTATTGGCGATGACCTCCTAATTTTGAGACATAGTCAAGTGATACAGACGGTACTATCTTGTGTGGTAACTGACAACCCTCTCTTCAAATCAACACACCATACTAACAGGAGGAGTTATAACCTCGACAGATTTAACATTTATCAGGTCTTCTATAAGGTGGTTTTCAGCTGAACTTGTCTTGAACTCCGAGTCTTAACATATGGCTATGACCACTGGGCTACAGCCTTTACATATGATAAAACTGTAGGAAAAAAAGATAACTTAAACACCTTAGCAGTTTGAATATATATGTCGATTTAAAATAATATGCATACAGCATACTTGAAAGCTTTTTTGAAAGTAATTTTGAATGAATAGCTAATGTGCATGTATTATTTTTCACACACACGCACATTTAGATATACACATATATTCATTGACTACATTATTATTAACTTATATTTTTTTAAAAAAAAAATGTAACGATAAGATAATCTGCTAAGAAGATTTTTTATCAAAAGATCGTTTAACAATAATAAACAAAGATTGAAGATACACGCACAGTTCTTCACTTAAGCAGACAAGTACAGCAATATCTACACATATAAAACAAAATAATCCACGCTAAAGAAAAATAACCAATGGACCCAATTTGTGTGGAAGTAGCAGCGTAAATGGATTATGCATCTCGTGAGCATAATAGGGCAAGGGGCGCTTTGCTATCGCCTTCTAAGAGCATTTCGTAGATTACATTGATCAGTTTGTCCATAGGGAAATAAAGATACAACACAATGTTTTTCTTTACATCCGAGTTTTTCTATGCTGTTGCACGAGCGAATTATAAGCATCCTTGATATTGTATGCTGCTTATTATTCCTTATATTTTCCACCGAAAGAAAAAAAAATGTTGCTATTATCTTTCTTTTCATGCGCATCGAAGATTTTGTCTTATTTGCGACATGCAAGAGGTATAAATAAACACTTATTAGAATATAATTTTACTAACAATTTATTCGTTTTATCTGCCATGTTTATTCATACAATGCATATATCAGAAACAAATAAAGAAACACAGAAAGGAAAGTAAAGAAATTTAATATTAATTTTAAAAAAAAAATCCATATATTTAATTTAACTATCATCGATTTCAAGCATTTGAAGAAATAATGGTCAATTGCGATACACATAATTTTTTAATATTTTAACCAATCTAATGCTGTTGCAGACTTGAGTTGGAAAAAAACAGCCAATGACTCAAACTATTTAAATAACAAGTTTATTAGTGATTAGTAAGAACAGGTGATTACTCTAAGGCAAATATGCGTATACAGACAAAGAAATATGAGAAATGAATATTTATAATCGAGCACATCCCACTCATTATAAATAAGCCTTACACTACTCTACATACAACTGTCTTGAACAATTCCACTAGTAGGAAATCAGACAGTCTCTTTAAGTCATTCACAGTCAACTACAAAACTGATTCGTATCTGACTAAAATCTCTTTTGAACTGAACTGACTTTTGTTTCAAAGGTATTTGAAATAGCTGAATATTTATTTCTAGAAGGATCGATCCAATATGCATTGTTGGTGACACCTTGGCATATTGTACATTTCAACAAATATGTCACAGAATTCTATAATTTTCATAATCTGATAATCCGGTTCACACCTAATGGTTATAATCTTATTTTTGGAGTTCATCCTGGGAAGTGAACTTTGCCTGTAAAACTCAAGTTAGCCAGATGAAGAGTATTAGTGCAGGGGAAATAACATACTTGGCATGTTTCAGTGCACATATCTATTTGCCTGAGATAACTATGATAATATCTTAAAGTAATATATATTGATTTTAATAAGTCATACGGAAATATAAATACAATATTTATATTCTAGTAATGAAAAGTTCATAGCCTTACCATTTTATTAGTCAACTCTGTGACGTTTTTAAACAATTTTACGTCTCCAAAGTCTTTTGATCAGGTAGAATCTTTTTCTAATACTATGTACTTTGAGCTATATAATTTCTGAAATAAAAGAAATCTTCATGAGCTACAGCTGCTATTTTTTTTTCAAATGCAATCCATGAAAATAGGCTCAAAATAATGAGCTAAATTCACGGTGGTCACATGAAAAATGCAATCACGTTATTTTTATTAAACTTAAAATGAACAAACCTTCACTACATTGTTATTTTTACCAAATGTGTATTTTTTTTAACAGAAAGTTACTATAAAGAACAAAAATCAGTTAACTAACTATCACGTCACATGAATTTAGCCTAATAAAATCACCAATAATAAATGTTTAGTTTTTCCGAGATAACTTTAAACGATTTGAGTATTTTAAATTTAACTTTAGCTATTTTGTAGCAAATGTGTGTGAGTGTGTGTGTGTGTGTACCACGTTTTCTACAACTTTATAAAGTTTTAAATACATGAGATCACATTCATAATAGTCTATTCGAATATAACAAAGTTTGCTGCAGAAAAACTCATATTACATTTGTTATCTTCTTTATTTCTTAATTAATGACGTAAGCAGTATTGTCTAGAAAGCAATTGAACCTTATTTATATGATTATGACAGCGTTTCTCAAACTGTGGGGCGCGCCACCCATGGGGGCGTGACGACTCTACAAGGGGGACGCGAGCATATTGAAATGTCAAAAACAAAAGATTATTTTTAAAAAATATTAATATACTGAAAATAAACAAATAAAACATATTCTGACATAATAAAAAATAAAATAAACATTTACACTGATATATTACACTTATAAATGTATTAGTGCTATAACAATGCATTTTGACATTAATTTAACAATATCAAGTTAAGAACAAGTATAATAATTACCTGTGAACCCATGGGATTTCCATATATAAAATTATGTACAAAAATTAACTCCTTGATAATTTGTACGGTTTATAATTAATCCCTTAATTGCCGATTTAAAGTTACGAGATTCGTTTCCAATGCCTACCATTTTTCACGTATGCGCGCGTATGAGATGTATTATGGAAGGGGGAGGAATAAAGAAGCAAAAAATATTCTGAAATAAGTAAATTCTTCGCAAATATAGTCAAAGTACTTTTATTGTATTGCAAAGCCTTCGGAATAATTATAGCAATGTAGAGAAAAGATCGTACTTCGGAAAGGCGTATATATTCGTCCTGGAAAAATAACGCTTTGACTGAGAGAGACGTTTATATACGCTGGTGGCTCTTAAGAGGTTAAGGTCGTATAACGTAGTTTTAGCGTCGAAGTATAGTATTATTGAATTCAATGCATTGTTATTGTAAGAGGGGGGGCGCGAGGGAAATCCTGATTGAAAATTGGGTCGCGAATATTGAAACTTTAAGAAGTACTGGATTATGAAGAAAAGAAATGTAATGCAACAATCTTATTACTTCGTGGAAATAGTAATAAGCTACGGTATTTCATGATTGATACTTCTAAATAGCAATACTGAAATCAACAATCAAACCACACAGTATTATTACTGAATGTCTTTGAATTTAATTAATGACGTGAATCAAATTAATTTCCCTCTAGTCAAGCTTTTTATAGGAAATAATTTCATTATTACCTTAGCTGTTTATTCATTTACACTTTCTGACTGTTATCTTAATAATTTTTAAATCTATATTTTTAATCATGTGTTTACCTATTTATTTGGTATAAATTAATTAGTATGTTAATCCATAAATTTATTTATTCTTGTTTATTTTTCAAAAAAATAAAATGTTTTCAACATTAACAAATATAATTTAATCTAAAGAAATTATTAATTTTGAAAGTAATAATTGCATGTGGTGCTTACAACTTTCATTTAATTTAAGTTTATAATTTTTGCATCTGTGCTCATTAGAATAACTTTGTTTTTAATTTCCTTGACATAATTGCTTCTGATGCATGTTTAAATGAACTCCACTCTGAATCTTTAGCATTCTTGTAAATAACAGCATTAACTTCCAATTATTATATAGTCAAGTTTCCCACATTTATTAGCATAATATATTGGATAAAATAAATAAGGAATTGCTCATATTCTTCATTTTTATCTCAAACGCTAATATTTTAAGTATTCATTAGTTAATATTTTCTTGTTTTAAATAATGCTCGTAGAATATTTACATAAAAATAAGCATTGCTAAATTTTAAAAATATTGTATGTAAAATAATAGGCGTAAATTCAGAATATTAATCTTAAATATTTCAGAATACAAATAAAACTTTTATCACACATTATAACGAATCGCTTATATATTTAAATACTAAACAATATATATTAATTATTTTATAGACTCTTATTGAAAATACTACTTCAGGTAGTAGCAATAAGTTGTTGGTCTTATAATATTTATATTTCATTATTTATTCTCTACGAGTAAGTGTTAATTTGTTTAGAGTAATAATGCAAGGTTCTTTAAATCCACTTTTATATTGGCAAAGGCTTACTCAGAATGTAGATTCTGATTTCATTAATTATTGTGTAGTGCTTTATTGCATCGTTAGAAATCTTAAAAAATAAGCTAAAATATTTTCAAATTAAAATAAAAAAATTGTGCGGTATGGATTACGTTAGAAATCATATTTGGTTTTTCATCTATTGCATCTTGTGCTTTTAAAACATTTTCAAAAATTGTTTGAGCTGAAAATAATTTAGCTTAAAACGGAAAAAAAAATCTTCGTTTTAACAAACATTTAAATATTTATTTCTTTTTAATTCACAACCAGCAAAACAAATCAAACCATAATGACTTGGAAGCAATTTTTATTACACAGACAGATTTCTAGTTGAGATTGCATAAATGCTCCAAGTCATGCACCTGTACAATCCATTGTTTGCGAGAAAAATACGAAAAAACAAAGTATGATATCCCAGCCAGCGCCAGGCAAAAACACACCGCATTGTTCGCAAAATTATTTACAAATTTTTAAAAATGCAGATGTTCAAAGTGCCTACCGCGTATATCGAGGCAGGCCTGAGTGCGCCGAGGAAAGGAGGGGTAAAAATATCGTAGCAACGTGGTGTGCACACAACATGCAAACGAGCACTACGTCCGCTTGTGAACTCACTACGTCTAGATCAGGGATACTTCTTTTTTTTTTTTTTTGCTGGGCCACATACATATGTCAGCTGTTTCACGCAGGCTGCATACATATATTAGTTATTTCACGCAGGCCGCAACATGAGGATAAAAGCGGAAGGGAAGGGCATTGGAAGTTTAAAATGTGGAACATTTATCAAAATATTACAACTTCTGCTTTGATTTTTTTAATTATTATTTTTTTTTATTTTCGGCACTAACTCTAAATTAGAAGCCTTTAAAAACACTCCTTCACAATTCATGCTTCGGTAAATGGTTTCATATGATTACCAATAATGTAACAAACTTCACACGATGTACTTTTTACTAATGTAATATTATCACTGGCAAAACACTGTGTTGCTGTTGCAAAGATTATTCAAGAAAACGTATTTATCACCTCTTGAAAGACATATTGGAGGAAAAATGTCATTGAATGATTCCTGTTTATTGGTATTTTTGAAATACATTACTTTCGTGACAAATCAAATAATTACTGATCCATGTTAGTTTTTCACTACAAAATAGTCAACCTTCCGATCGTTTTGAAACGATAAGTTTTCTTCGAATATTTTTCGCCTACAGGATATGAAAGATAGTTAAAAATTGGTTCCACCCATAAAATTGTCGCTGATCCACTTTTGTCTTTTACCACTAACCGTAATCGTTCCAAATAGAAAAAGCATATCAATTCTTACCCGTACGACACCGACAACAAAAAGCAAAATTGATGTATTTGATATCTTGACAAAGAATTTCCCGCCAAAAATTTAATACAATGTTCTTAAGTAAGTAAATTTCTCAGAGCAATGGGCCATGACCGGGCCACTTAAAATGGCTTGGTGGGACACAGGTTGAGTATCACTGGTCTAGATAGACCAGTTGATTGAGACTTTAACATAGAAAAATTCACGGGTCTGAAATCATGCGATCATGATGGGCATATAACCAGAATTCCACGTCTGATCCTAGGGCTTGGGTATACCATATCCAGCCAATCACATACATGAGCACATAAAAAACACCGAATATTCATCATAAGATATCATTCAATATCATCATTTACCACATTTTTCTAGTAAACTGTGGATTTTACAGGTACAGTTCTTTCGGCATTTTTTATGTACTACGACAAGGGATCTAGCTGTGAAGAGATTGGGCACTATTAGTAGGACACCATGTATACTTTTATCTTGCTTAGCATATGTAAACATTAGAGACAAGTCTTTGTAAGTTGAAAACCATTCGGATATTTTTAAGAAATTACAAATGACCATTAAAAATATTAATTAAAAGATTCAAGTTTGCTTCAACGTTCAAGTATTGCTTATAAACCTGAGCTTCAAAATTATTTATATGGTTCCTTTTCTTTAATAAAGCCTTAAGAACTATTTTATGCACGTGCTCGTTTAATATTGCATTAAGCAATGGAAAAATGCAGTATATAAAGGGGGGGGGGCCGGCCCTTTTAAAAATTTTCCAATTGCGTTTTGTGAATATTTATTTTATCATTTTATTGCGTTTGTTTATATTCTACTTTGAATTTTGTCAGTAACATAATTTACAATATTTTGGTTGTTATGCAAATAAAGGATTTAAAAGAAATTCCAATAAAACATCTAGACTATATGCATTTAAACAATATATACGTATAAATATACTTAAATGAATGTGCTATCTTGTAAGAAAAATTGATCTATAATTCCAATTTTTATTTTTTATAGCAGTTTTCTTTTTTAATTTAGTCTTAGCTCATTTTTAATTATTTCCCTCTAGATTTTCGCTTCATCATTCTGAGAAAGTTTCAATAAGCATTAATAAATAAAAGAGAGAGAGAAAAAAGTTATTAATAAATAACATGATGTGATGAATTCTGTATTAGAAAAATAATATAAATGATATATTTCAAAACTTTTAATCCGCGATCACTCGCGCGGGGTGTTCTGTACACCCCAACAACAAGAAAAGCCTCCTACAAATCTAAAAAGAATGCGCAGAGCCACGATTTTTACTGTAGCTGCCCATTTTAGGTCATTGAAACTTCAGGCCTGATGTAATCAATCTCGCTAGGACGATTGGAATGTAACGCCCTTCAGAAGTTTATTTGGGGTGCTGAGAACACCCCGCGAGTGATTGAGTTATATTTTCTTACTCGAAGCATCTACCGAAAAATACGTTTTACTCTTTCCGTTTACATTTTTTTATCAAATATATTAATATGCATGAATATTTTATTTAAAATTTCAATAAATGTAGTATAAAAATAATATAATTCTATGAAATAATTGTAAAATATAATTTTTTAAAAAAAATTTTCAAAACCTTTTCCAGAAATTATGACAAAAACTCCATGGGAAAAGGCGAAATAGCGACTTCGTAGTCTATTAGATACTGTATCAACAGATTGTCAAGATTAACTAAATGAATTCGATGACTGCGTCATTTCGTAACCAAAGTTGGAGGGATGAAACTTGAAATTGTAAATTTTTATAAAATACAGGTGGTGGTGATACCACTGATGAAATGTGCAGTATATATGATGTATCGCGAATATGTAACCTTTGGCCATTGCGAATATTTTATCATCTACTTAATACTGCAGGAATTAATGCTTCCTTTGCCTATCATTCGGTTCTTCCTGAAAATAAATGAGACATTCAATATTATTAGAGTAGATTAGAATGGATCTTGTTTAGCCACAGTGGGATATGAGATCGGATCTCCCAAACCTTAACAAAACACTCAAAAGAAGCTTTACTGACACAGAATATATTAAAAAGGGCATTAATCCACCAAAAGGGCTTTGCACTGTTTGTCCACGGGTAAAAGATGTAAAAATTATTTTTTTGTCTTCAATGTAAGAAAAATATGTGCTTAAACATATGAATACAGTCTGCTCTGAATGTTTGAAAAATGATTAAAATATTATTTTTCTACTTTTTACTATCCTTATCATTAATTGTAAAGTATACTTATTACTGGTATATACGTTTTATTTGTGGTTTATGAAAGAATATAAAATTGTGTACTTCAAAATGAAAATTTTGTAGGTTTAGTTTAAATTAATGCTAGTCTCATTTGAATGCAATACATTTAACAATTTTGTTTGTATAATACAAAAAACATCTTATACTTCATAAATATATATTATAATTGGCTTGAAAAAATTTTCATATTTAAATACACGTGTTAAGAGTTTGGGGTATTCTTTACACCCCGCGAGTAACGACGGTAGAAAAACAGGCGCGAGTGACCGCGGGTTAAATATGACCATTTCTTTTTAGTCGAAATCCATGATTTTTATCTTTTTTTCAAATGATTATTTATGTTCGAGTTTGGTTTCTGTGGATCTCTATATAAATATAAATGTCTGTTGTTTGTATAATACCAATTCAAACAGAAATATATTATCCAGGGTAGCTTGTTAACTGTTATATAAGCAGAGTTAGGAGTATAAAGTAGATCTCTCTTTTTAGAAGTTTAGAGACATGAATACTATTGGTAACTTTTTCAAATTATAGTATAAGAGGACCAACTTTCACGTAGTTGAAAATTCATTTTATTCGGTTTAGGAACTATAACAATCAGGTAAAATATTTTGAAGTTTTTCTGCGACAGTTAAATTGATATTTGAACGCTATCGATATTATTTTTCGTAGGAACCATATTTTCTTTGCTCATCGGGAAAGAGATTTTATAACGTGTCTTACCTGCATGCGATTGTGAAATGTGTTTCCTTTGAAGTATGATTAATTCTCTTGTTTTTATCATCTAATCCAGTCTTCAGTAAGCTATGGCACGCCTGTCATATATCTCACAAGGTACAATACTCAATGGCACGGTCCGATACTTACTACTCAGTGGCACTTTACATCTCTGTATAAAATGAGCTAGTTTTTGAGTGGATAAAAGTTGATAATTTTGAAATACAGCTTGTTGAACTTGTATCTTCAGAATTATTGAAAGCAAACTATTAAAAAATTAAGAAAACATATTAAAGTTAACTAGCTATAAATTAAGAATTATGTTACATTGTTGGATGCCAGTCATGGAAGGTTGCTTTGAAGAAAATAACATGTACTCTGTTTGCCACTTTTTGTTCTACTTATCTTCGTGAACATATCTTTTCTCATATGAAAATAGTCATTAAATAAGTTGGTTTACAACTCAACGTTCAGAATCGTTTCAAATTGAAAGACACAAATTATACACTTGATATTGTAATATGTAGTAGAGCGATTCGGGGAAGAAATTCAGAGATCCAAGATTTGCCTCTAATGAAAAAAAAAAATAGCTATAACGAATAAATACGTGCTTTTTTGGGGGGTTGTTTATTTCTTATTTTAATGAATATCTATAAAAATACACAATTCATAATAAATGCACAAATTTAACTTTTCTTTTTTATGTTGAAGGAATATTTATGTTCGATGTTGTTTAATTTTATGTTACTAAATATCTAAATGTGATGTGTTATACATTAATATATAACAAAACTCTAAATCTGTTTCCTGAACTCATTTTTCCTAAATTTTCATGCATTCCAGCGGGATTCGAACTGTTTCAAATATGTCCTTCTTCGTTGCACCTTGAATCGTGTTGGAAATTGGTTTGGTACACCATAATAATAAGGTTACCTACCATTGATCTATATTTCATGTTTTCTTTTTAACCCCATCGTTATCCGTGAATCCATTTCAGGTACGAAAAAAATTCCCATTTCTAAATATGTATTATTAAGTAGTAATAAATAATTGCCATAATGTTTGTATGTTTCGAATGTAATTTGACTGATACCATTAATAAAAATTTCTTTATAAAGTCCCACCCCCACAAAACACTAGTGTATATTAAAAAATAAGATTTTGATGGAGCTTTAATCTCATTGCTTCATATTGAATTTTTATGATTGTAATACATCATTTTTTTTCTTTTTCAATCCCTACATTAGTTCCCTCTCTCCCTTATGTTGTTCAAATTTTCAATAGTTAATAAAATACTTTCTATTCATTCGTTCAAGTTCAAATATATTTTTTTAAACTTGCAGTGGATGACACTTGATGTAAATGATATTTTTTTAAAATATAAATACATTAATTAATTTAAAAAATGAATAAATATTAACAAAAAGAAATAATATTCGAACACTATATATAGAAAGGAAAATCGTTTTCTGTGTCTCTGTAGCACAATGAAAAGCGTGTTGAATTTTAATTCAAAGTCGTGGGTTCTGAATCCCAACTGGAATGGGTAATTTATGAGAATTTGACTTTATTTCACTACACTATTTTATTAGAATAATTAAATTTAGTCAATTAATGAACAGTAAGAGAGAAAAAAAATGTCCAACACCATATATAGAAAGGAATATGGAAGGAATTAGAAAATGCAAAGGAAAATTGCAAGGAAAATCGCTTTCTATTTTGTCACTTAATATTGTGATTATGTCATATGTATATACATATGTACATTAATTGTAACTATTTAAAAAAACGTAACTAAAATAAAACTTTTCTTTGTTGACCTAAGTGGTAGTTGACTTAATTATGTTCATTGTAAGAATTTGAAGAACAAGCATATTTAAGGTATTCGACTATGTACGAAACCATGATTTTGCAAAAGAGTATAAATGAATAGTATTTATGATATTTAGTGTCACTTAGATTTGAAAATGTATATAAAATAGTTTTAAGAATATTATTATAGTAAAAAGTTATTTAAGTACGATATTTTGACAAGAAATGAACATAGAATGACCCATTTTTAAAATATTCTCCTTTTATAAAATATGCTTGTATTATATTAATATTTTGCCTGTATATAGATCAGACCTCTGTACAGAAGCTCAGCTAAAATTTTTGAAATATATAACTTAGGAGGGGGTTTATCTACGTTTTACGACAACAGAGGGGAGAAATGTTAAGAAAAAAAAACGCCAACAATTATTTCAATCGGTTGTAACTGAAAATAATGTGAATTTTTCAAAAAAAAATTATTCAGACTGTCTGGAGAAGTCTTTATTTGTATAAGTAAAATATTATTATTGTAAAGGCTTTTTTTAAAAAAGAGTCCATCTTGAAAAAAAATCTTATTCTAAGTTAGTTTTTTTGCCAAAATATTGTATTTAAATAATTTGTTTTTGTCAAAGTGTTCTTAAAACAATTTTATACTATATTTTAATCTAAGTGACACTAAATATCATGAAAATTATCCATTTATGCGCTTTTTTAAAATCACGGTTCCGAACGTAGTCGGATACCTTAAATCCAAATAGTAACGCACTGAAAATTATGCCACATGATTCATCGTAATAAGGATTAGGGTATTAAAATGTTACAGATATAAGTACCGTAAAATCCGGCGTATAACGCGCACCGGTGTATAACGCGCACCTATACTTTCAAGCTTAATTTTTAATTTTAAGTATATTCGCCGTATAACGCGCACCCCTTTAAACAAAAAATCTGAAATATTAATATACATTTTTTATGTTTGAAGTAATTTATTTGAGGTATTATCCCAGACTTTGAAAAAAATAGTATACTTCTAGAACTACAACTGTTCTTGTTCATAAGGCAAGTGGTTTCTTTTAAATAAAGAGTGTTTCGATACATCTAGATGTAAATTTTTTTTATACTCATCCTTTTTGTTATTTTTAAAGCTATCGTTTTTATACCCAGCATATAACGCTCACCATTAATTTTCGACCTTATTATTTGTGTTCGAAGTGCGCGTTATACGCCGGATTTTACGGTAATTATCATGTATGAAAGAAAAAAAAATAGAAAATTATTTAAAAATTCTTTGTGTATCAATCTGAAGCATTATCCTCAGTTTAGTTTACCTAGTTAAGGTGATTTCGAATATTTTGACGGTAAAATTGTACTTTTTCTTATGATGGAAAATGTTTGCATGACTGTTTAAAGGTGCCACCATTGTCCTTATAATTAGTAGTAGCCATTGTTTAGTTTCAAGAGATAAGAATATTTAAAATTAAATACTAATTAGCTTCATAAACTTTGACTAGGAGAAATGTAATATTGGCTCCCCACGGGACACTAGATATATATACTAATAAATCTCAGAGTTATAAAAAAACACATTAAAGCTTTCTTATTATTTTAAATGGAGATAAACACTTTTAATGTTGACTTATTTGAAATGATAAAAATATATTAAAATAATAAAAGTGCAATGTCTAGCATACCAAAAATTAATTATAATTTTATTATAAGTTCGAATTCTCTAATGAGTTTGTAAATTACGTCTGTTCAATAAAAAAAATATTATTTTTTGATTTTGAATGCTAATTATTTCTTTTTCTATTTTATATATGTATATTTATGTGAATTAGAATACACTTCATGTTTATGTTCATCATTTTCTCATCGAATATTCCGTTTCCAAGTGATTACTAATTATATATTTACATACTATACAAGAATGATTTGAATAGGCTAATTCCTATCGATAATAACTCCATATTAACATAAATAAATAGTAAGATAAATATTTTAGCACATAATGTTATAAAAAAATGTGAGCATTTAAAAAAATGAAAGAAAAAAAGAAAAAAACGCACTGTTACAATTTTTTGAAAAAAAATAAATATTACACTTGTTTACATATATTTTACTTTAAATGACTGTAGAGAGATGGTAACAGAAAACAGGATAATCCTTCTGCATTTTACAGTTAAAAAAAATACTCATAAATGCTGAATAATTAAAAAAGATCGATAACAGCAAGTGAAGCTTAAGCACTCGTGATTTTCCTTATATTTTAATCTTCTTTAACCCTTTATCTACCACATTAAGACTTAACTTCGGTTTTTTTCAAGCAGAATTTTTTTTTAAATCACTACACTGAAAATTAAGGGATATACATAAACAAAATACTCGAATTTGGGAAATTTAATCCGTAAGAGCTAATAAAGGAATTAAAAATATTTAACTGTAATATTAATTATATACACTGTTCATATAAGGTATCCGACTACTTACGAAAATATTTTTTTTTTTTGAAAAAATAGAGATATGGTGATTGTTTTGAGATTTTTAGATTTATTTAGTATATTTTAAGGAAAAAATCGTAAAATTGAAAACAGAAAATAATTTATTATTATTAAAAGGGGAAAAAATTGGTGTACAATTGGTGGTAAAAATGTACAAAAAAAATAAAAACGGGTCCTGCTCTGTACAAAAATGTTTTGAACAAATTCTCAATTTTTCAATTTTACTGTGTTAGTTTGTTATTCATGTTTAAAATGACCTTCAGGATAATGGATATTTTAACTTTTACAAAAATAGAGCACTCTATCTCAGTGACTATAAGAAATTGCTTAAAAAACAATGATTATATATTCACATAAATAACTGTAATTTTGAAATAAAACAGTGATTGATAAACTTGAAGGTCAAAACACTTCTACTGTTATACAAAACATTCACAAAAATTTCAGTAAATTATTTTGAAAACTTTTTAAGCAGTCGCTGTCCTCGTTTGAATTTTTCGAAAAAAACACATTTCGAGTAAAATGCATTTTAAAGTTTGATTTTTTATGTAAAGTTATAACATTACCTTTTACAAAAACACTTGTAGTTTTTGTTCTATTAAATGCAAAATAAAAAGCTTGGTATTTTTATTAAGGTAAAAAAATGGTCTATAAAATGAAATCATAAAAAAAAGTCAATTTTTTTAAAAAAAATCTTATTTTAGGGTAGTCGGATACATTAAAATAAATAGTTAAATCGTTTTCTAAGGTCTTCATTAACATACAAAAAAATAATAAGACACTTACCTTTTGACATTAAATTGTTTTTTTGGAACAAATATGACAATCTTCGTAATCCGCTGAAAACCCAATTCTGCTATAAAACTATTCACCTTCACCGCTAAAATACTCATATAGAATCCGTGCTGCCATGTATCTTGGAAAATTGGATTTAAAAGAATATCTCTGCTAAATATCGTCAGAGTATTCGTAAAAATGGTTATTTCATGTAATTTTAAAATTAGTGGCACTTATAAGTACCGTCGGTAGATAAAGGGTTAAATACAAAATAAACGATCTCATTTGCCAAAAAGTAATTCCTTAACTTCATATTTACAAGATATAATTTGTGTAAAAGAATACCCTATAAATATCCTAACTATCAGAGTACTTTTAATTATAAACCAAAAAATATAATTTATCCTCTGAAATATTTATCTTAATTAGAAATTAGTGAATAAATAAAGCTTTTAAAATATGTTAGCAGTCACATGCAATAACTTATCCTTAATTTTTATACACTGATTGAAAATAATTAAAACAAAAAATGTTATTCAAAGAAAATATTTTATGACTTATAAATTTCCAAAAACAAGTACCTTTTTCATTCGTCATAATGCAATATTTATTTTCTTAACTTGTGAATCTAACAATTCTTTATAAAAATAATAGCTTTTTTTATGCACCCTTCTTCGCTGTGTATCCCAGGATGTTGTATGAATATATATATATATATATATATATATATATATA
>BMAV01019105.1:0-23530 GCA_019973955.1 Trichonephila inaurata madagascariensis
GGTAAATACATTATTTTGATAAATGATTATCTGTAAAAAGAATTAAAAAATTGTTTACTTAGTTTCAGGAATGTTAAAATTATGTATAATAAAATATTTATATATAAATAAAATAAATATTTGTCGATTTTATTTCCTTATACCCGCCATATATTCATTTAGATTCGTACAATATTTAAAAACTGTGTTTTCAAATATTTTTATGAAATTAAAAAATATTACTAATGTAAAATGTGTGTGTTTGTGTGTGTGTGTTTCATAAAGCATTATTATAGCTCCAATCTACATTCAACATTGTATGCAGCCCTGGATAATATTTTCTTTACTTTAAGGAAATATATTGCTTCAAAAAAGAAAATCAAGCGATATTTTTTAAAAATTTCATTTGCGTATTTAGATTCAGAAAGGTTTTAAAAAACCTTTTTTTTTCCCAAAAATAATTTTATGAAATTAATAAAATCTATATACTAATGTATAAACTTTCTGAAAAAATTATACATATAAATCTAATCGTACTTTGAATATCATAAAGACACTTTGGGCAAGATTTTTCCAAAATATTACTGTACATAGAAATCCAAGCGACATTTTTAAAATTCCATTTGTGCATCTCTCTTTGTGCATATACATACCAATATATTTTAACTAGTGTTTGTTTTCATCTTCCTAGAGGGTAGATTTACATTTATGCGCTGGAGTAATGTTTTCAAACTTCAAAGTATGTTAGCTGCAGTTATCCATTCATCAAAGGAGAAAGGTCTGCTTTAGTGTTTTCGCATTGCCTATTAAAATTCATACAGAATACACCAAGCATTCCTAATCGAAGCGTTAAAACCAGCCATCTGTACAAAATTCTAGGTGTTGAGTCTACCAAGATTCATAAAAAAAGGACGCCATGTTATGTTAATTTAAGAAAGCCACTTCGAATCTCATTCTTGTAATCTCCCTGCAGACATCCCATCCAAAATCTAAAGCATGCCAAAAACTAGGACACTCACTATTTTAAAATTTAGCTCTTTTTTTTATACTTTTCCCAGATCGAAAAGGGAGGTGAATTGAAATCCCTGTACAAGCGATGAGATAGAAAGGTTGTGGCGGGGAAGATAGAAGGTTGGACCTTGAATTATTCATGAACCTTAGTTTCTATTTCCCTCCCCGTCTCTTCCTTTTTTTTTTTTTGTATCTTTTGTTGCATTTGTTCAGAAAATTTTATTTATTGCGTTCTTTTTTTTTTTCATTCCCTTCCCCCTCTTTGTTGTCTGTGGGGTTGTCGGAGTCTTCTGCTTGATGTCACCCGTATGCAAACCCATCCACAGTTTTCGGATTTGCAGTTTTACAGAAGGACCTTGTTCTTTGTCACGGCGGTCGTTATTTAGACACTGGCCATGTGTCGGAAGCTCGAGAATCCTTGAAAAGTTGTCTTTCAAATGAATTGATTTTCGAGGAATCGGTGAAAAGAAGGAATCAAGTGTCATTAAGAAGTTGGAGATGGGACGGATTTGTTTTGGAATACTTTGACACGTTGCTAATTGATTCGTAGAAAAAAAAATGGTTTTTGAAGACAAAGTTGTCTTTTATAATAAATTTTTTTTTAAAGTTTTAGGTTGAGTGAAAGAAGTATTCGAAGTGTTTCTAATCGTGAATAAAAATTTTTTAAAAAAATATCCCCAAAATTTTTTAATTTCAAAAATTTGGATTTGATCAAAAAGATTTTTATTTTTAGGGCCCTTCTTTCTTCATTTTTTTTTTTTGGGTTATTGGGTTTTCCCTCAAAGATGTATGCAGATATTTGGTCAAAAACACAAGCAAATTAAATGCTAATAATTATAAAGTAAAATAATGTTTCAAACACAGAACTCCTGCGTAATTACGTAGAAATATATTTCCAGAAAAACTGCAGCAGATTTTTTTCCTTAATACATCGCTGCTAAAAGGTTTTAGAATAGTAAAAAACTTTTAAAGTAATTTAATGCACTAATCTTGTTTCCTAAAATTTGACAACGTGCCTCATGCTTCCTTACTAAGAAATTACACTGTTACCAGCAATGAATGAAAAAGGACTGTTACCAGCAATGACAGCCCCGAATGCAGAAGTGAGTGAATGCTGAAGGAAACTACTTTGAAGGTGATACTGTCACGGAGAACCTATTCCGTAAGTACAGTGATTTATTGGACCAGTCTCGTGTTTTTCTGCGTGTGTGTCACACTTCGTTCGCGGCCTTTTTCTCATGAGTAAAGCATCCCATCCAGCCAAAAACACAAATCCAATTGACGTGATCCTACAATTGCACCAGATCATTGGTGCGGCAAAACATGTATTGACTTCCACCGTTAATAATACCAGCCAGGCATACCATAGTAAATATCAAGCTTATAAGTACTGTTGATGAAAATAATTTTGAGTATTTTTCTGTCAGTTTTTCGGTAGAGAAAAGTTTGGTGAGGCTACTGTAAAAAGTTTATTTTCCTTTCAATGTCTCTTTCTTTAATATTCGTATCTTAACAAGCGTCCTTTTTCCAATTATATATCTATATCTATGTGTGTGCGTGCGTGTGAGTATGTGTGTATGAGTATATATGCCCGCTTATATTGTTTTAATTATTGAAAACATCTAAATTTTTTTATTTCCTTTTGTAAAAAAAATAAAAAAGAACATATTTATCATAATATTTTTTCAAAAAAAATTTAAATGTATAAAATTTCCCACATACTTGGGCCATAAAAAAAAGAAAAAAATTAAAAATTTAAAAGTATTTAAATTTTATAAGGGGCTTTTTTTTTTCATCTAATAATAATTTTTAAAAAATTTTCAAATCAAAAAAATTATTTTTTAAAAAACTCTTTTTTAAAACAGTTATAAACCAAAAATAAAAAGAGTTTTTTAAAAATTTTTTACCCTCGCATAATACGATTAATTTCAAATAAATTTATATATATTTGGAACTTATATAAAATGTTTCTTTTTAAGGAAAAGTTAAAAATATATTTCTAATCTTTACGATAATTTCATTGAGCAATATTATGTGATATCACAATTTCAATTAAAATAAAATAAATATTTTGGAAATTTTTTTTTTTTATCCCTAGCTTTCATATAAGAATTTTTTTTTCTTTTAAATAATAAAACTTAAACAGTGTTACGAGAATTGTTTTGCTTCTCAATTAATGAATTATATTTGTAGCTTCATTGAACAATTTTTTTTAAAGTTAAACAGATAAGGCAAAGAATACATTAATGAATAAAATGTTTAATAAATGTATAACAGCCTTTGAATAAGCATTTACGTAACTGTTTCATTTACAAATATTTTACGTAAAAATTCAATTTAAAGCTCTTACATGATTAAAGATTTAACAAATTGATAAATAAATATTTGCTCAAATATTCATTATTTTTATGATCTCAATCTTTAAAGTTTAAAAGCATAAGACACACAAATATTTTTTGTACGTCATGTTTTTTTTTTCTTTTTTTTTTCGGTTGTTACTTTGGTTTAGATCTTTGAATAAAAAAATTATAAAATAAAGTTTGACAATACTTATATAACTTACAAAAATTATCATATTTTTGAAAAATTAAATTAAATAATAAATACAGAGTTGTAATTTCTGTGGAGGAAGAACAGCCGAAGACTCAAAAACTCATTGAATAATAACAGATTTATTAATAGTCAAGTACGATGAAATAGCTTCACGACGACCAACTGACGTATATGCATAAGGAAATATTATAACTGATGATTTACAGTCATGCAGAAACGCACTCATTATAAAAATTCTTTATAGCGCTCCATAAATGTATCTCTAGAAAGTTTCACTAGCAGGAACTCGGACAAAAAATTCTCTCTATCTTTTCATAGTCAATACACAAACAGATTGTGATCTCAACTGATTGATTAACTTCTGACTTTCACCGACATTTATAGACCTCATAAAAATTTACAGAAGGGTCTGTCCCAAAGACTTCTCGATGGCTCCTTGACAATATCATTTTTTGTCAAATTTGTCATCATGGACGATAAAGCATGCAATCATGAAAACCTGGTCACATCTTCTGGGGTTGCCATGGTCTTATTTTTCATGCTAATGCTCAAAAGTAAACTTTCCTTCTAAAACTCAATTTTGTCTACAAGGGGAGTATCAATGCAAAGAAAACAACAGGTAGGCAGGGTGTTTCAAAACATATGAGAATTTCATTTTATTTAAATACTTAATCAATTACCTGTGACGATTATGGTCACAGGTTCGAGTCCTGGTGCCATTGGACACCAGCCGGGTAGAGGGGACCGGACGCGCGTCAAATATGTCGAGACTCAATGTCCTCCCGTTGGTGAGGTAGTTAGGAGAGGGAGATGCCACTGAGGATCATCCTTGTCACTGACTGTGGCTCAAAATTTTAAGGTCCTTCGCCATTAACCTTCGTTTTGATTTTATATTAGAATTTTAATATAACTGTCACTTAGTAAATTTCCTAATCATGAAGACAGATTTTTTAAATATATAATTATTAAGAATATTAAGAAAAAGCGAAATATACATTACTACGGGTAGTAAAATATATTTTAAATACTACGATGAATTAAAAGGTGTCTAAATGATTGTATATATGTTGAAGTAATCGCATTTAAGTACTTTTAAGGAGTAGAAATGTGATTTTACGTACTTTAATATTTATGCAAATTTTTAAATGAATTGACAAAAATATTTGAGACAAGTATATATTTGCTCTTTCAAGAATAATTCAAACTTACAGTAAAACGCATGCCTCATATTAATAAATAATAAAAAAGTAAAAAAAAAAAACTTTTTAAAAATAAGCTTTTATTTAAATGCTCTGAAAATAATGAAATAAACTTTTCTTTTAAAATTTTTGCTATCAACATAACGACATTACACAATTTATAATATAAAAGCTTGTCACGAGATTTAAGTACTCAAGTTTACTTAGTTTGAAAATTTAAAAAAGTAAAATCAATCAGATCAAGTTATTTAATTTGTTTGTTTGTCTATACAGGTAAATCTCGCGACAAGCTTTTATATTATAAATTGTGTAATGACGTTATAAGTTGATAGCAAAAAAAAGTTTTAAAAGAAAAATTTATTTTATTCTTTTCAGAGCATTTAAATAAAATCTTGTTTTTAAAATTTTTTTTACTTTTAATTCATTTTTTACTTTTTAGTTATCGCTGAACAGGTTTCTCAGTCTGTTCATCTCAGTCAACGCATCATTGTTGCAAGGTCATTTGCCGGTCAATTTTGCAACGCTCGCCTGTGAAAAAAATGGTATCACTGGGGAGGGGGAGGATTTTGTAATTTTTCCTCGGTAGTTAAGGGGGTAAAATCTTGTGTTTTCTTAGAAGTGTGAGCTGTGTGTAATAGCAATGCATTAGTTTCCTCTGTTGCTCGAAATACACTCATTGCCATAAAAATTTGCACACCAAGAAGGAGTCGTCAAAATGAAACAAAATTTTACATATGTATTTTGATATAAATAATTGAATAGAAAATCAAAAAAAGGATCATTCATTTAAAAAGTACAAATGAACAGAAGTTTCATTACTCAGTTGGACCCTCTCTAGCGTGAATGCTTGATGCGACACGAGTAGGCATGGAGGCATACGTTCAGAATGATGTCCTGAGACATTTCGTTCCACAGTTGCAATAAACGCGTCTCTGGTTCGACCAAATTTGGAGGCTGTCTAGTTTACCATCCCAAATGATTCCAGATATTCTAGATTGGTGACAAAATCTGGGGATCTAGAAGGCCAGAGAAGGGTGGTAATGAGGCTAAGGCAGTCTTATTGCATCTTTGTTGTGTGTGGCCGAGCAGCGTTTTGTTGAAAAATGGCTCCTGGGAGCCCTGCCATGAGTGGCAACAAATGTGACTGAAGGATATCATGGCCATATTGTCTGCAGGGCTGTTATTGTACGAAGGATCAATATTAAGGATGACGTGTATTGTAAGAAATGACACCCCATATCATCACTCCAGCTGTGGGAGTGTGTGTCACTGTAAAGCGAAGACAGGATTGAGGCATTCATCATGGGCATTCACTTATACCAACACGACTGCCATCACTGCTCAAGTTCAACCTAGACTCGTCTCTGAATACACTGCTTCCATTCCATTGAAGTCCAATCCGGTCGTTCACCACTCCAAACGGAGGTGTTGCGGTGGGTTCATTGACAGCACACGTAAGAGGGCCTCCACGATACCAGATCTGCCAGGAGCCTTGTGATGCTTTGTTAAGATACAGGCGCCTGTAGTGAAAATGTTGCCGGTTTTTGGACAACAGCCAATGAGGCAGTTGGCTCTACGCTTGAGTGTCGTATGATAGGATGATCTTCTCGGTGACTGGTCTGTCGAGATACGTCCCGAGCTTGGCCACCGTTTAAAAGACGTCTTTTCTGTCCACTGGTTCCCAACACCTCATCACAGCCAAATCAGATCGGCCTAATTGACGAGCTACTCACCGAGCTGATCATCTAGATTCCATCATCCCGATGATTTTTCCTCTCTCGAACTCTGACAGCTGCTCATATTGTCTTCGAAGGTGGTGTAACGACATGTCTGCCTCAGCTTTTCCTTTGCAAAGAATTAAGCACACTCAAACAATTTTGCTTTCTTGTTTTATACTCCAAGGAAAACAAAGTTTAATTTTCAGTACGCAATACGCAATTACGCTGCTTTTCTAATCATTTGCATATCTACAAAACGTGTACCTTCATGCCAAAGTTTCATTGCGATCACACTATTATTTCTTGGTCGCGCACTTTTTATGGCAATGAGTGTATATTATATTCAAGAAAACATTAACCATTGAAAAAACTAGCAAATTGTTGAAATTTTAACGAAAGGTATACTTCAGCCGTAATATGAAAGAAGATTTTTATTTTAATTTCGATGCTTATTTTTTATTTTTAATTATTAAAAAATCGTATTCAATTACTTTGATATATTTGCATTGTAAATTCAGATTCTGTACATTTTAAGTTATTGTTCTCATAGAGAAATGCATATAATTTTCATTTTTAATGTGGTAGATTAATTATGATAAATTATGCCGGCACTTATAATTACGAAAAATGTTTATGATTATTTTAAATTATAGTTGTGTATATTGAAAATACATTAAACACACTTTATAATTTCTATTATTTAACTAATCAAGATATTTAATTGAAAAGTCTTATAATCTTAAATGATAACTTAATATGTAATTTTCTTTTTTTTTTTATTGCTTTCGTAAAGATCATCAGGCTTCGGCTTTATTTTAAGGAACGCCACACACTAGAAATCATATAAAAGTCATTTTTAAAGTACCTATTCGAAATTATCAACACTGCTACCTCAATAACCACTAAAATCTACAATGTTAGAAAAATGCTCTGAAAAACAGAACTTTTTACTTGTTTTAAGAAATAATTATTCTGAACTGGTTTGGTTTATAATTTTGCAATGGTATTTTTTTTTGAAGTTTTCTATGGAGCAGTTTCAATATTTCATAAAATATACTCATATAATCATAGAAATTCCATCAATATGTGTATATTCCATCATTTTATGGGATAAATTTACAATATACTGTTACTGAATATTTCTATATTTCTCACTTGCATATAGAAAACGGACTAAAAACTTATATCAGGTTTTTAAAATTATAATTTAATTTTTAACTCAATAATACGCAATCATCCCTTAAAGCTAACACACCATCATTATTCAAAAGTTTAAATAACTGGAAACTACCGCGTTTTATCTTTTATTCATTACTTTTATATAATATTCATTAGAAAGTTAATTTACTGATGAATCTTTTAAAATTTAATGTTAACTTTTTCAGAATCAGAAATAGAAACAAAAATAACTTTCTAAATAATTTCATAACTGTGTGCAGATCTTACTTAAATATGTACTCAGTATATTACAACAGAGTGTATATATATAATGACTGTACAATAAATTATTATAAAAACTGAATTTTTGCACATTCAGTTGACATTTGAAATATTGCAGCATTATTTAAAGTATTGCTCAAATTATGTTTAGTTTCAGTTTTCCCTTTGTCAAGTCATCCTCTCTTTCATATAGAAATCATAATTATTGTCCATTAAGCATATGATGTGGTCTTCATTATAAAACTCGTTTTTTAAAGCTCATTTAGTAAACTTTTATCGGATTATAAGCAATCACATTTTTCAAATGTTCTTTTCAATTTGTATAAGTTAAGAGCTTTTGAAAGTATAATGGTATTGCAAAATCCATTACACTTTATAGTTTATGTATGCAATGTATATATTGCTTCAACATCATGGAATTATAATATTTCTGACGAATTTCTGAGTTAAAGATCAGCACAACTATTTAAACAGAACTTAAAAAAAGAAAACATTCCACCCTTTCCTATTTCAATCGGTATAATTTATATTTGAAAATGTCTTGCAAAACTTAAGGAAATTCAATCAGGATTTAGATTAGAGTAAAAGAAATTTCGAATAGAATACTAATTTATAAGGCTTTGTAATGCTTATAAAGCAGTAAGGCTTAGTATCCACCAAAACATTTTGAATTGAAATATTTTAATAGTTGTACCATGCATTAACTACTAATATTTAAAAAAGATTCAGCGCAATTAAAACTCAGTTTATCCATATTTCTAGCAGAAAGTTTTGAGTAAAACTTTAATTGTAATAGAAATTTCCTGTTTTAAACTAGAAAAGTTAATTTACAGTTACAAAAAAAAAATTAAAATAAATAAATATTTTTTTTAAAAAAAATGTCAGTATCGAGAAAAGAACAAATTTTAAATGCTACATTGAATGATGCGTTGAAACTATGCCAAGCGATTAGATTTATTTTCATTAAAAACAATTTTTTTCATTTTTAAATTAAAAACAAATGATGATTTTTTTCATGAGAAAAAAAATTCTAAGCTCTGTTTACTCTGGATATTTTAATACATTTTATAAAACTTACTTCATATATTTTTTCCAATATGAGCGAGTGTTTATTAATATCGCATTATAGCCCGGGTCAAGTGACGCCGCCATCACAAGTTATCAGAACTGACACCCCCAACTCTAGAATTCCAACCCACTCCAACGGGAAGACTTTAAACCTTGACAGCTTTTACGTGCAGCAGTCTTTTTACAAGGCGAGTCTTCAGTGGCTCTAGGGGTCGAATTCCCGACAAGCTAGCTGCGAGTCCGTAACCATGACCACTAGGCTACAACAGCCACGTACTTTGTTTAGCGAAATAGAACCTTGCTTTCTGTTGTTAACTGATTAGTTGTTATGAAAACAATATTTCAGAAAAGAAATAGTGTAAGAAAAAAGTGTACAAAATTAAATTAACCTCTTTCAACACAAGTAAGAATAGAATTAATTTAGGATATACCGGTTGATTCCAAAACAGTGTCACCACTTTTAAAACCATATAACTATTTATGGTGAATTTCTATCGTTTTACTTTTGATTTTATTTTTAAAATGAAACATTTAAATTACTAATCAAACCATTTTTACTAGTGAGAGTAAATTATATTACTGAAATTAAATCCGCAAACCTGGAACGAAATTTTACAGCTTTTGAAAGATGGTTGTTAGAATTCTGTTACAAATAAAGCATTTAAGAATCAAAAAACACATTTTTCTAATGTATTACAATCTAAACTTCAAAAAGAAATAAAATTTGGATCACAATCAAAAGCTCCAAGAAAAAAATGTAAATGAAAAGAAATCCATAATGAAAAAGGAAAAGAGAAGTTGAAAAGAATTATCGCTGTAGAAAATCCTTTTCCTCAAGGAACTGTGGCAAAGAAACTACAGGTAGAACAATCGACAATTTATCGTCATATAAAGAAAATTGGCTTTAAAAAAGTAAATTTTCCTGTCTGTCATCAAATGTCTGTTATGACCATAGAAAAACAAAGAAAACGTTTTTGGCCTCTGTATTTAATGTTATGCAAAGATAGATACAAAACATTAATAACTCCGGATGAAGCACTGTTTCATCTGTCATTCACAACTGGCAAAACGAAGATACAATATATTTCTCTCAAAAAACGTAGCAAAGACGCAGCTGTTTTACAAAAGGCAAATTGATTGTCAGGTGCAATGGTGTTGATGGGAATGTCCTCTCAAATTATACTGAATGTGCGCCAAATTATACAGAAAATTAAGTATAAAATGACTGAAATATTAAAAAAATAAAGTTTCTACTCTCTCCGCCTAATAAATGATTATCACTATCCCCTGTCTGTGTTCCTTGCGATTATTTTTTATAGGAATACTTAAAAAAATAATTAAATAGACGTAAAGTAAAAACATTTCAAGGGCCTCAAAAAGCAATAAAAGAGGAAGTTGGAAATATACCCCAAATACGGTCGAAAAAATTCTTTTAGCTTAGACAAAACGCTTACGAAAAGTATACTGTGCCAGAGAAAACCACATTGAAAATCCCATGTAAATAACTTGATTCAATAAAAATTTATGATCCTCTGAAATTGGTCACATTATTTATGAATCAACCGGTATTGTAGAAAAGAGAGCGATGAGATTAGTTCCAAACCTGAAACATAAGCGAAATTTGATTGATGATACAATATTGACTGAAGCGGATGTACATATATAATTTCAATTTCAACGAATAACTTATAAATTCATCGTTATACCGTAACTTAAAATAAAAATTTTGTACTTTACAGTAGTTTACAATCTGTTACTATGAACTTTGTATATTATATAGTTGCATTTCCTATAATTACTACGGAGATGGAAAATAAATCCAACCGCTCAGGAATTCGAATTGCTCCTTCTTAAGGGCCAGAATAATATTTCATCAATCTAAGTTTATTGAAGTTTTCATGAAGCAAGTACAGACAAAGTTCAGCAACAATTCACCTAATGTAAATAAAGATGTAAATAAAAGAGATATTTTTTGGGTAATTTTACCTCAGCGAAAAATTCCATATTTGAGAAATCCGCAGAAGTTTTTATAATATAAAATCTCACACATAATGGTTTTAAAATGCGTTCTCTATTCTTTGAATTGCAAATCTACGAAGGAAAGAATTTGATATTTCATATATATTTTCCTTATATTGTGGACTGTATGTAAAAAACAGTAAATAATTTTAGAATAAACTCTTACGATAAAATCGATTGACCGTTCAAAACTACATAAATTCTATTAAATTATGACTTGACTGTTTTTGAACAAAGTTTAAGTGATATTTTATCTTTTTTAATATATATATATATATATATATATATATATATATATATAAGAAAAATATTGTTTTAACTCCTTTCATCTCTACCAACAGGCATATAAAAACAGTTTTAGATATTTCTATTAAAAATATTGAATTCGATCTTAAATAAGCTATGTGTTGATGAAACAATTTTCAGGTGGTTTAGGAACCTTTTACCTTCAAAAGAATCTATAAGTGAAAAAATTCAATGAAATTCTAATTATTGAAATACTCTAGAATATTGTGCATTTCTATCGCAGACGATTTTTACTAAAAGATTTCTCATCTAATTAAACATAAAAAAGCTAATGATATATTAAACTGTTCTTTTTCTTCATAAATAGAAGCAAACAATACAAAGTTTGCGAAGATATTTTTGTAAAAATATTTTTATCTTATTTTGTATATGATTATTCATTATTAATCTTCATTTGGAAAGCATGCATTTTCTCTCACTTAACTATCAAGTTACAGAATTTTCATTCAATAAACAACGACAGTTAAAATAGACATGTTGAAAAATATTTTCCATTATATCTCTTTTTAAATTGTGGGAACATTCGAAACCTAAATAAAGTTTTATTAATAGCTTTAAGATTTGTTATTAAACTGCTTCTTTATTTTTTTTAGAGTTCTGCATATTATAATTTATACAATCCTGCACAAAGAAAGAACTTTTTAAAAAGGAAATAATACGTAATTTACTTCATTTAAATCTCAAAATGCGAAAAAAACAAACAACTGCATTACTAATTAAAATGTCGAAACAATTTCGACTTTCAATGAACTGAATATAGTTTAGTATTGTTTCCTCTACACGTCTATCCTTAATGTATAATTCATTTATTTAAATATTTAAGAGACATTATTCGCAAAACTTCAAAGGTATTCAGAATGTTTTGAATAAAGTAGGGAAAAAGAAAAGAAGCATGAATAATTAATGTAGTACGTTTTCTATTGTTCGAAACCATTCTCTTTCAAAAAGTTATATAGCTTCAGTTAAAAGCTTTATTAATTTTTTTTCATTTAATATCAAATTAAATATATATTAGCATTTCCATGTTGGAAAAGTGACTCTGCTAGAAGAAATCGGATGTAACGTTGTCGAGCAGATAATTTTCGTCAGATTAGAATTGTTACTTTTTTATTTCTGATTCGAAATAGATAAACATTTTATAATTTTACGATTTAGATTTATTGTAGTGCTACGATAATTTGCGAGACAAATGAGTTTGTTAATATATTCTTTTTCATGTATTTCGTAACTGAGTTTGTGTCATTAAAAGTTGTGAAACTAGAGTTCTTTAAAAACACTTTTCTGATATGTTCTGATTTTCTTCTTTAGTTCCTTTTTTTTTTATTTGTGAAAAATAAATGTTTTCACTAGTTTAAATTTTTATTCTTTTTTTAAAGAATTAGCAGTTATGTTTCAGATATTGCAATGGATCATAAACCCTCTTTAATTATTGTAAAATATGATACAACGCATAAATAAATAATCTTTATTTGAGATTAAAAAATGTAATAGTACACAGTGCAGCAAATAAGTAAGAAGAAATAGAAGCAAGAAATTAATTCCTGTTTTGGTTTTTTATTCAAAATGGGACCCTCCGGCTTCAATGCACTTGTTATAGTGATTTATTAAGGAATCGAACGCCTGTTGTAAATCACTTTGGGGAATGGCATGCAAAGCATGCGTCGAAGATATTTGTAAGGTCAAAATATCCTCAAAATAACACCAATTTAATTTCATTTTAAATTTTGGCAACTAGGAGTAGTCCAGGGTGCTAAATCAGGGGTATAAGGTGTATGGTTTAACACACAGAGATTATTTTTTGTCGAAAATCGACGAACAACAAGGAAGATGTGACTGGATGCATTGTCGTGCAACAAACATCAACTGCTTTCAGTCCGATATTCTGGACGAATGCGATGAATTCTGGCAATCAAATGCTTCAAAACCAATTTTTTTAAAAATAAAGTAAATTGACCTTTGTAATTGTTTGTCATTTTTTTGGGAAAACCCAAAATTTTTGGTTTGGATTAAATACCCAAATAGCATCGAAAAGGGGAATTTTGTAATTTTAGCATTGATTTTTTGATTTTTTTTTGGGATGCCAAAATTTTTTTTTTTGTTTTTTTGGCCTTATAGTGGAAATTTTTCCCCCTTTGCCCCTTTGCATTCGGCACTTGGTTTTGGTTTTGTTTCAGGTATTTTCCCATTAAAAAATCAACTGAAAATTATTTCCCAAGAAGTTTTTTTCGTTTTAAGGCTGAAAGGTTGTCCTTTAAAAACCCAAAATGGAAATTTTATGTTTTGTTCAAGGGATAAAATAATTGTTTGGAAAAAATTTAGAAAATTTTTTTTTCTTTCAAATTCTTAGAATTTTAAATGTTTCTTTTTTAAAATGCTTAAAAATTGCCATTATTCTTAATCGACAAGTCTTTTTTGAAAATTAAATTTTTTGGTTAAATTTAATAATTTCGGGTATTTTCTAAATTTTCTTCTCAAAACAGGGATCCATTTTCCCTATGCATTTTCCTTTCAAAAACATTTGGGGGTTAACCAAAACACAAAAATTTATTAGAACAAAAAAAGGGGAAACTTTTAAATTGTTTTAAAATTAAATTCTTTTCCAAAATTTTACAATTTTTTAAAATTTTGTTTACAACTCTTTTTATCTTAAAAATAACATGAAAAAATTTACTTTGCAAAACGTTCCGCTTTTCGGTACTTAATAAAATTTCCATCAACTTGTCTGCAATGTGTCATCAGACGATAGACACTATGACGCATGCGCATTCTCACTCATGGCGCCATTACAGCTTACGCTCTGGGACGAGCCTTAAAACTTATTTACCAATTGTGTATATATGTAATCTAATATTATTCAAATCTGAAAGAGTTTTAAAATATTTTGTATGCTTTTATATATAAAAATTAATCTATGCTTTTTCTATTATTTAATTTTCTTAGTTTAAATTTCTTTTATGTAGCGTATTTTATAAATAACATGAAACAAGATATTTATATATACCTTTTTTATTCGAATCTAAGCTGCACTTTTTTTCCAGTGTTCATTCTACTGAAAATCTGGCACGGCTTAGACTCGTAGGAAAACAAATTTGTTGGATGGGGTATTTAGATCAATTACGGGTTCATGTATGCATTTAAAAGAGTTTATAATTTTGATAGAATAACTAATTTTTCACTTCTTATTTGTTCACATTTTAAATTTATTTTAATTTCATAAAATTAGATATCGGCAAACCATTTTTTATACTATTCTTCATTTTTCAAAAATCTTGTTCAGTGAGTGAACATTATAAGGTGGCACTGTTCAGCTACACGAGGGCTTTTGGCGACGGACCACGTAATTTTGAACCATGCTCAAGTGACGTGGACGACACCTGAGCTGACACCCCCTCTCCTAACTACCACACCAACGGGAGGACGTTTCAATTCTCGACAGATTTAGCGTGCATCGCTTCCCTACGCGGTGGGTCTTTAGTGGTACAGGGCTCGAACTCGTGACATGGCCAGCCACGATCCGATACCTATTCCACTCATTTACGGCGTCCAAAATCTTGTTCAGAATTTGGGGTGTGGCTTAGAATCGATGGCGGCTTAGATTCGAATAAATACGGTATATATTTCTACATATATTATTAAACATTTTGTTTGCTTAAAATTTATATGCTTTTATTGTGATTCATTTAAAAATATTTTTTCCTGAAAAAAAAAGATTAAAAATATCATTTTTGATTTATTAGAACTATAGACTTTGAATATGGCAAATATATTTCTATTGTTAAAGAGAGATATGTTAAGAACGTTTTTAAACACTGACTCCCAAGAGGTTCTAGAGATAAATTTTAAAAAATCCTTTTTGAACTTTTAGATTTACAGGCTTGAAATTTAACATTTTCCTTTTGTCGAGTAGAGATCAGTAAAAATGGCTTTTTGTGGAAATCGACTCTGGAAGGAAGGTTACGCGACGTAAAAATAGTTATGCTTTCGTCTTAGAAATTCCTGTCCTTCTTAATCTTTTAGGTGAGGACTGTAAGAATGTATTTCAATACAATTGTAAACTATATGCTAGGACTTTGATATAAATAACTTTAAAAAAATAGTATTTCGTCATGTAAAACATGAAATACCCAGTGAAGGTGATGAGTAACGGCAACTTTTTAATATTTTAATAAAGAAGGCTAAATATACGATGAATGTAATTACACGGAATGCATTCAAAAATCTATGTTCTCAATAATTAGAAATGATTTTTCTCCACATAAGACAGATTGATAATACTAAAAATAGTAGAAATTTTCTTAGAAGGAATTTCGGTACTAACGTATTATCGCAACTATATTGGTGACATTATAGGTGAAGGACATGGTTGCCAATTCAGCACGTACGACACGTGCGAAATTGGGGTTGCCAACTTGGCGAGCTATCTTGAACGTTGGCATTGTTCGATAGTACGTAAGTGAAAGATTTTTTCAGAAATCTTTGCATGGAATTAAGAGAATTTCTATTACTTAGACAAATAACTTTTACTTATCAGGAAGCGTGGGGTTAGATTTCAAAGAAACTTGTGTTCTTCATTCAAACTATTCAAAAGTGCCAAGTTCAATATCAATTATTCTTGGAAAGAGTCTAAGTGGAGTTTATACAACTTATTTGATTATTTTAAAAGACATAAATGAAAAACAGGCCTTTTTACACATATAAGTATAGTAATCTATACAAAAAGTACCGATCCATCAATTGGACTCCGACGAGTTCATTTTCCATATCTTCCCCATGTGCAATCGTCGAACCTCTTGTCATTCTTTGTTCAACACCACTCTTCGTCATTTCTTATTCAATAGATTTCTTGACAGATTACTTCATTCAGAGAAAAAACAGAAAGACAAACAAGAAATGTATTTTCTAGTGCCGAAAATAATCCATACTCAAAGAAAAAGAATATGGGTGGGCGAGGGAACAGCAAGGGATGCACTACGACCAACCTTTCTGTCTAATGGAAGATATCTCATAAAAAATTGAATTCGCTGCAAAAAAAAAAAAGGATAAAAGAAAGCAGAAGAGGAAGATGAGAGAAAAGTTTGTGATGTTGCAGGCGTCCACCAAGCGTCTAGTTTTCGTTGCAATCACGGCGCACGCGTAACCATGGCAACGAGCACGTGACAGTAACAAGTAAGAGCCTTGTTTACCCCCTGTATACTAAGGTTTTGGGGTTTGTTTCATAATAAATGATCAAATCTCCTCCCCCTTCCGTCTGTCTGTTCTGTCTCTTTTCTGCACTTGGTGCATTTTTTAGTTCTATCTTTTGCTTTTCTCGTTTGTTGATGTCGTAGAGTAGCGCAAGTCTAAAAAGTCTCGTGTAAAATTTAAAAAAAGAGTTTTGGCTTCTCTTTCCAGTTATTGGTATTTAACTATATGCTAGACAGTCGAGAAATATTGATTAAATGGTACACTAAGTTTACCTAATTACCATTTAGTATTTTATATGAGATCTTGTACAAATGGAAGCTTTATCTCAACTATGTAATAATTCTAGTTTTAGTGACTTAATGTACATGATGAGCAATTTCAAATAAAGAATATATAAAGAAGTTTTTTGGAAATCGATCCCTCTATTTTCCATTATAATTTTTCCCCATTATACATTACAAATTTCCTTGTTTACATTTCCTTATATTAAAATTTACATTTCGAATTAAAATGGAAAATAAATATGTATAAAAGGTTAATAGAAATAAATTAATTAAATTAATATAAATACAAATTCTAATTGAAAAGTAATGACATAATTAGTTCGCTAAGAGTAACAACAATAAATGATTCTTAATAAACAATATTACAATGATGCATTTAAACAATAATAGTAAATTATGTATTCAAGCATCTTTTTTTTTCATTCCCAAACATAATGAACAGATGCTGAAATCAGCCAAATCTGAAATACATCATACACTAAATCCCATAAATTCAGTTTGAGAACAATAAAAACACTGCTAAACATTTCATAAAATACTATCATAAATAATGTATATATTTCACAGCCAGCTTTAAACTGAAAAAATTACAATGGCTAAGATCAAAAACTATCTACAACAGATAAAACTACCTTAGTTGTGATAAATTACTATTAAAATAATTTACCAAAGCAGAAAACAAATCACATTGCAAAGATTAAAATTTAATTGTTTAAACAAAATTTTTATGATATATAATTCTTCAAAAATACTATAATTCTTCTACTAAGGATGAACAAATAAGCATAAAAATAAATAAATAAAATGAAAAGGACTACGAGGTGTGACACACACAAAAAAATTTTATTGGTCAAATAAATCATTGTACGTACAGAATCAGTTATCCATGACATTATCATCTTCAAAGTAGTTCCCTTCAGCTTTTCCACACTTCTGCATTCCGTGCTGCCATTGCTGGTAAGTAGGGGTTGCAAAATTGGACCAAAAGTTCAATACCAGTATTCGGTATTTTTAGACCTTAATACCGGGATACCGGTTTTAATACCAGGGGAGTATAAATTTTAGAAAATGAAAACACACAGGTGTTTCTCTGTTTGATTTGCCAGTTTTATTAAAGAGTGTAAATATCACAAAAAACAATTTTTGTAACTTATAAATTATAACGTATAAAAAAATCAAAAAAAGAAAAAGGAACATCTTATTTATTTACATCACAAAAAAAATTTAAATCACACTATTCAGTCTGTGATACTATTACACATCTTTGAAATGGGATCTTAAAACACATAATGTATCAATTGAACTGTCATTAAGCCTGGAACGTAATTTTGTCCAAAAATTACCAGCTGTCGAAAACGCTCTTACGGCATCTATCTAGTTGGTGAAATCGTAACCAATGTGGGATATACTTTTACCAAGTATTTATCTCTAAATTCCTCATCTTCAAATAAATCGATTTCTCGTCGGATGGTTTTGGATATAGCCTATTTCTGTATTTTATTTTAGTTTGTTGAATTTTTTTTGCTTTTTTCATATTTTATCACTTCTTTTCTTTTGTAATAAACTTTATGTTCATAGTCTAATTATTTTCCCCCATTAGGGTGACATAAAAACCAAAACGTAAACTATTTTGCTATGTTGGTAATCCCTGATCATATATGGAAAAATTTAAAAAAAATGTCTAGTAAATACCAAAAAAACGGTTTTTTAATTTTTTGGGGAATCCCGGTTTAAAAAATTGTACAAATGGCTCAAAATACTGATATTAGGTATCCTGGTATACCACGATTTGGAACGAGGTTTTTAAAAGGCCCTTCAAGAGATTCTCTGTTTTTGTTTGAACCTCCTCAACTGAGGTAAAATGGGTTCCCTTTAAGCAAGATTTAACTGTAGGAAATAAAAAAAAAGTCGCATGAAGCCAAATCATGTGAATAAGGAGGATTCTGCATCAAAGTAATGGTTTTTCTGGGCAGAAATTGCTTAATAAATATGGCCGTGTGAGCGGGAGTATTATCTTGGTGCAACAGCTCTCCATCACTCCCCAATTCTGGCCTCTTTTCCCCTAATTTTTTAACGAAGTCTTTTTAGTACTTCAATGTAGTTGTGTTGATTAATATTCTGACCACTGATGTGAGTGGGAACCTAGTTATATCACGATTATCGGCAATTTTTTGGTCTGTAATCGCTTACCTTGGGCTCCCAGCACGTTCATCATTTTCCACAATGTCCCTTCCCCCTAAAAAGCGTTTATACCATTCAAACACATGCGAACGAGACAAAGTTTAATCTCCATAAGAGTCGATTATTATTTGAAATGTTTTCGTGGCTGATTTCTTCACAAGAAACTTGGTTTAGATTCGGCATTTTTCCGGCAGAATACAGTTGCACGTGTTCACTCAATGACTCAGTAATCTCAACTGGCACGATCAATTAGGGCGAAACTGGCCACATGGATAGAGAATAGGGGTGTGACTACACAATCACATCAGTTGTTGCCAACTCCACTCAAGATATACACTTAATCTCCTTTTCTGGTGTCACACCTTGTACGTGTAGGAATCTTTAAAATCTTACGCCAAGAATAATTTATCATATTTTAAGGTAGACATGACATCATGCCATGTAATATTATCAAAATTCTATGAAAAGTCCCCTCAAAATTTTATCTCAAAATTGTCAATGAATTTTAAAAAAAAAAATAATTTAAAATGCATTGTGACGTCGTGGACTGGCAGCATAGGGATGACTTCACAGCAAATTGTAAAAATAAAAGAAAAACTTATTTTCTCAATAAAATAGTTAATTTTAATGCAATATGGAAATGTCTCTTTCCGCAAAGCCGGTGCATGACTCTCTTTAACGTTGGAGTTCAGTCGCTACACATCACTGCTTTGTCCGAAAAACACTTCTCCAAATTTCTATGAAGTTGGCTGGATAATTTCTACAACGCCACTGGCGTTCATCCTCTACCCTCCCCTTACTCCAGGAAAATCCCCTTTGGACTTCAATCCGATGTCGAGTTCTGGTCTCTGCTTTCCAATCTCTCCAAAGAAGGACCCTTTTAAAACCCAGGGGAGGGTCCACTACACATCCCTCGTCATTTTTCAATGGCTTGCCACTACAGTCTGCACACGGCCCTCGAACTTATTAGCGTCCTATTCGCTCGGACCTAAGAATAGTTATCTCTGGCCCTTCTTGAATGATCCGGCGCCAGACGTTCGTCTTCACATCTGGACACTTGTTTATTAAACTGCTATTGTTTTCTTGAAGTCATTCTCCTGTCATCCGCCTAGGCGTCAGCGTTCTCAATCAGAAAGGCTTCATCAATTGTCCCCCGATGGGGCACTTCTATGTCCATTGTGACTTCCAGTCAGAGTGTCGTGGCGGATCCGAGCCCCAAACAATAACCCCAATTACCCCAAACCCACGTTCCTGTCCCGAGCCACCTGCTCTGGATAAAATTTTGACATGAAGGGAAAGGGGGTTGTGTCAAAGCGCGATGCAGAATATTATCTTTTTAATTTCAACGTCCCCAGAGTTCCCTTCGGGGGCTAATATGCACACTCACCCTATAATTCTACCTTTTTCATTAGTTTAAGATTTTTTTTTATGCTTCCTGAAAAATTTTCAATTTGTATGGTTTTAGATAATTTATCTTGGGAAAAATATTCTTTTCGAAGCTTAATTTATTTCTTTTTAAAAAATTGGGTGTTCACTAAAGTTGTCTGTAGTTTTTAAATTTTTCACCCTTTTTTTCAAATTAGATTGATTTTTAATAATATGAAACTAAGTGAAAAAATTTCGAAATTAGTAGGCATCAATTAAATTTCATATAAAACAAATCTAGGAAATTTAAAAAAATATTTAAATAATTTTTTTTGCTTTCCCAAATTTAAATTATTATTTTGTTCCCAAAACGATAATTTATTTAATTCAATTTGTTTAAAAAATTTTTAAAACCTTATAATTTATATCCAAAACTTACTTTAAGTATTGAATATAATGCACAAAAAATGCAGGGGTATAATAGAATTTTCCCGAATTCATTGCACAAACTTTGGGGAAAATCAAAAAATCTAAAATCATTTATTGTATAGGAATTATGGGTGCAAGGGACTGGGGGGGCACAACCAAAAAAACAGAGACGAAAGGAAAGACAATGTTTTCATTAAAGCGCCTGAAAAATTAATGTTAAATAACTTTCAAAATATCATCCATTAGGCGATACATGCTTGACGGCGTCGATGGGTAACAGTCCCGTTCAAGGATCCCCAGATATTCCCGAAAACTGCAAAAGCAAAAATTGGAGCAACCTGATCCTCATCGGGTAAAGTGGGTCGCATGAACAAGATTCTGTAGTTTCTCCAAAAAAAGAAATAAAGCTCGATAAACGAAAATCAGGGGGGGCCCAAAAGGAACTGGCCCCTCTCCCAATCAACCCCTTAAAACGTGAATTCAGGTGTGCAAAAACGCTGAAAAATTCGTCGATCGGCTTGCGTATACATTCATATCGCAGTTCTAACTTTACCTTTTTGCACTACGTTCATATAATGCATGTGTATTTTTTTTCAGCCTCCCCCAAAGAAGGCGTTTGCACTTTTGCGAATGGCGCTTTCCTCTACTAATGCATTATGTTGAACGTTGGCTATTCATCTCCCCAACTGGCAACAAAAAAAAATACTCCATTTCTCTTTTCTTTTGTTTCAACTGTTTGCCTCCCGCGTCGCCCACACTTTCCCTTCTTGGTTTTTTACACAATGGTCTGTATTTACACCTAAAGGGGTACCATAAATTTGACCCACCCTTAACATGTTTTCGTTTATTCGTATTTTTATTTATGTTATTTATTATAAAATTTTTTATAACCCTTAACGAACTATTTATATTCCTTTAAAAAAATAAACTGTAAACAAAATTATTTCCCCTTTTTTCATGCAATCGGGTTCTCAGATTTCTTTGCCCCATTCCTAACTGGAATAAAAACTGACATTCTTTTTAATTCGTATTTTTTTATATTACACCAGGCGTGACGTTTTTTCTGCATTTTTTCATTAAAAAACCCCTCAAGATATATTTTTTCCGTTTCTTTTTTAAATAAAACTCCGTAGGTAGATCGAAAAGCTTTTCTTATCGTTTTACTTCTTTCTCCTCGAAACTCCAAGGAAGCTGTTTTACGACTCCAAAATTCTAAAACATGTGTCTTTTTGGGACTTTTTTTCCCCCAGAAAAAAAAAATGCGTCTCTTTGTCCTTTTTTTTACCCCGTTTTCTAATGCAAAATTCGCTGCAGGGGTTCTTTTCTTTTAAAAACCCAAAATTTGTGAAATTTTAACAAAAGGTTTTTTTAATGCATTTGGCGTTTTTTTTTTTTTGTTTTGCTTTTGGGGTTCTATCAACTGTTTTAAATGCCACCAATACGTGAATTAATTTGTAATTCATCTTGCGAGTCAGGTAATTTATGTTTTAAAAAATGTTTATATATCTTCGAAATAAAAAGCCATGGAAGCCGAGATTAAGGCGTACCGTTTTAACTACCCGTCGCCCTAGACACTTCAAATTGCCACGCCCTCCCCTATTTCTAACCCCCCCCCTTCCGGTTCTTACCTTGCTGTTTTTTTTCGTGAGGGATTATCCCTCCTTTTTTTCCTTTATTTTTTTCTCTTTGGGCTTTTCTGACCCCATGTCTTGTACTGGACCATCCGGAAATTGTGGCATGGTTTCGCCACTCTTGTTCATTTTTTCATCCAGCATCATGGACCAACCCCCCATTCATCGTTTTTTAAATTAGTGCAGTAAATTAATGAAATATTTTGCAATACCAGTATAATATAACATCAGTGGGGTAACGAACAAAGACCCTACAAAGTCGTTTGGATCCCAAAACCGTTTTATAAAGGGGTTTCGAAACCCTAAACCGGCATTCTAGAATCCACCCCCCTTCCAGCGATGGGGGGGGTACGTTTTACTGGATACATTATTCTACGAACTTTTTCAACTTGTTAATTTTCTTTTCATCGCTTTTGGCTTTACTGCTTTTTCTTTGCGCCTTATCTTTGTTGAGCCACTGTTTTTTCTGGGGCAACAAAGGGGGTTTCTTATAGAGCTTTGATCATTGAAAAATTATTTATAATATCATTGTAATCAATTTCTATGGTAATATCATTTTGAGTGTACAGCAACATTAAACTGTTAAATTTTCCTTTCTTGATCTAAAGTCTTTTTAATTTCATGGGGCGAAATGCTTTTCTGACTCCTTGGTGGTGGTACGTTAGCTGTAATTTTAATTTTTTTCTCGTTTTTCGGCCTCAAAACCTTTGTGTCCTAGGCCGTTTGGTGCGGGAAAAAGTGACCCCAAAAAAGGGGCATAAACCCCCCGGATTGTGTGTGGCCCCCTAAAAAACTTTTTGGGCCCTAAATCCAACAGGGGCTGTTGCAGAGGTTCGAATAAGTGTTCATTAGTGTCACCCTCAAAAGCAACATAGGACTATCGGCGACTGTCCTCGTAATTTTTAACCTCGGTCACCTGGACGACACCTTAGCTACATCCCCTAGACCAGCGTTTCTCCGGGGGGCCCCCAGGGGGTGGATAACTCCCCAAAGGGGGCGAACATGAAAAATCTCAAAAGATTATTTTTTAAAAAATTGTTAATTTACTGAAAGTAAACAAACAAAATACACACATTTGCACTGATATAAAAAAAACTTATAAATATATCAGTACTGCACAATGTATTTTATAATTAATTTAACAATAATATAAAAACAAGTTT
>BMAV01019106.1:0-27384 GCA_019973955.1 Trichonephila inaurata madagascariensis
TAAGTAAATATTTCAAAACCTTCGACCCTTTTATTGCATTAAATCCTTTTGGAATAATTTTATGGACAGCACTGCACAGAAAAGATCGTACTTCGGAAAGACGTATATATACATCCAGAAATTTAAGTTTGTCTGAGTGAGACGTTTATAAGAGGTCAAAGTTGTATTGTAGCTTTAGTGTCAAAATATAGTTTTATTGAATTCAATACATTGTTATTGTATTGAGGGGGACCCGATGAAAATTATGATTGAATAATGGGTCGCATACATTGAAAGTTTGAGAAGTGCTGGATTAAAGAAATGATTTAGCAATAAATGAAAGACGCCCTGAGGGTGCTCTGCTTCTTCAATGTAGTAGGAATGGACAAGCAAATCTCGGTAGATTAACCAATGGTCACGTTAGATCACTATCCTACTCCAATGGTAACAAGATCTTCCCAACCTGCACCAAGTGTTGCAATACCCTGGCAATTCAAATCAAATTTTTATTGTCTGTGTTAGACACAGTAAGATCTTTATATATCACGGATACTCGTCTTGGACTTTTTGCGTCTGAACGAGATAATGGACCTAATTTAGCTCTGCTAAGTGTTGGAAATTAGCAACAACAAAACAATTTTTAGATTTCCAGTCATATTGCTATTTTATTTCTAAATGATTTCAGGATAAATTATTCTCGGAAGAATCATCGTTTCCAATCAATTCCTAACAGAAAAGAAAGCTTACAAGCTTATAAACTTTAAGGGTACGGACACCACTATTGAAGCGCTTCTCAAAGTGTGGGGCGCACCCCCTTAGGGGGGCGTGATAACTTTACGAGGAGAGCGCGAGCATATTTAAATATCGAAACAAAAAAAAATTTTTTTTTAAAAAAGTATTAACTTCCTGAAAGTAAACAAACTACATTCTGACATAATAAAAAATAAAATGCACATTTACACTGATATAATACACTTATAAATGTATCAAAATTGTTCATTGTATTTTGTAATTAATTTAATAATGCTGAGTTAAAAACAAGTTTAATAATTAAAAGTGATCCCATGGTCTTGTCATATATAAAATTATACACAGAAATCTAATTATCTTGATAATTTGTACGGAATATATAATTCATCCCTTAATTGAGCCAATTAAAATCTGCACGATTTCCTTACCAATGCTACCGTTTTCCAAGTGGGTTCGAGTATGTGATGTATTGGGGGAAGAAAAGGAATAAACACAAGCAAACCCTCTGAAATAAGGAAAGCCTTCTTAAAAATTGTCAAGGTTATTGTATTGCATTTCAAAGCCTTCGGAATAATTATATAGATAGCAGTGCACAAAAAGTTCGTACTTCGAAAATACTTATATATACATCCGGGACAATTAGTACTATGGATGGGCAAGACGTTTATATCCGCTGGTGGCACTTAAGGGGACATGGTACGTTTTACGCAAAAATGTTTATTTAAGGATTTTTAAAAATTGTTTCACTGCCTCCCCTATGTGTGCATATTATGTAAGAGAGATTTTGTCCTCAGAATTTCATATAATGCTGGCCATTTAGTTTTTAAGGAAAAACTTAAAATTTGTGAAGTGATTTTAAAATGCTACTTCTCTTACAAAAATTTACGTATAAGCATGAAATTTGATTTACAAGTACGTCAAACTATGTATAGCAAAAGTTGGTAGTAGTTTTGCAATAACATGATTGGTATTTGTACAATACTTCATTTTATGAATATTTATTGAAAATTCTTTAAAAGAATGTACAAATTTTAAGTTCAAATATTTTTAAAAATTTAAGTATTGCTTTGAATCAAAAATGCATACCAACTTTCGTTACATGTACTATTAGCAATAAGTAAAAAAAATTCAAAGCATTAGGCGCAATAGAAAAAAAAGAAATAGCATTTAAAATGAAGACAAAAAAATTATTTTATCTTTCTAAGATAAGTAAGTTTTCATTTGCCTTTTGAAAATTATAAAAAAGAACGTAAAATGTAATCAATTTCGTTTTTAAAGTTTAGAGGGTTTCATATTTTGTAAAAATTTTAAAAAAGGAAAGCAATGTTTCTCAAACTTTCAATACTGGCGCCCCCTTTTCAACAAATTTTTATCGCCCCCCCTTATACATTAAAAAATTCTGAATGAATAAAAATGCCCGCGCAAAAACTCAATAGTCAATTAAAAAACCCTACAAATTAATAACAAAAGTAAAAAATTTTGTATTTTCTTTTCAAAAAAAAATGAAAAGGATAATTATTATTTTTTTTTTCCCTTTTCTCGATTTTTAAATTGGAACATATTGCAAAATTGGTGGCTGTTTAGAAAAAAATATAATATCACTAAATATAGAAAAGAACTGGGGGTAAATTTTTAAAAACTTTAAAAAACCCCTTGAAAAAACCCATGGAAAGTCCTAAACATTAAAGCAATTCTTTTAAATAAGGCAATTTTTTTTTAATTTTTTTTTTAAGTAATGTATTTTTTAAAGAAAATTACTTTTTTAATGGTTTATTTTTTTTTCCTCTAATTTTTAAATTAAACAGATTGAGAAATAATATTTAATTAAAAAGATTTATTTCCTTCAAGATCCATTTCTAAAAGTACAAAATGTCATTAAAAATAGCCTAATCATTTGCTCTTTATCATATCCATTACATCTGGCATTCTCGCGAACGTTAATGTGAGTCTGGCAACTAACAGACGTCTGCACAAAACATGAAAAAAACGCCTCGTACAATTTATCGCGGAACGTTACTACCAATCTCGAAGTACATTTCATAATTTCCCGCGTTAATTGTAATTCACGTTTTTTTTTTAGGGGGGATTATAACAAAATCATAGATATTTTCTATCATCACACAGCGAGCATTCGGATAAAAAAAGCATCAACAAGTACATAGACGAGGGCAAATTGATATAAGTTACGAATGGGTTGGGGATCCTTTCAAAATACTTCGAAGGGCCCCCAACGCCAAAAAAGAGATCTTCATAGATTCCACCCAAGACGAAAAAAAGGGGCAATTTTGAAATAAATCACTTTTTGAATTCGAATAGGGAGTAATTTTTCTGCCTGAAAAAAAACATTTCGTATATTTCCAAACTCAACCGGTCGGTTTTCGCGTGGCTACGAAGACAAAAAAGTCGAGCTAAAAAAAAAATCAGTGTAAATTTTAATTTTTCCCTTTTTAAAAAACTTTGTCTGCAAAGACAAGCCCGGTCATTAAATTATTAAACGCAACGGGGTCCCCTCTTCCGGTTTTTTTTTAAAAATGAAAATATTTATTTTTGTTTTTTTAAATTGTAAGGAGGTAAAACCAAGTGCATGACAATGTATAAAAAAATGAAAAAATGATTTATTGAAATGAATACTCATATTATAAGCGGTTTTGAAAGAATTGAATTTTAACCTCGCAGAATTAGCATTTAGAATAAATGTTATAATAAAACAGAATTAAAAATTCTAATGAAAAACAAATTTTTTTTTTTAATTTTGGGGGGATCAGGGTGCCCCCATTTTAATGGCGGGGGGTAAAAACCCAATTCTTTTTTAAATTTTTTTCAAAATAAAATACAATTTAAGTGAAAAATTTCTGAGAAAAACCACCTATTTAAGGGTTTTCATTTGTCTTTTATTTGAAAATATCAAAAAGATAAAAATTTTCCAAAATTTCGTGACCTTAATGAAAGGAAAAAAATCACAGGCAACATTCGGAATTATTTGAAACAAAACTATCAATTTGTTCCCTTATTTAATTTTAATGTCCTTTTTATGATCGCAAATATCATGTTGAACTTTTTCTTGCTTGTGTCTTTTTTACAGGGTGAATGTTTTGCGGCTTTTAAACCTACTTGATAAAGTTCTTAATGGGGTTTGGAAAAATTTTTCCCTTTTGTTTCATGTTTTTGCTTTTCTCAAATTTACTTTCGCAACTGAAAAATGCATTATTTCAGCAAGTGTTTCCCTTGTTTGATCAGCTTAATTTCCTTTTGGGGAATCAAGATGCCCAATTTTTTAAAAGTTTTAAATAAACCAAAAACGTCTACCTCACAATTAAACCACAAGTTATTTATAGGGAAAAGGCGTTAAAAAATATTTTTGAAAAATAGGTCGCCGGGGAACTCGGTTCAAAACCTAAAACTAAAAAAAGTTTGCCCTCCCAAAAAAGGATATTTATAATTCATTTTGCCCCATTAAAACTCATATTTAAAGGTTCTCTTTAAAATCTTTGGGCTAAACAGTTTTTTCCCCCACAGGTTAACGATTTTTTTTATTATATGTTTTTATACTCATAAAATAAAAATCTTGGGCCCAAATTTAAACCTTCAAAGGTTAATATGCTTTCCATGTATCAAAAACTCTTTCCCTTGTGAAAAAAAACGCCAACAAATTATATAATTTACAACTTTAAAAAAGGTGAGGGAACCATACCAGAAGTTCAAAACCACAAAAGTAATATTTTTTGTTAAAAGAAACGTAATAAAAAACTCTCATCGTAGGTTGCAAAAGCCAAAAAAAAAATTTTTTTTTTTATTATAGGGTCAAAAAATGGGTAATAAGCGTTCAAAGTGAATCTTTTATTTTTTATGACCTTTTTTTACCAGATATACATATAAATCATATCAATTAAATCTTTTTTTTTATTATATCAGAAAGTATTTTTTTTTTTATTCCCGTAAAATTTTTTAACCTTTTTTTTCGATATTGCCACCCGAAGGGTTATCCGCCCCAAGTTTTTGGCCCGGTTTAAAAAATAATTTGGTTAGAAAAATTAGATTTTTTTTTTTTACCGATTTTGTAATGGAATCGTACTGTTTCCTTGGGGGAAAATTAAAGTCTATATGCTTTGGTAACTTTTTTAATTTAATTAAACTTTTTATCCCTTTTTTAGGGGAAGTTGCGATAAAATTTGTTGTGTGAATATTGGGTCGCAGTTTGAAAATTTGTAAACCGCGATAATAGAAAATTTATAAAATCGGCCGATTCTGCAATTTCGGACAAACAAATTAATCTGGTTAGCGTATCGCATTTAACAACTTTTTGCTTAAAGAACAAAACATTCAACTAAATTAACAACTTCATGAGTTTTGGATTAGTTCTTTTTTATTAAAAAAATTTGTGTTTATATAAAATTGTTTTTTATTTCTCCCCCAATTCCTCTCGGTATCATGGGAAATACATGGCATGTTCTGATTTACAAAGTCGTTATAAAAGAGTATGAGGAAGTAATTATTCCCCAACAGTTTTTTAATCCCTTTTTTAGCTAAATTTTTGGGTTTGGAAAACATATATATTAAATTTTTTTAAAAGATCGGTGGGGTTTATACAATGAACAAAGTAACAAAAAGGTAATTTTAAAAAAACCCCAAAAATTGAAAGAAAAATTTAAATTCCCCCTTTTTAAAAATTTTTTTTAATTTTTACATCTTCATTTACAAGCATTTCAAAATTTCATTCAATAAAAAAAGTACTTTTAAAGCAGTTTTGTAAAAATTTTCCCGAAATTTGAAAATTTAACCGGAACCCAAGGTTAAAATTTGAAGAACTTCGGATATCGAGTTAGTTTACTTATTTCAGGTATATATGAACATAATGGAACAGCGCGTATTTTTCTAAAAAATGTGTTTCACCGCAAGATTTCTTTTTTTTTATACAAAGTTTTAATACATATGAAATACAAAAATAATTACGTTTCTCTATCCTTTTTTCATTTTTGTTTTATTAACTTTTTTTTGCATGTATAATATTGAATTTTAAAAAAGAAAAGCTTTTAAAAACAATTTTATGTAAGAAATAAAATAGTGTAGTAGAGAAACTGTTGCCAAATAAATTTAAGAAAGAAACTGAGATAAATTTTTCTTCCATTTGGAAATTTTTTTTTTTAAAAAACCCTTTTCTTCTATAGGTTTTTTATTATTTTTGGTGAATTGGGGAAGGTTTAAATTAAGGGGGTTTAAAAATTTTTGTTTTTAAAATCCCCCTTTCCCGTTTATTTTTTTCAAATGGCAATTTTTTTTCAAAAAAATTTTTTGCATTAAATTTCTTTTTAGCGGAAATTCTTTTTTCAAATTAAAGAAATTCTCATTTTGTTGGGATTTTGTGTGTGTGTGTATGTGTTTGTGTCCATCTTTTTTTTATGATTTCATATTCAATTAAAAAGGACAAAGTAAGATTTATAGAAAATTTTTAATTTAATGATTTTTTCGCATATAACCAAGGTATATGAATTACGCAAAACAGTTTTTGTGCATACAATACAAAAAAAAGAGGTTAACCATTTTATTTTAAAACATTATTTATAAAGGGGTTTTATAAAATGCTATGTTCCTTCAATAATTAACGTAAACTTATGAAATTTGATTTACAAAAACGTCAAGCTCTGTAAATAAAGTCAAAAAAGGGTTTTTTGCTACCATAGGTTTTTTAAAATATCTTTTAAAAATTGCTTTTTAAAATTTTTTTAAGAAATGTGTAAATTCTAAATTAAAATAATTTTTAAAACATTAGTACTTCTTTGATTAAAAATGTGCACCAAATTTTGTTACATGTACTGATACAAGGGTTTGGGAAATAAAAAAAAAAAAGCAAAAAACTACAATAAAAAAAAACCCCAAATTTTTGGAAAAAATAGATTTTTTTTCCTTTCAAAAGATAAATCCGCTTAACCCTTTAGAGGACAGGGGCTAATACGTCTAGTCACTTTTGGGAAAATTTTTTTTTCAAAGCGGGTGTTGGATATTTAGTCTATCTATATGCCCTTTATTGAAGCTATAACGGGAAAAATTAATACGAAATTTGGGGAAATCCTTTTTCATTTCTTCCTCCGTGGGATTAAAAGAGTTTTTTGGGTAAAAATTTAAAAATTTTTATTCTGATTTTAAAAATAAAAAATTTCCAAAAATTTTTAAGAAAAAAAAAAAAACAAAAATGTTTAAATAACCTTTTTACGGGGGGAAATTAATTTTTTTTCAATTAAAAAAATTTTATTTAAAGGTTTTTTGGGAAACTTTTTATATGGGGGGTAAAAGGATCTGTCCCCTGCCCCCATAGAACAGGAAATTTGTTTCCTTTTAAAAATTTAAATCATTTGAGAATGTTGGGGTTTAAAAAAATAAACAAACTTGGTTTTTAATATTTCAAAAATTCAGGGTTTCCGGGGTCTTTCATTACATCTTTTCCCTTTTCCCGGGAAAAAGTTTGCATATTATTAAGTTCCACAGTAAATAGCTCATAAAATTTTTGGAAAAAAAACTAATTTAAATCTCAAAAAATATTCTTTTTTTAACTTTCATACCTAAAATTTAAAAAATAAAAGTGGATTATCCAAGGGTTTTTATATTCAAAAATTTTATTATTTTTTAAATATGTTTTTTTTTGTTCAATTATTTATTTTTTTAAAAATTTAAATTATCGAAATTGTTATTGAAATGGGTTTTTACTTAAATTTTAAATTTTTAAAAAGTTTATAGTGGGATGATTTACTTTTGGTTTAAAAGTATGTTAAATGTCCTAAATCGCATTGGCCCATAACGTCTAGCTACCACCCAGAAAAAAACCCACAAAATTAAAATAATTTTTTTTTGTGATTAAATAATGGGAAGGGGTGAGAACCCTTACATTTTTTTTAGATACCTTTCTTGAAAATTTTAAATTTTTGCTTTTTGCCCGTTAAAAGGGAAGGTTTTTTAAATTTTCTATTAGGATGTAAGGAAAAACCATAAAAGTTACCATAACTCTGCATTTTCTTAACTTCGATACTATAAAGTTTCTTGAGATTATGGGGAAAATTATATAAAAATAACTTAGATTCAATGAATTTTATTTGAAAATTTGATCGATTTTATCAATTGAATCGCATTGTTTAAAATTATCCACTCGAAATTTACGAAAGCTCTTTTTTAAAAATAATATTTAATTAGCTCTGGAGAAAATGATGTATTTTTTTAGGTCTTTGTATTATAAAAAAAATTTAAAAAGTTTTGAAAAATTTTTAAAACCCCTTTTGGAAAGTAACCTTTCCCCTTAAAATAACGAAAATTTTTCGTTTTAAAATTTAAGACATAGGGGAAAGGGAAATGAATGTGTAATAGAAATCTCTAATTAAAATGAAACCAAAAAATTTTTTTAAGGGTTAGGGAAAAAATTTTAACCCCCAAAAATTATTACATACATTAATATATGCTATTATTATTAAATATTTTTTAAATTTTACAATGTATAACCCCAAAAAGGGGGGTTTCCCGATTTAAAAAATTCCATAAAAGGGATTTTGGATTAAAATTTCAAAATTAAAATTTGGTGTCCAATGAATGGGCGTGAGATACAGGCCCCATAGGAACTACGCCTCCGGGGTATCCCTAAAAGCGTTATCAAAACTGATGGGCCAAACGGGCGATTTGGATACCGCAATGACGGGTAACTGCCCTCTCTACGGTTTTGAGCCAGGGGGCAAGAAGGGGTTTTAAAGAAAGGGCGTATCAAGGTTAAAAGGCGGCTGGAAATCGAAGAATCGCTCGTCATATAAGTAAAAGCGGTGCGGACATTAGTAGATGCTGTTAAGAATGGAAGAACAACGGCAGATTTCAGCGTTATGATGGTAGCGGTTAACCTAGGGACACAACAAATCGGAAGAACAGATTGATTGTCAGATTAGATGTCACAGTGCCTGATTCATTGTTATCGACTATCAGAAAGTGCATCCCGCACCCGATTATGCACCATGACCATTCACAGATGGTTGATAGAGCAAAATTTACTCTCTTACCTACTACTACGTCACCTGCCACTCACGCCACCTGTACACTGTTGAGCCAGCCGACAGTGGTGCTTGGCTTGATCAGGTTGGAATCATGCTGACTGGGGATGTATAGAGTTTAGAGACAAATACCGCTTCCAACTGTGTCCTGACGATCATCGAAGACGTGTTTAGAGATGCCCAGGACAGTACGCCGATCCTGCTTTTAATATTGCATGCCACACAGGTCCTCAACCTGAAATTATGGTCTGGGGTGCCATTTCTTTTGCCGCCCAATCCCTTTGGTTGCCATTAAATCCACACTTACAACTCAGTGGTGCGTTGACGACATCCTGACAACTGTTTTGCTACCGTTTCTTTTGCAGCGCCTTGGCCTTATTTTTCAGCAAGATAATGCCAGACCACACATAGCACTTGTTGCTTTGAACTGTCTTACAACCTGTCAAATACTTTCTTCGCAAACCAGTTAGCCAGATCTCTTTTCAACCGAACATGTCTGGGATATGATGGGAAGACAACTACATCTACCAGGGAATGTTGATGACCTGTTCCGACAATTGGAGCAAATGTGGCAAGAAATATCACTGCGGACCATCAGGGGGCTTTATAAATCTATACCACGTCGTGTGGCAGCTTGCATCCAGGCTACAGGTGGGTCGACACCTTACTGAGCTCCTTATTTTGTAACTATGTAACTCTGAAATAAATAATTCAATTTTTCTGAAACTTTAACCTTTTTCTATTCTGTATATAATCGTTCTCCTCACCAATTTTTGTCTCTATCAGGCAACTCGTTCTTGGTGCATCATTTACTTGTTATAGAATATATAGTAATGATTAAATATTTATATATACATTACTGTTATTATCTTTATATATCCACTCTGTTTTTATAGTCGTGTTAGCTTAGACATTATAGACACAAGCTGGTGAATGGAGTGTGGCAGGTTTGAGTTTTGGCACCACTATAGATCCATAGTGTAGAGGGAGTGGTGCTTGTTAAATTCGTCTAGGTCCAATGCACTATGTTGTATTTGGGAGAAAGGCTGGTGCTGGCATAGTTGTCGTCCTAGTCTCTAGACTGACGTTGCAAATTACGAGTTCCGTTGTCAATACACTTAGTGTTGTTTTATAGTACATCGTTAATACAGCTCTCTCTCCAGCTCAGTTATAAAGAAACTGCTGCATAAATTAACCCCAAAAAGTGTTATATATATATATATATATATATATATATATATAATCGATTATTTCAGCTGCAAGGTGGTCATAGGCGCCAAGAGATCGGACTAATGATCCCGGGGTGTCATGAGTTCAAACCTAGGTTCTACGCAATATTATAACCGTTGGAGAAATTATACGAAACGTAGCACATGGTTGCCAATTTAGAGTGTATGCAAAAACTGGTTTTCCAACAGTGAGATATCGAACGTTAGCATTCTTGATAGTACGTAAGCACCTACCAAAACCATTTAAGCCCCGGCAAGGGGGCCGATGCTCTTTAAAATAATTCGGGGGTAAAAATTTTCATTGACCATGTTAAAAAAAAAAAGGGGTTAAACCAAAAAAACCCCTCGAGTAGCTAGTCAGCTTAATATTTAACCCATTTTTTCCAGAAAAAGAAATGGTAATTTTTAGCACTATTATTCTTAATTTGCCAGGAAAAATAATCCCTTAGTAAATACCGTAATTTTTTACTTATATAAAAAGGAAAATTTATGAAGATATAAACTAATTAAGAATTTTTTTTATCAATAGTCAGATTTATTTAAAGGGGCATTTGACATTATTTTACTAAAAAAATTTCAATTTTATTTAGTCAAAAATTAGAAAAAAAAAAAATAATTTACTTGCGGGATTAAATATGAATAAATATTAAACACCGGGGCCCCGGAAAAATACACCGAAATGTTAACGGGAAAATTTTAAAAAACAGGAAAAATTTTTTTGGAAACAAAAAAAAAAGGCAAATTCATCAGAATCATGATGTAATTTTTCAGAAACATTAACGTTGCTTGTCCATTTGAAAATTTTTTCCTTTTTTTTTCTCAGCCAGTGAGAATTTTTTCCGAATCGTGTTAAGTCGAGAGCGTTAAATTATAAAGAAAAAAAGTTTCCCGACGGAAAACGACCCCTGGGGAAAAATTTTCTTTTTTTTTTTGGAAAAAAGAGTAACATTTTAAAAGGCGAAAAAAGTTTCTGGCTGTTTTCTAAATCCCCAAGAGTTTTAAATTGTTTTAAAAATGCTAGTGTGATTTCGTGTATCCTTTAAAAGAAAAAACGACAAGTTGAGATCCTTTTTTTTTTTATGAAACATCGTGAAGTCCCATTTACCCTAGAATCAGATATTTAAACACTTGAATGTTTTGTTTCTTTTTTTTTTTTTTTAAACCCTTTAAAGCATTTACATCCTTTTATATAAAAACTCATGATTTCTTTTTTGTAAAAAATTTTTTTTTTTCTTATTTTTTTTTTTGTTTTTACCTTTAAAATTGCTTTTTTTTACAAAAAACAATTTAAACCCCTTATATGGGTATCAAATTTCGAAAAATCAACTTTAAGATAAAGTACGAAAATAGAAGGGGTTTCAAAAATTCTGGAGGAAAATCCCTAATTTGGTAAAAACGAGTTTTTTGTAGGCTGGCCCCCCAAAGGGGGGTCAACCGGGCGCGGGCCCTGGCCCCCGTGGTTTTTGTAGCCCTAATACATTGTCCACAATAAAATTTTAAAAACTCCCAAATGAAAATTGGAGATATTGAATAAAAAAAATACCCTTTGGAAATTAGGATGTCCACGAGCGTTTAAACACAGATTCCCTCGTTTCGACAGTAGTTCTATGCCTTCGATTATTGATTCTCGAAGAAATCCGCAAACTTCATTTACCTCGTCGTCCGAATGGAAACATAATGCTCTCTTAGGCGAAAAACGTGTGGGGACGTTCAAGGAGACAAATCCAGGACTGTACGGTGCGTGTACCGACACATCTCAAAAAAATTTTTTTAAGGTTGTCAGGTCTTCACGGGAGCCATTTTGGCAGGCATTGTTATGAAGGTCTGATTTCGTTTTTCGTCCTTTTCCCTGAAAACTTTTGCCCTTTTCGAACAAGCATTCCGCCATGGATTACCTTATTCGCTGATAGATCCCCCTTTTAATTTGAAAACCTTGACCCCACGTTTTGGGGGCATCAAAACACCGCACTTTTTTACCACGAAAAGGCCCCTTTTCCATAAGGGTCCCAAAAACTTCCCCGTTTTTCAGTTATGGATGCTATAGCTTCAATCATTCTGATACAATTATACGTGCCCACTTTCCATTTGGACAAATCTTATATAATAAAATATCAAAATGTATTCGAAAATAGGAAAAAGGGAGAGAAGGAGGAATTTAAGTGTCGGACGGACATATTTAAAATTTTTTGTTTTTTTTTTTTTATGTTTATTTTAATAATTTTATTCAAATAAACCTACATTTCTATGAATTTTGAATTTCTTTTGAGGCATATCTTATAAGTTACACTGTTTATTTCACCCAAATCAGAGTTCCAGCTTGATAACGTTGACTTACAGCGATTTTCCATTTTCTTACATAGCCGTGCTATGAACACAGCTTCTAGTCGGTGAAGAAAATTGTGGGTTTAATAATAAATCAATGTTTTAGTTGATTTGCTTGAGCTGGGGCTTATAAAAATGATGTCACCTATGACCTCCATATGAGAAAAACATTACACACAACCTTAGGGATGTTCTGTTCAGTTAAGATTATGTTAAATGTTCTTTTCTATTCACAACAATCGCAACCATTTTTTTTTATTTGCAAAACATCTTTACTTTAAAAACATTCTGCTGACGCCCTCTATCACATCATTAGGTATTGTGATCCAATATTCCATAATTTTATTGTGATTTGTTTCACTAACTTTCTTTTATATTGTCATCCGTGCTATCAAGGTATCCGACTACGTTCGTGAACCGTGATTTTAAAAAAAGCACGCAAATGAATAATTTTCGTGACATTTAGTCACTTAGATTAGAATGCATGCAGAAAGGGGTTTTAAGGGCATTTCGACAAAAGAAATCATTTAAATACAATATTTAGGCAAAAAATTAACTGAATAACCTGTTTTCAAAATGTTTTCATTTTGTGAAAAATGCTTCTATTATAATAATATTTTGCCTGTATATAGCTCAGACCTCTGTACAGAGGCTTAACTATGAATTTTGAAAAATCCCATTATTTTCAGAGTTACAAACCCATTGAAATAATTATCGGCGTTTTGTTCTTAAAATTTCTCCCCTCTGTTGTCGTGAAACATGGATAAACCCACTTTTAAGTTATATATTTCAAAAATTCTAGTGGAGCCTCTGTACAGAAGTCTGATCTATATACAGGCAAAATATTATTATAATAGACGCATTTTTCACAAAAGGAAAATATTTTGAAAATGGGTCATACTATGTTAATTGTTTGCCAAAATATTGTACTTAAATAGTTTTTTATTGTAATACTATTCTTATAAAACAATTTGATATACATTTTCTAATCTAAGTGACTCTATCATAAATATTATCCATTTATACGCTTTTGTAAAATAACGGTTCCAAACGTAGTCGGATGTTTTAAGCCAATCGTAATCGAACTGCGCCAAAAGATTGTTGAAGCAGTCGAAGAAATGAATTATACAGTTACTCATGACTCATAAAACAATTACTTTAAAAAAGTTGTAGAGCCTGCATTTACGTAGAAATTAAATTATTGATCAATTAATAAATTAAAGCTAGTTTTCAAAATTTACTGGCAACTGCAACATTCAGAGTCATCTAGCTAAAGTGTACAGAAGCAGTCATCTAACTTGAGTACCTGAGTTGGAAACACAACACGAGGAGCACATATTAACATAGTTGTGAAAATGTGTTCAATGGACGTAAGAAAGCTGATAAAATATGTTGGAATTGCTCGTTAAATTAAAACTAATGAAATATTTTAAAATAACTTGGTGATTTCAACTGGTACCGATGGCTCCTACAGGGGACACCGATTTTACCCAAAATAAAAAAAATATTTCTTTAGAATTTTTTCAAAATTTTTATATGTACTTTGAACAATTGATCCCCGTATTAAAATGAATCTTTAAAAGTTGGTGTTTGGCCCAGGGGTTATTATTACACAAAAAGTAATAGACCCCAAACCCCAGGATTTTCCCAAAAATTCACGTATATATTATTACAATTTCGTGTGTGTGGGGGGAGGATACAGCCAATGACTCCAATGAATTGGATAATAACAAGTTTATTAATATGGACGAGGACGAACAGAGGACTACATGAAGACAAATTGACGTATATACTTGCATACAAAACATATTAAGGCATGCTATTTACAGTACAATAAAAAAAAAAAAACACTCGTTATAAGCAAACTTTATAGCTCTTCAAAAACGTCTCTTTTGAACAGTTTTACTAGCTGGAAAGGCAAATAAAGTTGCTCTGTCTTATCGCAGGCAACGAACAATCAGAATCTAAACTGACTGAATGACTTCCACAGGCTCCCAAGCCTCACAGAAATTTTCTGAGGGTTCGATGCCAGTACACCCCCGAAGATTCCTAAAAAAATTTAATTTTTTTGGGCCCAAATTTTCCTCCCAAATGCTAAAAACCTAATTTAAAAAACCCTGCTTACATTTTCTAAGGTGTCCATTATCGTATTCAAGCTAGTGTTGGGAAGACTACTTTTTCTGTTAAACTCTTTTTCCTACGAGCATTATATCATTGCGTGGAAAGCTACATAGTTTGTTTCAATATACACTGCTAAATAATTTAGAGAAGCACATGAATTTAAAGTAATTACTCAAATATTTCTTCTGATAACTAACATAGAACAAAACTAGAATATTTAAAGGTGAAGTTGAAAACAAGAAAACTTCATATGCAAATCAACTTTCATTACTACGAAAGTCAGAAAAAGTTTATAAATGGTGATTTCGTAGAAGATTTCGTTTTCTCAATGATGAAATGCGACCTTTTGGTAGATGTTTTGAGAAAGGGGGGTGGAGCTGGAAAATGTCTTGACAACGTGATCTAATGGAATTTGTGGATTGATGTATTTTCAAGAGTTTGAAATATAGGGGTAAACACAAAGAATTGTAATGGACAATGTTAAAGTAGCAAGAAGTACCATTGAAGACTGTGGAATCGATTCCAAAAAGCAGGACATATTCGACGTCAGCTAGGAGAAGATCAACCACTTGCTTTCACAACAAATAATGGCCAAAAAAAAATATATATATTCTGTTAACTGCTCGTAGAGACAGTACAGCCATTTCGATTCTGACTCAAATGCCGTCAATTTCTTTTGGCACCAGAACAAAAGGTCTCATTCCAAAGACTGTGAAATAGGTTTTGCACTGTTTGGTGGACTGTATGCCCTTTGTGTATTTCGTTGACTCTAAGACACTGTGTGGCAAGTCAAACTTTTCTGCCGAACATCGTAACTGGAAGCAAAATGATTGGAAAGAGCTGTTTATGAACACACCCCGATTTAGTTTACAGCGTGGCAATACACATGTTTTGGTATAGCAAGAAAGGTGCATTCGTAAAAAAAATCTATTTTCGTTCAGGAAAGATCAAATTACAGACGGGGTGGTGTAATAGTAAGTGTTGGAATCTTTATAGGTTAATGTACTGATCTGTGCATATCTTTCGGAAAAGTGATTTGGAAACTCAAAATTATGTAGAATAGATCCTGATACCTCATGTCGTACCTTACACTGAAGTCGTTGATGATTTCTTTTTTTTTTTTGAATGGATGCTAATTCCAGGCATTATACAGCTCTTCTTGTGTAGAACTTAATTTAAACTGAAACAATACAGCGTATGGAGTAATCAGCATGTTCTGATCGTAATCTGATCAAGCATGTTTAAGACATACTTGTGCATTCCGTTGTAGCAATACCAAGGCATCCAGTTACTGTCCAAACTTTGGAGATCGCACTTCATCAAGAGTGGAATAGTATTCTCCAAAGTCTCATCGATGACCACATCGCATCCAAATAAAAAATGTGTGACTCAGTCACATGAATTCCGGTGGATCACATACCATATTAAAATCACCATCATTTACAAGCAATAAAGGTTTTGTCCAGGTATATGCAAATGAATTGTGCCCTGAGGCATAATTTCATATTTCTTTATATACCATTCAGAAGGAGTAAATTATTACTCCAGTATTTTAAAATTTCCAATTAACTGAATTTTTTATAATGCGTGCTAATTTTATTTTAGTTGCTGAATAAAAGTGAGCAATTTCAAGACCTCTTTTCTCTTTTATTTCTATATATATATATATATATATATATATATATATATATATATATATATATATATATATATATTGTATTTGTAATGAATTTCCGAAGATAAGTGCAAAAAAAATTGTACTTTACAATCCCAGGTAAAGAAATAAAACCTAATTAAAAAGAATAAAATATTCGGAGATTACATTTATGTGTTAAATCAGGGGCCCAACTGTATTTTTGCGTAACAAAATTATGTTTATTTTTAATGGGGTTTTATATAAACACTTTATTAATTCTATTATTTCATTTTAAATTTCAATTCATATGTTATACTTAATTTCAGTTAAAGAAACATAATTAACCCTTTAAAGCGAAGACAATTTTTTTTTGCAAATTTTCAAAAGAAAACGACATTTTTTATTGCATATAACTAAGCATATTTTTAGAATGCGAAGTCGGAAAATTTTTGTTTTAATTTTCAATTTTAAAATTTAAAGTTTTTTTATTTTGTAAATATGTTACTGAAAAAACCCTATATGTTTGCCTTTTATAAGGACACCGCATGCTATGAAGAATGTTTCACAGATATTAAAATAATTTCTTCCATATTTACAAGAAAAAAAATCATGATACTACTTCTTTTTCAAATGGTGTATATATATGTATGCATACAAATCTTCAAACAAGGTGTAATGCTAAGTCATACATTGCAATGGGGACAGAGATAATATCGAGGATTTATTATTATCTTTATTTTTATATTTCTTTTTGAGCAACCAATAGCCCACTGCCTTGCCTATCCGTGTTCTTTATGAAATAATGTCAAGAATTTAAAATCCTGCTTTAAATGAAAAATTCCAGCATTCCCCCCATAGAAAATCTCGAATGAGAAATAGTTCATTACTATGGAAAGACTGCATCTCTCAAAAACACTAGCACTAATAATCTCACTATAAGAATTAAAAAATATGTTCAAATCAAAGATATAAAGAAGAAATTACCATTCCCCGGACAACATAAGGGAAAACTGGTTGTGGCCAGCTTTTGGTAACCCGTACGTCAGCGCTTTTCAAACTGAGGGGCGTGATAACTGTACGAAGGGCTCAAAAACGCATTGAAAAATCGAAAACAAAAGATTATTTTTTTTTTAAAAAAGTTTTATTTCACTGAAAGCAAACAAGCAAAATATATTTTGACGTAATAAAAAATAAAATACGCACTTACACAGAAAAAAATATAAATGCATCAGTACTGCACAATGTATTTTATAATTAATTTAACAATACTACGTTAACAACAAGTTTAATAATTACCAGTGACCCCATGGTCTTATGTATAAAATAATATGTAAAAATCAACTCTTATCGATTATTTGTAGAGTTTATAATTAATCTCTTAACTACCGATTAAAAGTTACGAGATTCGCACCCCAATGCGCCCATTTACCGCGTAGATTCACGTTTGTGATGTATTAGGGAGGGGAGGAAAGGAAATGAATAAAAAAGCAAATTCTTCGCAAACACTCTCAAGGTCATATGTTTTTGTTTTCTAAAGCCTCCAGAATAATGTTATGGATAATAGTGCGCAGAAAAGACAGTGCATTTCTTGGAAAGACGTATATATACGTCCGGGGCAATTAAAGCTTTGTTTGAGAGAAACCTTTATATACGCCTGTGACACTTAAGAGGTTAAAATCGTTTTGCAGTAGCTTGAGTGTCATAGTATAGTATTATTGAATTCTATGCTTTGTTATTATATGGAGGGGGTGGGTGATGAAAATTATGACTGAATATTGGTTCGCAAATATTCAAAGTTTGAGAAGCACTGCCGTACGAAGTACATGTAGTCCAGTTAAGGGATTAAGCTTGTCACGTCTTTCAAAATTCATTTACCTATAAAAGTGTCAAATTAGAAAATGTGCATACTTACATTACATTTTCATTCCTTCTACAGTTTTTTCATAAAGAACATGCAAGAAATACAATACATTTAAAGGACATACAAAGTAATATTTTGACCTGCGATAACTGATAACCGAACATGACTAATTTAGTTAATATAAACAGAAACTTAACATTTTCTGTGGAAGAATTTGGCAATCGTGAAACGTTTCTATTGTTTGACTCATCCGCACCGTAAACTTGATAAAACGGTTCATTTGCATCCAGTTAAGCTAAATTGCCAGGGGTCACGCTATCTAGAGAACAAGCAGTAGCATTTCCTTTATGTTGGTATTACTCCAGTTTAAATGAAATTGTCTGTGAGGAGTGCAATGTTTACACTTTTCTCCCAGGAAATTAATGATGTAGTTTGGCTGAGTCTACTGTTAGAACACTGTTTTTCGGTAATACGCTAGGATTTGAATACTGTTTCATAAAAATGGTATTTTTTTACTGGCGTTACCTATATTTATTTAAAATTGTTAAAATATATTTTGTTTATAAAGTTGTGTTTTAATGTTAATTGATTTCAGTAATATTTAAATATTAGTAAATTTCTAATGTATATGTTTTGAAATAATTTGTTTGAGTTTTACAAGAAAAGTAGCAGAATGTGATTCATAAAACCGGCTGTATATTGGAAATCTATACTATATGTTTGTACTATATCTTACATGGCTTGGATTTATATATTCCTATCCATTACTTAATATTGGGATTTTTGCTCAGTATTTAAGAAGGGGAGGTTGGCTGGCCAAAAAACATGTTCAACCCCACTTTTATATAAATTATTTTATATATTAGCTGTCCTAAGTCAGCAATGTTTATAATACTGCAGCATCCATTTTATGACTTTTAATCTCGGTTGCTCATGTATCCTTCATTGTGTGATTTTCCTACTGTCTCTGTGTTTTCAGATAGTTGTTTGGATATTTATTTCTTTTAGTTTTAGAATAAGATATATATATATATACGAGGGGTTGGGGCATAGTCAAGGGAAAGTATTTTTTTTTATCTTGTAGATATGTGAACGGATCCGCAAACCTATATGTGCCGTGTGGAAGTTCTCTGCAGCCATAGGTGTGAACACTGGGGAACAACAAAAGGGATCTGTGACCTTGGCTGGTGGTAGTGCAGCGAGGTCTCTTAAATCAGTCAGTTGGTGAGTGTCGTGTGAGGATAAACCGTTTTGGGCGGCCGCACGTGCAAAATATACGTTCTCGAGGAGAAATGCGATGGAATGCACAGTGAATTTCATTTTGACTTTACGATCTATATCTCATTCCAAAATTAAGGAACCAATACATAATTTGGGTGAGAAGTTTGCAACTTACGAGGACTTTGCTAATGCTGTGCTAACAGGTGACCGATTACCCATGAATTGCGGTAAATGCTAAGGCTGGTGAATTCAGCGCCTCCCCACATCGTTGGCAGGGTATGGCGGTAGTAGCAGGGGACTACATTGAGGCTCAGGTGTGTCATGTCAACTTTATGTGTACTGTGTTGTCATTCTTTTGCATCACGTAGAGGCCGTACAGCCTGTATACTACCGTAATAAATAAGTGTGTCTACGATATTTCCAGTGCTGACTAAGTACACACATGCAGTTAACACCTTGTACTTCCGTTTGACGCAGCCATATTTTCCAGCCGGACGGTGTTTTCAAAGAAAAAAATAAGGTTGCCGCGGCACTTGCCCCTTGCTCGTATATATACACATTCGGAACTGATTTACTGAATACATCAGGAGACCATTATATTTTATTCGTTGAATTCGGTGTTATTCATAATATCGGAGTTTAAAACAGAACATCTTATGTGCACTTACTTTTTTGGAGGTTCTATAATGAAACTAGACAAAGAAATATCCAATATTATAAATATGCAATTTTTACATTTAGCAGCTAAAAGAACACAGTGCTAACAGAGTGTGCTCCCCAATTTTGCTTTAAAGTTTTAAAATAATAACTAATAAACGTTTGACAATCTTCTTGATTACCGACCCGAAGCAGTCCTTTTTTCAGCTTTAAGCAGAGATGATAATATTGGATCATTTTATATCCTTGAAAGAAACTTGCTGTTAATTTTTCACCATTTATTCAGAAACTAACAAAAGCGAGTTTCTTGGTTCAAAAGAAACCAACAATTATTTTATCTGCAAATCTAATTATTTGCTTTTTTCGAAGAGATTTGACAGAAATCTTTTTGTCTTTAATAAATATTACCAAGCTTATTCAGATTTAGTGTAACTAAGATAAATAAATATCTGCTGTTTAAAACACGTTAATGGCTGTCGATTTTCCCATATTATATTTTATTAAAATAGTAGAATTTTTAAAAAATAAAGTAAAAAATGATTTTATAAAGCAAATGTAATAATGTGATGGAACTCACTGCACAAAACGTAATTATTCTTTGGGTATAAAAATGTTGTAAAATGCGTAAAAAATACTGCATGTGATTTAATGTATGTAAGAAACACATTTTATTTTAAGGTAGTAAAATTATATATTTAATTTATTTGCGTCGATAAAGCGTTTTATAATGTCGTTACTGACTGGCAGTATATGCAGTATATAATAATATAAACTTATCAAAATTGGATAAAAATGTTTCAGATCTAAAATTGTTTTTACAAAATATGTCTGGTATATTCTATCAAATTTTGTGCATAAAACTCACATTTATGCATTTGAAAAAATTGTCTTGAAATAGTAGCAACATTTTTAAGCAAACATTTTGCTATAAAATTATAATAAGAAATGTCAAGCAAGAAAACATCCTCTCATGTATACTTTCTACTTATTTATCATTTTACACATGAGACTTTCAAGTGATTTGAGATACACAGAAAATATTATTTTTGAGAGTTTTTGATAAAGGTAAATTTGAAGCAGAAAGGTTGTTTTGTTATTCCTTGGAACTCATAAAGGCTTCCCATCAGTACACATGACAACATTTGGAAGGAAAGTAATAAGGCACTTTGTATTAAATAAAATAATAACACAAAGTATATCCATGTAGTTATAGCGAAAAAATTAGATGAATAAACAGAAACTAAAACTGACGAATGAAGGGAAGAAACAGGGAGTACACATGAACGAAAATTTGAAATAATACTTAAAACGACAAAAACAAGAATGTTTATGTAGAAAAGAAATTATATTTTTTGTTTCAATGGAACGAAATAAAATATATACTGAACTAAAAAATCTTTAAAAAAAATTTATTCTTAAAGAATGTCTTACTTTATTTATTTGAGCTATATGAATAATTTCTTGGCTTATAAATTCAATAAAAACATTAAATGTGGTACAAAATATTGTTTTATTAGCATTATGAATAAATATATTAGTTTTAATTTTCTAATATTTTATAAAAAAATATTTATCAATTCCCCTAAATATTGAAAGTCAGTGGCTACGGATGGTAGCAATTTACATTTCCAAAAACGTTCACTTTCCATGCTGGGCAAGGTCGACTCAACCTTTCACCTACAATTGGGTCGATAAATGGAGTACAATGCTTGCTTGGGTACTTCATAAGCTGTATCGGGTTCTCGCGTCAGACGGACCACTTGACTGAAAGATCTGCTCGTAACAACTTTAGGGTACTTTGAGCCATGAAAACTGAGATGGGCACCGTGGGACTTAGCTCACATGGGCTGTTGCACAAGCATACTTAAGATTATAAGTAATATTACTTAAACATATCTTCTGAAATGCACAGCAAAAAATGGTAGGGATCTTTTTTTTTAATTACAGAAAAAATATGCGGGAGTCTAACTGGCATAATTTATATAAAATAAACAGTATGTAATTCCTGCATTTTAGTAATATATAAAAGACAAAAATAAAGGCTATAATGCATAAAAATATTATTTAAAAGTTATTGATAATTATGAACAAATTAGATACTAAAAGAACTTTTAAAAGTTTTAATTATATAGAGAATTTTACAAGAGCTATATATGCATTTAAATATAATTCACCTCTTGAAGATTTTATTGAACTGATATCGGATGTTCTCAAATAATTATTAAAATTAGATTAGAAATAAAAAAAAATCATTTTAAAGGATATTCAACAATAAGATTTTAAAAAACCGTTTTAGTGCGTGCAATAGTGTAATAAACAAAGTATAGATAAAATCCTAAGAAACCGTGTAAAAGCATGTAATTATTTTAGAACAAAAATGCTCTTCAAACTCTTTGAAAATAATATTGAATTTTTGAAATTAGAATATATGATAGTGGAGATGTATTTAAAATTTCAAGAAGCATTTGCTAAATAAGTAATATAGTTAAATTAGTCAAGTATTTATTAATTAAATATTCCCATTATTTCTCAATGCTTAACCCTTTAGCTGATTTGCGCGTATACCGTATGGGATACCGAAAGCTGGCCGCAACCGGTTTGTCCGTACGCTGTAAGGCAGTGCTTCTCAAACTTTCAATACTTGCGACCCAATTTTCAATCATAATTTTCATCGCGCCCCCCTCTATACAATAACAAATTATTGATTTAAAACGTAACGAACTAAAAGCTACATGTTAAAACAACAATATGTCTTTAATTATAAACCGTACAAAATTATCAGGAATAGAGTATTAAATTTTGTGAATAATTTTTGTATATGACAGAAGCCCGGAGAAGTTATTAGTAATTATTAATCTTGTGTACTTAACTTAGTATTAACAAATTAATGATAAAATACATTATGCCGTACAGAGGCATTTATAAGTACATTATATCAGTGTAAATGCCGCCCAGCCAGTTTGGTGGATATAACCCTCGGCTTGTAACAGAGTGGGTTCGAGTCCTGAGTAAGGCATGGATGTATTTTCTTCGGGAAAAGAAGTCGGTTTCGCCTACGTGGATTCCTGTCTCGAATGGGAAGCAACAACACATCCTTCCTGTTATATATTTGGGTTCATCATTTGTAATAAATGTCTATATTCTTCTGTTTGTATTGTATGTTTCTGTTCTTCCACTTGTATTCCAGGATAAAAACATACAACAATAACATCAATGTAAAGGCGTATTTTACCTTTTTATTATGTCATAAAATGTATTTTGTTTTGTTTCCTTTCAGTAAATTTGCAATTTTTTAAATCTTTTATTTTTGACTTTTTGATATGCTCGTGCCCCTTGGCAAGGTTATCTCATGACAGCCCCAAAGGGGGGGAGCGCGCCTGGACTAGCCTGAAGCATGCTGCTTGGGAGCATTGATATTTTTTCATCTTTCTATCTTTGATTTGTAGATATTTTTAATACTTATAGTAAGATTATTAGTCTAAGTGTTTTTTAGAGATGCAGCATCTCCATTGTTCTGAGATACTTCTCATTCTGGTTTTTATTTGTTATGAATGCAGGAATTTTTCATTGAATGTAAGAATTTAGATTCTTGAAAGTATTCGATAAAGAACGGGATTGTCAAGGCAATACGCAATTTGTCACTTGAGAAGTAATGAAAAAGGAAAGATAATCAAAAAAGCCGATATTATATCTGTTAACATTGCAATGTAAGAATTAGTATTACACCATGCTTCAAATTGTTTGTGCGTATATGTATGAACACACATACAAATCATCAACTACTTGGAAAACCTGTCCGAAAGAAAATTTTTTGTAAGTATGAGAGAAATTCTTTTAAGATGTATGAAACATTGTTCACATAGTATGCAAAGTGTACTTTTAAAAAGCAACCATTTAGGGGTTCTTGTCTTCCACAATTTCCAATTAATAGTATGAAGACTTTAAGGTATCCGACTACGTTGGGAACCGTGATTTTAAAAAAAAGCGTATAAATGGATAATATTTATGATATTTAGTGTCACTTAGATTAGAAAATGTTTATAAAATTTCTTAAGAATACTATTACAATAAAAAATTATTTAATAACTTTTTGACAAAATGAACATAGAATGAATGATCCTTTTTTCAAAATATTCCCTTTGTGAAAATGCTTCATTATAATAATGTTTTGTCTGTATATAGCTCAGACCTCTCTGTACAGCGGCTAAACAAATTTTTTTGAAGTATATATTTTAGAAGGGTTTATCCATTTTTTTTACGCATTAGGGGGAAATTTTTAAAAAAAAAAACCCCGATCATTATTTCAATGGGTGGTAAAAAATAAAGTGGTTTTAAAACCCCTAGTTCGACCTCTGGGGAAAGTGTTTTTTATATAAGTGTAAAATATTATTATTTTTAAGCATTTTTATAAAAGAGAACTTTTTTAAAAAAAGATTATTCTAATTTAATTTTTTTCAAAATATTGTGTTTAAATAATTTTTGTGAAAAGGGCCCTTAAAACAATTTTATTTTGTATTCTAATCAAATGACACTAAATATCATGAAAATTATCCATTTATGCACTTTTTTAAAATCACAGTTCCGAGCGTAGTCAGATACTTTAAAATTGAAAATTAAAGTAAAATTCTTACTTTTTGGCATTCTGTGGTAAGTATTACGCTTAGTTATATGTGATAAAAATGTGCCTTTTTTGGGGAAAATATATAATGCTAAGAGGTTAAAAAGTATCTTATAAAATTAAGCACAATCACTGTTTAGCTTATAGAACCTACATTATATGATCTTTTAAATACAATACAATAGAACATAAACAATAAACTATATATATCACAATTGTGTTATCGAAAAAATGAAATAAAAATTATTGCATCTAGTGTGTTTTGAAGATTCTTTACTTCCATTGACATTAGTTTTGATTAATGCTATCAGTTAAGTTCAAATATATAAATAAATACTGAGAAATATAACACGATTGTTTGATTTATTTTACAAAAAAGCTGTTTACCACATATAAAATAATTTTCCCTAACGGTAAATTTTAGAATTACCTCAAGGTAGACCAGAAAGCAATGCTATAACAAATATTTATTTACACTTCTATGGACTTCATAATGTATATTATTACTTCTATCACATATACAGATATAATTTGACGATTTATTATTGTTTTGCAAAAGCAAGTATTTTTACTATAACTGTACATTTTACCGAAACTGTTTTAATCTCATTGAGATCAATAGTGAACTAGCAACTATACCATATGTGATATTGCAGCTTTCTGGATATGGAATAAAAAATATGAAAACAGAATATAAACAGTAAAGTTTTGACGTATGAAGTATAAAAGTATAAGTACTGCGGTTTATGGTTAATATATACAAATATACAGTAAAACCTGTTTTTGTGCAGTCTTTTTATATGCGATTTTCTTTTTGTGTGATCTTTCCTTTATGCGGTGCAGGGATTTTAGTGGCTTTGGGGCGCCATTGTAATGTTTTATATCTATTTACCAGTGACGTAACGGATAATGTTGGGCCCCACCTCCCCTCTGAAAGTCAAGTTTCGCCTTTAATATTTTATAAAATGGGTAAATACGTATTTAGCGTTAGTCAAGCTTTGGGCCCCTAAAGTCCTGTCCCCTACCCCCCGTAGCAGGACTCAATCGCTTTGGCTCCAATGTAATGTGTCTTCTATCTATTTACCAATAGAGTTATGGAGAATGTTAGAACTACCTCTGAAAGTCATGTTTCACCTTTAATATTTTATAAATTGAGTAAATACATATTTAGAGTAAGTCAGGTCTTGAGCCTCTAGCGTAATCCCCCCCCCGTGATGCGGGAGTACACGTTACTCTACTGAAATTTTGACACTTCAAAACGTTCTCTTCATTTGCTATAAACAGTCTCCCGACAATGCGCATTCAGTTGCTTTCTCTCAACGTTCCAGCAGCCCGCACTTGATTGAAGACGAAAATTTCAATGACAGTGACATTATGAATAATTTGATAGATTATGCAGATGGGCAAGAAGAACTGTATTCTTTGAGAGTGGATATAATATGCAGGGACCCAGCTTTACAACAAATTGGAAAAGCATTTTCTTCAAATAAATACCAATTAAGAAAGGAGCATGGAATTCCAAAAAGAGCTTCAGTCATGTGTACCTGGTTATCGTAACATTTAGAAGCAAATGTGACCACCCGACCTTCGTCACTAAAACTTATCTCTTACTTTATGTTGCCAAAAAATAAATCAATTGAAATTGTGCCTTCAAGTGACGAAAGCGATTTTGAACTTATTCATTACAGGGCTTTGAATTACGATGAGTAGGAATGAATTACGTATGTGCATTTTGAAAACTTATCCGTGTGTACAATGAGAAACTATATGTTTTTAAAATGTTTACATGTGTAATATTTAATTTTTTATTTGGGTATTGAAGCACTCTTACATAAGTTTCGTAATTGGCCTATTTTATAAATGCGGTTTTTTTATGCGGTCCCTATCCACCGCATAAAATAATTTCTGTAGTATTTCCACGAATTAGTTTGCTTTATGTAAGAATTGATGAAATTTTTGAATATATGTTTGTGCGTTTATTTTTATGCGGTCCCTATCTACCGCACAAAAACCGGTGCAACAGTATATATATATATATATACTGTTGCACCGGATAGTTTTAACCCACTTATCGTCCGAAGTCCGAGGTTGCACTTGGATATTTTATAAATTTTTATTTTATAATTTTTTTAATTTTGTTTGAAAAAAGTTGGGAAAATTGACTTCTATATTCGCCATTGATATTTTGAAATGGGATTTTATGTTATAGGGTTCATTTGGTTTGATTTTTGATTGATTCCTGTGTTGTGATTGAATTTATATATATTTAAATATATATATATATATATATATATATATATATGTGTGTGGGTGGGTGGGTGGGTGTATGTGTGCATGTACGTATTATAAGCCTTTTTTCGCTTTATTCAGATATAAATTTATAAATAGGGTAATGAAGAAATACAAATCTTTTAAAAATGTAAAAATTATAAATGAGTATTGGTTGTTATGGAAACAAACAAAATATTGCTCTATATTAATTAGTTTAAATTTAGAAAAAAATAACAGCGTCTCGATTTTTGTCTGTATTTCTTATTCATTTCTGCAATTCTATTTGAACAAGTTATATATAAATAATATAAATTACTCATGCACCAGTTTTGGAACTTTATTTCAAATAAATTTTTAAATTACATCATATTTTCCGCCATTTTAATTTAATATCTTTAAACTCATTTTCCATGCTTTGATGGAAAGTAACAATATTATTTTTATTACATATGCACAACAGTACATTACACCATAGTATGTAAAATGTATTCTTTTTACTAGGCAGTGTGTTCTTTTTTTTCTGTGTCTGAATGTCTGGTTTTCCTCTAGAGTGTAATTGTTTGAAGTAACTATAAATTTAACAGTTATTCAAAAGATATTTTTGCCTAAGATATAGATAAATTACAAAGAGATAAAGAAATTTGAACTTCAGGGGTTTTCACTGAATATTATTTTTTCACATTTATTATATTAAAACTCTTTAA
>BMAV01019108.1:0-156949 GCA_019973955.1 Trichonephila inaurata madagascariensis
TTTTCCAAGATTTTGTCGCATGGGTTCTATGATGAGTATTTTAGCGGGGAAGGCGAATAATTTTATAGCAGAAGAGTTGCGCTTTCAAATGGCATTTTGATCGGATTGCTAAGATGGTCATTTTTGTTCCAAAAAAGAGTTAATATAAAAAAAGGTAAGTCCCTTTTGTTTTGTATGTTTGCTAAGACCTTAGAAAATGATTTCACTATTCATTTTAAGTGAACCGTGCATGTAATTAGTTTGACTGTTTGAATAACTTTGTAGTACTTATAACTGCACCCTGGATGTTATAGTAAGAACTTGGTTTGTTTGTTTTTCGTCCGTGTGGCTTATTGCTATCTTTTGTGTTGTTGTTACTGATCCCACATGTCTGACGAAGTCCGATTGAGGCCCAAAAATTCATCATGGCAAAGGACTAGATTGTACGCCTGTCGTTAGTCGTAGCTTTGAGCACTATGCAGTTGAAAAACGTTTTTGGCTATTTCCACCCCATTTGAGGGGGTCACATCCCCCCACCTCTTCCCCCTTTTTCCCCGGGGGCTGCGACCTTTTAAAAAGGCAAGGCAAAAACAAACAACTTTCCCTGATTGAACCCAGGCCCCAGCACAGAAGTCATCGCCTAAACACAAATTTGAATGAGGACGCTGTCTTTTGTTGTGTTGTAGAGTCATCACTATAGTGCAATAGACATGCTTTTTTTTTCGAAACTTCTTTTTAGCTTAACTTATTTATTTTGCTTTTTTTATTGTTTTATTTTAATGTTTCCAGAAAATTTTGAACTTTGAATTAGGGATTGCAATAACGGACCAAAAGTTCAATACCGGTATTCGTTGTTTCTTAAAAAATAATACTCGGATACCGGAAGTAGAAATTTCAGAAAAAGAAAGAAAACACCGGGTGTTTCTTTGTTTTACTTACCAGTTTTATTAGAGAGTGTAAATATATCACAAAAAATAATTTGTAACTTCTAAATTACAACAGAATATAAAGAATCACAAAAAAGTAAAGGAACATCTTACTTATTTAAATCACAAAAAAGTGTGAATTTTCACTATTCACAGTCTGGTGTTCTATTACAAATTTTTCAAATGTGATTTTAAAAAAGATAATGCATCAATTGTACTATCATTTTTTTGGGAACGAAATTTTTTGCAAAATTACCGGCAAAAACGCTTTTTTCGGCATCTACGCTAGTTGATGGTACTGTTAGCAAAGCGCACAATATACTTTTTCCAAATATTTACATTTAAATCCCTCATCTTCAAATAAATCGATTTCTCGTCGGATGGTTTTGGATATAGCTGCTTTCTGTACTGTATTTGGTTTGTTGAAATTTTTTTACTTATCGCTAATTCTAATTTGTGTTCAAGGAACAATTCCTTTTCACTATCGATATTAATGCCGTCATCATCTTCGATAACTGTACCGAATTTTTCTGAATGTAGATAGGTTTGTGGGTAAAATATTTTAAGAAAATTTACTATACACTTGATCGAATTTGATTTGGCTAGTCTCTTTTCTTCTTTTTAATTTTCGTTTTTAAAATCATCATATTTATGTAAATATCGTAAGACATTTTCTATTTCGATATGTCTTTTTTCTGTGCAATTTTTCAATGTAGTAATTTTTCAGATAGTGTGGTGTTGTTCTTGAGTGACTGAAAATGAAATTTTTTTTATTGCTTTTCATTAATAAATTAGAATCTCTCCCGACATAATGCTTCAACAGCTAGTTTAATTGGAAGTAGAGCTGATGCAGTTCTAGATGTTAAGAGCCCCAATTCCGGAAAAAAAAGAAATTTTGCAGGTTTAAAATGATCACCCTTTTTTGATCAGTTTTTTCAGTTTAAAAAATCGTTCCACAGTGGGAGTAAACTTTTCCCAAAAGTGTTTTGAATCTAATAAAAAAATTCGTTTTTTTTCAGTTAGTATATATTTTGTAATATAGCTTTTTTGTAGGGGAACGTTTAAAATCTTAATAATTTTTTGAACTTTTTTTCATTATAGGAAGCAATTTTTGATGGTGTTAATATTTCATCCTCATTAGCAATATCTTTAAAATTTCATTGGATTATTCACGCTATCCCCTCTTTTTTCAAAGTCGGAACCGAAGTTTCTGTATCCACAGTATTTGTATTCCTGAATTCCTTACTTTTTTTTGGTAAAATACATGTATATTACTCCTAATTGAATTCCATGAGCATAGCACATTTGCTGATTTGCACAAATCAAATTTCCAATTTTTTTCATAACTGTTGATCCATTAATCGTTATGAATACAATATCTTCCTTCGGGGATAATCCATGTTTCTCTAATTTAGATTTAAGCACTTCCACACATTTGTCGGCTGGCATACTTCTCGGGACATGTGTAAGTCCTATATTCCAAATTTTTTTCTGAATAAATATTTATATTTAAAAGCGTCTATATCTTACACTCATCCATTCATCAAATATAGGGCTAAATTTTTCCTCATTTACTTTTTACTGTATTCGCTCGTGTTTGAAAGAATTGTGAACACCTTTTTTATAGTTTTAACAGCCTTCTTTTATAAATCGATGTTGGTAGATTTTAAAACCTCTGGCGGGTAGGGGTTTTCTTTAAATTTAGTAAAGAAAAATTTTAAATGGACAAACCATCTAATTATATCATATTACTTATTATTTCTTCCAAATTATCTTTTTTTCGAAATAATCTAAAATCCCTGACTGTTGGGCTAGAAACCGCTTTAAAATTTTTAACCGCAATTAGATTCTTTCCTCTTAAACAAATTTGTTTCATGTTTCGTTTTTAAATGTGTACGGAGACCGCTTGTACTTCCTCCATTCACTTTTCTAGAACATTTTTTACATTGTGCCAACATATTCTTTTCATCATATAAATAATGAAACCAATCCAAAGTATTATCAACTGATTTTTTATGTTATTTTAAAGTTATTCTTTTAGTCATTATTATGAGTTATTATTTGTGAGTATAAATGTAATGAATAGGAAAAATATTTCAAACCCTAAAGTATGATGTGCAAATACAATGTGAGTAACAAACTCTCCAATTTAAAAAAAATATCGAAATATTACGCATTTTCTTCACAAGTACAACCTTGGTTTCTGAGATACGAATATCAGACTACGAAACCTGCGTGAGTGCAGCATTGCTCTGAGGTTTAATAGGATAGTTTTGATTTGGATTTTTCACATATTTTATAACTTCTCTTTATTGTATGATACAACTTTGTATTCCCAGTCTAATTATAATTTCCCCCGTTAGGGAGTCAATGTGTCTGGAAATAAAAAGATCAGATGATGGATTTAATGAGTTGCCTTAGAACTGTAGAACTAGCTAGGAAAAATAAAAATAAGAAAAACGGAATGTAGATATATAGCGCGCGCGCTTATATAAAGTAAAGACTTCTCCAGAGAGTCTGAACTACGAATTTTGAAAAACTCACATTATTTTCAAAGTTACAATGAATTGAAATAATTATGGGCGTTTTATTCTTAAAATTTCTCCCGTCTGTTGTCGTAAAACATGGATAAACCCACTTCTAAGTTATATATTTCAAAAGTTCTAGTTGAGCTTCTGTACAGAGGTCTGAGCTATATACAAGCAAAATATTATTATAATAGAAGCATTTTTCACAAAAGGAGAATATTCTGAAAATTGGTCATTCTGTGTTCATTTTTTGTCAAAATATTGTACTTTTTTAATTTTTTATTGTAATAGTATTCTTAAAGCAATTTTATATACATTTCATGAATATTATCCATTTACACGCTTTTGCAAAATCACGGTTCCGAACGTAGTCGGATACCTTAATTAATTACTTATATTCAAAGAGAGCTAATACGCATTCAGTCAAAAAGAAGTCTCTTTTCGTACATCGGTTTTATTGTTGCTGTAATACATACATACGTAAACAGAACTATGTAGATTTTCAACAAGCATACATATCCTTAACCATTTGAATGTCAGTATCGACTAGTCCTGGTTTTTGAAAAGGATCCAACAAGGTTGTACCGTCCCTGGCCTCCATAGTCTTGAGATGTTTTCGATCTTTGGAGAAGGCATAGTTACCATAATGCATGATAGATTCAGGGTTGTATGGTGTGGTCTTCATTTCCTCGCTTGCTTCAGTTTTGTTGAACTGATCTATTCGGCCTAGAAAAAGAATAATCAAAATACTTCATTAAAGTACAGAATGATTAACATTAATAACACATACACTAATTCAGATTTGATTGACACAGATTCAGTCCTAAATTGAAAAATTTTATTTATAAAAACCGAACGTTGCATTAATAAGGCATACTCCATCTCTAAGTGTAGTTTTTGCCATTGGGTTGATGGCAGTTTATCTGTAGGCATCTGGACTGTGAAAACAGTCCTGAATCTTATATCATGAGAGTCTTTAATGAGGGAGACGACAGAGGTAGAATTTCACAGTCTACGGAGTGGCATGCAGATGATTGGTTGTTAGGAGGATATCTGGAAGGCGTGGCTTAAAGTGGTATTCTTGACATGATATTGTTGGAAAATTTTGACCTGGGTGAGAGCTGAGAGGTTACTCTCTGATTGGTCGTTGGTGGGTGAGGATATAAACTCAGGTTTGCTGCCAAAGGGGTATACAAGTTATAGAAATAGAAAGAAGGAGTAGCTTGTCCAGTAGGGCAAAAATATAAAGAAAAATAAGAAATTAAATAAATCTATTGTGGGTGCAATAATTAAGAAATTATTGCGATAAACAGAAAAATTAAGGCGGGTTGCAGGAGCCAAGAAGGATTCTCCTTGTGGTCTTTTAGTTTTATTATTTACATTGTAGACATTTAAGTTAATCATATTGAAATTATTGGTACCTGGTACTGGAGAATTATTGAAGTACTGGTGCTGGGCTCGAACTCGTGACATGCCACCCACGATCCGATACCTTGAGCAATAGGCTACCGAGGCCGCACTGGTATTTGTAAGAGCATCGAAAAAGTTAATGGTTATTTTTTTGGATATGTGCTTTGAAGCTATTAATTTTTAAGGTTTGTGTATGTCGTCATTGCACATGTAGCGAGTGGGCTTTGAGGATCATTCGAATAAATGAATTTTGCACGGTATTTAAAATATTAATGTTATTATTAAAGCAGCGTAGCCCCAGAACAGACAAGCGTATGAAATAATGGGACGCATAATGAGTGTATTGCCATTGGGTTGGGAAAATCAATCGTATTTGTCTATAGTCGAATCAGTGGCGTACATAGACCTGTTTTGTAGAAGAGGGAGGGGGAATATATTCTAAAAGTCTGTTGGTCTAAGTCTGGGTTTTAACAGTAACTTTGTTATGCTCATTGCAAAAAAAAATAAATGGTTTATTTGGTTTCAAGTAAACTTTAATCTATCAAAGGGATATGTAAAGCCCCTTTCTTTTTAAACAAATAACAGTATCGTTTACTTATTAGTCATTATTGTGGAGAAACCCAATGGCTGAGTAGTAGTGTATCACGCTTCCACGCCACAGGTCCAGGTCTCAAATCCAGGGCTGCGCAAGGTCACGACTCATCCTTTCATCCTTTAGAAACTAAACAGATAGCTACTACTGATTAACGTAAAACTAGGCGAGAGCGGTTAGTAGATTATTTGATTAATATTAAGATTGACGATATGGTCAATTAGCTGTTTAAATTTGATTAGTGTCGGTTTGAATTAGATTACCTTAGAACTTACCTTCCAATATTCAGAAGGTATACCTGGACGTACTAAGAGTAAGGGATCCGATTTGTAATTATATCTCAAATTATCTCGTCTATCTCGGTATTGCTCCAGTATTTATCTATTGGTGCATTTCTTAACTTGGATTGTTGAAATTTGTGACGTTGTTGAGAATTGTTAATAAATTGAGTTTGTTTTGACTATGGCTAATATTCCTTCTATCCCTCATTCATTAATGGATGGAACCGCCCATCCATTACAGATTGTTTTGTAATGAGTTTCCACAGATTTCAAAAACTGTTCACTAGTGTCATCTTTCTTCAAAGAGGTTACAGACAAGTTGGTTTGCAGATATGACAAATGTCTGAACAATACTGGTATCTTTTTCGAAAAATACTTTCCGACATGCTCTTTCATGTAAAAATAAATTTTGCTCCATTTTTTTTAGTACCATTTTCCTAAATAGCACTTTGTTTCCAGACACGCCTCGTTCAATATTTTTTTTCACAAACTGAAAAACGGGAAACTTACCATTTTGTATATTCTGTTCGTGTATAATGAGATAAGTGTCTCTGTCAGATCTATTGTGCTCGTGGAACATTCCAAGGGTATGTCCAAGTTCATGAACAGCAGTTCCTACGTCATGACATCCATCGCCCAGGGATAGAGGCTGAGGTCCCCCAGATTTACCAACTACAGCAAAACATCTGGAAAAAAATGTATCTGAATAATTTTCTGAAATAATTTTATAAACGATTCTAGCACCAACGAAATTTTCCCCGTTTTCATGGCTGAAAATAAAATTGAAGGGATTTCGTTTTGTGTATTCAGATTAGGTGATCCAAAATGTGACGAAACAACTGAAGGACCTCCCAATAAGATAGATTCCAACAGTGTTTTGAACAGTTATACGAACGGCTGGAATAAGTGTGTGGATGTAGAAGGGCAGTACCATGAGACCAATAAGCTTGAATTACATTTCTTTTTTTACAATTCCTACTTTTCGTTCACTCTCTCCCTATATATATATTAATGATTGGAAATTTGAACAATATATATATATATTGTTCAAATTTCCAATCCTTTATAAAATACTTTGTATTGATCCAATGAAGTTCAAATACATTTTTTAAAGTTGTAAAGGATGACACACTTGATGTTAATACAGTTTATTCAAGTATTAATTCGTTAATTAAATTTTATTTTTTAACTTTAAATTTATTCTGCGTTATTTCTGACGAAATTAGATTTTGCACCAATAGATGGCGCCAGTAAGTTTTTCTAACGAATTTTTCCTTGGTTTCATATATATATATATATATATATATATATATTTTTAACTTGTAATGGATGACACTTGTTGTTCGTATGGTTTTTTCAAATATTAGTCCATTAATTAAATTTAATTAACTAAAATAAAGAATTTCTATGTTGAACTAAGTAGGAATTGACTTAAATTTTTTTTATGTTACTTGTTTTTAATAATTTGTAACTGACCAATTCAGAGAACTTTTTGACTTATCTGTATGTGTGCTTTAAAATCAAGTGTATTTGACGTACCTTTGAGTTTTAATAATTGATAGTAGAAGTTTCTGTAGAAAGTAAAAGTTGGCAGCAGAAAAGTGCATGAAATTATTAGCTGGGGACACGGTTTTTGCATTTATCATGTGACTATAACGTCACTTGCATTAATGAACTGGTTGGTTGAAAACACATGATAGCAGCAATCACGTGATAATGATGTCACACTAAAAAGTGATTTAGTATATGTGAGGGGTTTTTTCAATCAATAATTTTTACTTCAGCAAAATATATATTATAAAAACATTTACCCTTGACCCTTTTTTATAAAGACATAGTCCGGTTCATTAGTTCTTTTCACGAATCGGACACATGTGTTTTTGTGGTATTGTTCCATTGCTTTTTCAATAATGTCAGTGATATGACCTAAAAAAATAGAATTCTCAATCAGTTTTATGCAAAAATACATACACAACAAATAATTCCAAGAAAAAATTCAACACCTCGCGTTTACCAAAATTACTTTAAAACAGTGGAATATTAAAGTATACGGCAGTAAATAAAAAATAAAATATTAAAAAAAATTAATAAACACAAATTTTAAAGGTGTTAAAGTTTATTATAATATAATTGCTATTATTCTATCATTATTTTTAAATGAAAAAAATATTCTTCAAAACTTGATGTGTTTAAAATGCTTTTATTAAATGCTTTTTAAATTTAAGTAGATAATTTTTTTTTAATTTCTAGAGCTCATCTGATTTAAGAACACCCCTACCTGTTATAGTCCATAATACAACATGCTGACACCTTTTTAGGGACACTATTGTATCAAAATGAACCACAAAACTTTTTAAACATTTTTTTAGGACTGTATATATACAATTGCTATTATTCTATCATTATTCTTAAATGAAAAAAATATTCTTCAAAACTTGATGTGTTTAAAATACTTTTATTAAATGCTTTTTAAATTTAATTAGATATTTTTTTTAATTTCTAGAGCTCATCTCATTTATGAACACCCCTACCTGTTATAGTCCATAATACAACATGCTGACACCTTTTTAGGGACACTATTGTATGAAAATGAACCACAAAACTTTTTAAACATTTAGGACTTTATAAAAGGAGTTTTAATATGCATGTGCTGGAAATTTATCTCATTCATAAATTATAAACCAAAAATTTCAACAAACGGAAATATTGACAATCAGTTCCCTCAAGTGTATAGGTTTGTAAAAATTAATATTTTTATATACACTGAAATGCCACTGAATTAGGGATAGCAAGGGCTATACAAATTCTGTAGCGCTGCATTTATTCGCAAGTAAGGGCATCATGGTAACTGCATATATAGCGCGTATTGTGGTTGTTCTGAATTAGTTGTTGGAATTGCCAGTATGGATAAACTGCCTGATTTAGACGCCTTCGATCGCGGGCAAATTCGTACGGGCGTAACGCATGGGCCATTAAATTTTCGAAATCGTCAGACAGCTAGGTTTTCACAAGGTCAACAGTGTCAAGAGTATACCATCTAGACGAGCTCTCACAACTTGACCTCTTTGAAGAGACCCAAACATTTTACGATTTTGAAAAATGTCCAAGACTTACAGAGCTTCAATAAAGTTATCAATACTACCAGAATATATACATTTCCATTTATAAAAAAATCTGGTAGTTATTGTACTTTAATGCTTTCGAATCACATTCGGGGCCGTGGTATCCTAGTGGTGAAGGAAACGGACTCGTAACCGGTGGGTCAAGATTTCGTGCCTAGCGCCGTATAGGAAGGGGGGCAATGCATGTTGAATCTGTCGATTCTCAAACGCCCTTCTATTGGTGTGGTGTGTAAGTTAGGAGAGGGGGCGCCAGCTCAGGGTTCGTCCTCGTCTTTTGACCATGGTTCAAAATTATGGTGTCCGTCACCAAATACCTCGAGTAGCTGAACAGTACAACGTTAATATTCACTCACTCACTCATTCACTATGAAGCGCGTTCAAAAATGTCACTTTTATTCACGGGTGTTCCCTTATTTTGATAACCATTTGTGTTCATAGTTCTTTTAGTATGCGCGTATAAGGTCTTGTGTGAGGGTGGTCACCCCAAAATGTCTTGGTGGCCTATAAGTCGCGATTTAATGCCCACCCCGGCTATAGAGCATGTTGGGTGAGCACAATATGAACGGGAAGGTTATCCAGCTGAAAACACACCCTTGAATGCTGTTCACAAATGACAGTGCATAAGGTTGAACTCAACAAACTGACGTGCAGGTTTGAGGTTACGGTTCTTGAAATAGAAAATACTGTCATGGGGAATCTCCAGACCATTACTCCAGGTGTAGGTCCAGTGTGTCTAGGAGCACACAGACTGGTTTTAGGCATTCACCTGTTTTCCTTCTAACCAATACACGGACATCTATGGCACCAATGCAGAACCAACATTCATCCTAAAATACAACTGATCTCCACTCCGTCCTCCAGTGAACCCTAACTTGACACTATTGACGTCCAAAAATGGCAGCGTCTGTGAAATGCGTGCTACATAGAATCTGGCTCAAAGGTGTCCTTTAAATAACCAATTTGTAGGTTCATTGTGTCACTGTGCTGTCAACTGCAGATCAAACTTCTGCAGACGCAGTTTGATGCTCCACGGCCATATGCGAACACCTTCTTAGTAATGCCGCATGGCCACCCGGGAACCCGCTCTTCTTGAGATTTCCCTTGATCAGTGCTGCCAACAATCATGCACAGTGGATACATTCTTGTAAGCAATTAGTTTGTGAAAAGAAACTCAACCTTCTCTTAGCACTTGCACTCTCATGCATTATGCAAATCGTCAAAGTGAGAAAGAGAAAATTTAGAATTTTCAAAATTAGTATGTATGCTCATGCAAAGAAAAGAAGCATTTGTAATAAAGATTATATTCTAAGACATTCTTAAAATTTTATTACAAATAATTCATATTAAATCAAATAATCAGAAATTACATTGATTAAGGTATTTATAGTAACAGAAGTATAAGAAAATCCTTGAATGAAACTAAAGAAAAGTTTTGATTTCTTAACTTACTTAAATCTGACCTTATGACGTATGGAACTGTTGCGCCTCCGGGATATCCTGGCCAACGGGTATTGTTGTTGTTTGTGACTGCCTACAGCAAAAAGATATTTCTCATTTTCGTAAGCACATTTTTAACACTTCACATTATTCCATTTATTTTTAACATTTTCTTTGTTAGCCATTATTTCTACCTATCTTTTTTTCATTTTTTGGAAAAATGAATGAGAACAGAAATTCTTATACGGTACGTGATCGTTGACCTATGATTTCTGCCCTGCATGATACCTATATCCATTCAGACATCCCAATCAGTGAATTTCAATTTCTTGAACAGTTCGAAAATTTGGATTCAAACACTTTGAAGGATTAATGTGACTTTTTCCCCCTTTCAGAATAAAAATTTCATTTTAAACACAAAAAATTACAAGATTAAAATCCTTTACACGTGACTAATAGAATAAAAAAATTTTGAACCGTTTTCTAAACTACGATTTTTTCCCCGAGATTCGCATATCTGTATATGAGCCGACCCCTTACTTTAAGGTATCCGACTACGTTCGAAACTGTGATTTTGAAAAGCGCATAAATGGATAATTTTCATGATATTTAGTGTCATTTAGATAAGAATACATGTATAAAATTGTTTTAAGGCTTTATGACGAAAATTAACCTTTTTCCAAAATGTTCTCCTCTTATAAAAAAATGCTTCAGTAATAACAATATTTTGCTTATTTAAAGTTGTGACGGGCTCACGCGTCTTTTCTGTAACATAACCTCTGGGTTCTTTGACGGCCAAGATTAATGGCAAAGCTTTTCCAACCCAAATCCAAGAAGTGAAATGCAAGTGTAGAGGAAAATAAGATAGCCTTTAAAAGAACAGAAGTTTTAGTAAGCGGAATGGCAATTTAGAGAAAGTTCTGTTTGAAAAAGATAGAACTGTAATTTGACGGCCTACCAAAGAATCACGGATTCCTAGCCATTACTACAAGGTGCATACTATTGCACGCGTGCCTAACTGTCTCTCTGAAGGTGATTGAACCGTTGCGTGGAATTCAAGGTAGGAAATATTATTTGATATAAGAACTCGTAATATTATTAGAATTGAAAGTAGGCGGATAATATAATTATTTAGATAAGTGATCCAATTGCGCGATCTGTTTTAGCTACGGCTACGTGTTTTGGTTTATTCTCACTTAATATAAGTTTGTCCAATATATTAGAAATTTAAGTTAAACTCTTAATAAAATCATATTAAGAATTCTAAAATGTCGATTCATTTCGAGAACCCCACACCTCTAATTCACGCTAACAACCAAAGATACGGTAGGCAAAGATCGACCATATCACAAAGTAAAGACTTCTCTAGAGAGTCTGAAATAGGATTTTTGAAAAATTCACATTATTTTCAGATTTACCACCCATTGAAATAATTATCGGCGTATCTTTTCTTAAAATTTCTCCCATCTGTTGTAGTAAAATACGGATAAACCCACTTCTAAGTTATATATTTCAAAAATTCTAGTTGAGCCTCTGTAGAGAGGTCTGAGCTATATACAGACAAAATATTATTATAATAGAAGGGTTTTCCACAAAAGGAAAATATTTTGAAAATGGGTCATTCTATGTTCATTTTTTGTCAAAACATTGTTCTTAAATAATTTTTTATTGTAATAAAATTCATAAAACAATTTTATATACTTTTTCTAATCTAAGTGATATTAATATCAAAAATATTACACAATTATACGCTTTTACAAAATCACGGTTCTGAACTTAGTCGGATACCTTAATATTAAAAAATTTTAAATATAGTAATACCTCGAACTTTTACGCTCTACCTGGGACTGAGTGATAATCACATGAGTTGAGGTAAGATTTCACAAGCAAATTATTTTTATTTGACTGATTATTTGACTGATTTATTGACTGATTTATTTTTATTTATTTATTATTTTATTTACTGAAGAAAATAATAAATTAGAAAAAAAAATGTTTAATAAAATCTAAATAACACAAATACAAAATTGCAAACCAAATTTGTTTTGATGCAAAAGATTTCCTTAAATCTAACAAAATAGTCTGCCGGCTCAAAGATATTTTTTCTCACTTAAAATTTCCTCGAAGCATGCTAATATGTTTTCAATCCTTGTTTTGTTGAAGAAAGTGTTCTAATCTTTGAAGTCTGATTAAAATTTGAACTCTTTTTCAATTAACCCTTCTGTGAAATTCCCAACCGTCTTTCGATCTTCTTATTGAATTGGGACTAAAGACTCAAGTTTTTCTATGTCTTGCTCTTGCTCATGCATTTCTATGAGCTCATCAATTGTCAGATTGTGGAATCCAGCAGTTCTTGAACGTCACCATTATCCACTTCTAAATTTATTTGCCTGGAAAGATTGAAAACTTCTTCAATCAAAAAAAAATTACCAGTTTCCCTAATTTTACCAATTTTTTTCCCTCGAACATAAGACGAATCGACCAATTACACCGTGTCTGTAACTCATATAAGTAATTTCTAAGTTTTTGAATTTTCATTTATGCTTCATTACACAAATATTCGCCAACAGCCAATTATATATTTTTTTAAATTTTTGTACCCAAACAGAGTTTGCTTTATAAACCCAGTGGCTGAGTAGTAGTGTATCGCACTTCCACGCCACAAGTCCGGGTTCAAATCCCGGGCTGTACAATGTTGACTCAGCCTTGCATCCCTTCAGTGTGTCGATAAATGAGAACCAAGAGTTCTGGGGAACTGAGCACTGGTGGCTTTCGAGTCATACTGACCACTTGACCAAATCATCTGCACATGCACTCTAAGGTCATGTAAACTGAGATAGTCACAGTAGGCGCCACTGAGTTTAGTTCAGAGTCTGCTTTAGAGTAAGTAAAAAACCAAATGATTACTTATAATACAAAAATTCTACATAGGAGGTTAAGAATTTGCTTAATCATTGGCCCTAATAATATTGCACTTTAGAAAGGGACTCGTGGACTAAAACACTATACAGTTCTTCCAAGAGTGATGCAATTCATTGTCATTGTCAAAAATTATCCTTAAAATACAGGATACAGCAGTAAAATACACACAATAAGTTTCAGAAAATTTAGACACCTTCTACAGCGCACAACTATTAGTGTCTAAAAATACAGGTACATAATGTTAAAAATTATCCGCAAGCAGCCTCTCAGTCGTAGACAAGTGAACACTTCAAAAGCTAAAGTAATACAGACTCAGTTTCAGCAAGCGACCGCTATTTTTAATTTGCATGGTTACCTTCCATTACTTTCTCAAAAAGTCCGCTTACACCATTGGTCATTATGCTAAAAACATCTCTAGTAATTTCAAGAAGCATCCATATGGTCACTAAGTAGCCAAATTTAATCGTCAAAAATGTTGCCAACTTGGCTGTATCTGCAACATTCAGCCTAGTTTCCATCTAAACGCCATTATTATGTAAGGGATGACTAGGCTTGTAAATTTTGCAGTTTTAATCATAAAATAAATGCAACAGAAAGTAATATTAACTCATTAAACATGCAGGTTTAAATTTTTTACACTATTTTAAAATAATAAGTTTGCTTGACATAAACTTAGTGCTTAATAAGAAAATCTTACCACTTACATTGCTTGGAAAGTCATTCATTTTTGCTTCTCCTTCATAAAAGGCTTTGTAAGCTGTGAATAAAATACAACAAAGGTATGTATTTGTTGATTATAACTACATTACGTCCTATAATTTAAAAGAAGAGCAAAATACCATTTAAAAGCACAAAGGGGTAAGGAAATGAAAACAAATTGCTATTTTCAAATCTGGATAAACATATCAGCTACCTTTCACTCTTGGCAACAAATTCCACTAAAAATAATATCACCAAGGAACTATCGAGCAGTGCCTGGGATTGATGGGCTGCTTTTCTCCGACGCAAATTTGTATGCAAATTGCAGTTGCTACGAAGCCAGTTCTTTCGTGTTTTTGGAAACACAAAAAATTTGTGTGTGAGAATATTTCACGATATTTTTCACATCAAATAGAATACAGATTGAAAATTAATATTAATTTTAGTAATAAAAAAATTACATATTAATATTAGTCTAGATTTTTTTAATATTTTAATTATTTACTGATTATATGCAGATAAAAGGATTCTGTTTTTCACAACATTATTCAAGAACATAGCCAATGTCGCACCCTGGGACGAGTGAAACCTCCAGAAAAGGTGTGTACTCTTTACCTCTGCTTTAAAAGTATTACTACAGGTTCCCTTCAGGTCCTTCCTCTAATTCTCAAGGTGAAATATTTTAATTAAGTTGTTTTATTTGAGAACCTCTTAATATAAAACAGTGATCTTCAAATTACGTCGTTCCATGGAATCCTGGTGTTCCCCAAGCCATACCAATAAGTTAAACAAGTCACAATAAAAAATCGAAAAGGAAATTATAAATGTGTATGCAAAAGGGATTCACGTTATCAATGAAGTTTGTATTACCACAAGTATTTAAAACTCATCCAAGTCGTTAAGAAAACTGAAAGTTATATTTATACATAATTTTATATTTAGCACAATACCTTTTGAAGTGTTATTATAATGTAATAAAAGAATATTAAAACGCGCGTTTTTTTCATTATATGAACTACCTAATCCTCGATTGTGAATATTCTACTTCTCGCTATCCCGAGTTCCACGAAATAAGTTTATACTCAGTAGTACAGTGTTTTGTACAATAGGTTTCTTATGGAAAAAATGCACCCTTTTTTCGTTCATGGAAAAAAAAAACCTATAATAAAGAGGAGGGTAAGACTTATCGACATATCAACAGATTCGGTGTCAGAATGTAAATTTAAGCAAGAACATCTCCTAAATTTTTGGTAGTAAATTCATGCAAAATATATGAAATTCTTCACACAGCTCTAAACATTTTAATGCTAACCAGAACAATGCTTTTAAGTGAAAAATATTTCTCAACGTGAGTGGCTACAAAAAAAAATGAAACGCAGAATATGAAATGTGACTACAATACACTTATACTTCGACAGTTTGCGTAAAAAAAATACAAGAACATATCCAAGTTATTAAATATAATGCATGGGCAGTTGAAACTTGGATCACACAAATTAATATTACTAATGAGTAAGTTATACTAAAATTAGTTTAAATAACAAACACAATATTTTTAATTGCCCTTACATAAAGTACCTATAACATGTTGATCTACTTTAAATATTATTTTTTTAAAATATTCTTTTAAGACTAGTTTCGGTTAATGTTAAAGAATAGGACCCGAATTCGGAACATTTATTCAGATATAAAAGAAATGAAATATTAATATGATATTCTGGCTTCACTGTCCTTTAGAAAGCAGCATTTTTTATCATACTTCCCATTTTTAACCGAATTGATCCATTTTTTATGATATAAAATGTGTTTCCAATTTTTTCTCCTACACTATAATGTTAAATGGGCTTTTCCATCACGTATTAAAACAAAAAAGAAAGTATTCACGGAATATTTTGAAATTTTTAAAAACTCTCAATTGTTAACAGAGGTACGAGTTATAATATTGCAAATTTCCATGGAAATTGTGTCATTTTTTTTTCTGTCTGAAAATGTGCTTCGAGTTTAGTTAGAGCTCTCGTACTTTTACCGGCCTTAAGTGTGTGTGTGTTGTGCGGGGTGTTATACAAAAACACCTTACAGTTCTAAGGGTTTGGCAAGCCCAAAAAGGTGGATGTAAAGCAGTTGTCTTTCAACTTTTTCGATTCACGGAACCCTTACAACTATAAGGAGTTTCGGGAAAACCGATTCCTTACACACACATTCTTAGAAAAATACATCTTAAAATAATATTTAAATCAGACCAAAAAATTATAGCCGTTGTTATTCTTGTGACTAATCCTCCAAGGTCTGACGAAGTCAGACAAAATCAACAAGTCCGTTGATTCTGATGAAATCGAGCACAAAAATTGGAGAAGTATAAAGATCCTCTCAAAAAAGGCCCAGACAGTCCAGAAAGTGCTTCGGGAAGACTCTTAAACATTACATTTGTTACACGCGTTAAGGATTTTAGTGTTCCCACAAAACTTTAGACTATTTAGCTATGCAAAACATTGTACTAACGGGTATAAAATTATTTCCTGGAATCCAAGATAGTAAGCAATAAAAATAATCACAATCAAACATTTAAAAAAGCCGTTTCAATATTCTTTTAATATATTAGAATAAAAATTTAAAAAGTATTACAAATTAAAGTTATTGTGTATAAATACAATTTTCCATTTTTTAATGACTGGAATGAGCTCGAGAATACTTGTAGTTATACAAGCTTCATAGAAAACGTGAACTCATTCTGAGTCCACATTTATAATTCTCTTTTCGATTTTTTATTGTGCGGCTCGTGGAACCCCTGGGTATGCCTCTTGAAACCCCAGTGTTTCGTGAAACACAGTTTGAAGACCATTGATGTAAAGGAATTATGAGCCATGTAAATGAAGGTTTCCATTTAAAGTTAACTCAATCCTCTTAGAGGAAGATAGCAGTAAGATCTTGCTATTGTCGGCTTAAGTTATATCGGCGATAAGTGCATTTTGAATTATATATACGACATAAGCCACGAAAGCTTGTTCAAGCTTTAAAATTTCCTAAAAAAGGAAAAAATAATGATAAAGAAAAGTGATTTCCAAGAAAGAGCTTACAAGAAAGTCAGATTTTTTTTAGTGGAAAGTCGGAATAATTAGTCAAAAATATCACAAGTTGAAGGTACTGACAATTCAAAACAAATTGTACAGGATAACAGTATGTTTCATTTATTTATTCTTGCAGTAACAATTCTTCAGCATGACCTCCAGAATATTGTTCGACGCAACTAAGGCGGCTCATAACGCCCGTTACAGATGAAGGCAACATATCGGAATGAATTGAAAAAACCTCACGACTGATAAAATCTTTGAGTTCGGCCAGTGTTGAAGGGGATAAATGGTACACAAGTAATTTCAAATAGACTCACAACCTGAGGTCGGCTAAACATAGTGACCGTACCATCTTGCAACCCACCCTGTTCATTTACTCTGTCCTCACCAAAAGTAGTTAATAAGAATCATTTCATTGGATTGGCATAGAAAGGAGAAACGCCATTCTGCATGAAGCTTATTACAGATAACACGCCTTTTTTATTTAATGCGGGTACGACTAAAAATATTTTTGCAGCTTTAAAAAATTGTGACTACTTTGTGAACCCTTTCTTGTAAACAGATTTTTTTTAAGTTTGAACGAACTTTTGACTCCCTCAGTGTTTAATTAAATTCCCAGACTGGGCATGCGCTAGCCGTTAGGCTTGGTGTGAAAGAGTGGGAAGGAAATATATTTGACCTTGATCCTTCCGGGGATGGTGACACATTATTCCATCAAGTTTTTAGGGATAACTGCATTTCACGTGGTAAAATTTCTTAGTAGTAATTTCTTTCTTTCGAAAGGTCGGGAGGCTTTTGAAAACGATAAACGTTCTCGTCGACCTGTGTCATCAAGAACTGATGAAAACTTTTTTAAAAAAATTAATGAAATTGTGCGAAAAGACCGACGTTTGAGTGCTCGGATGATGTCAAATATTACGAACATTGACAGAGAGACTATAAGAAAAATTGGGAAAATGTCAATCGCCGTTTCGCAAATTTTGGAAAAATGCTCAATTTGGCTTTTGCGTGTTGTGTTTCGGAGTTGCAGCCCTACTCAAAACGTTCCGGCGGAAAGCGCATTAATTCCAAGATCGGAAGAAAATCATCAAACGTATTTTTTAAAGTTTTAAATGAAAATCCGCCAATTATGCATTTAAAAATTAAATTTTGACTTGAAGGCTAAAACGATGTTTATTAAAGGATGTCCGGCCGAACATGCGGTATTTCCTCGCCGTTGGGACGTCCTGTTGAAAAGAAGGAAAACACTCGCCAAGAACGTTTTGAAGACTTCTTTTTCAAACGGAATGGAATTTTCCTTCGCCACATAACGAGTGCGATGAGTCGATTTCCAAGGAAACGTTTGATTCCACTCCACGAGCCCCCTCAATTCTGTTAGTATGCGCACCTGTTACCGGACACACAAAACGTCAGACTGTGGTTTACCTTCAAATGCTGGAAACCTTCATCTTCCAAGCAATTGTATTGAAAGCCAACAGTCCGAAATGATTTGGGACCAGGCAACACCCCTTCTTTAATGACAGCAAGCAAACCTTCTTTTTTCCCTCACCATTCCCACACTGCTTTCTTTTCCAAACACAGGCAACAGGGCAAAAAAACCCATCAGAATACTCATCATACTTTTGCATGCATTCAGTCAAATTCATCCTAACAGCATCGCTGGACATCATGGTTATCTTTAGAAATTTATGTGGAGAAAGAAATAAAAATATTACCTGAAAAAAAAACCCAAAACAGAAAACGAAGCCGAAAGGCACCGACACCAACCGGGAAAGAAAGAAATGAGCGTTTCAAACGGCCGTTATAAAAAGCTGCGCATGTGCGAAATTCAGAATCGTTAATTTTTAAAATAATAAGTATATCATTGGTTAAAATTAAACTGGGTAAATTCTTACGTGGCGCACTTGCCGGCTATCGTTAAAACTGTTAAATTAAAGAAATCTACTGCGCATGCGCCCAATTTCGCAAAAACACTTCTCCTTCACTGGAAAACAAATTCGAAGGGTTGACCAGTTTGGCGCGTTTATGATTCAAAACATTCGAACATTGACAAGTAACGAAAAATTTTGGCCAAAAACTTACATATGGTTGAAGGTTTGCGCAAAACTGGAGGGGACCAAAAAACTTAATCAAGACAAATCCCCGATGCATATTGCGCTCTCTGTAAAACAGTTCTCGGCGGACAAACGCATACTGTGCTCGGCATCCACCGTACTCACAAGATCTCGCCCCATACGTTTTCTATCTGTTTCAAAATGAAAAATGCATTGAAGGGAAAAATGCATTTTGAATCTGTTGATGAGGGGAAGGCAAAAACGGCAAATTTAATAAAAATGGTGGCACCTAATAAGCCACAGCACTGCTTTGAACGGTGGAAAACTCGTATGCAGCTATGTATGGATAGAGAAGGGGTATGTTAAAAGATATTAAAAGGTATTTGTACATTGTTTTCAACAAAGCTAATTTTTTAGACTCTAATTCGGTTATATTTAATTATCCCAGGATGTATTTGTTTATCTTGGCATTGGATTTGGAGTATTATTATCTGTGTTCTGTGTTGGTATATTTCATATACACTTGATAAGTAGAGTCCTGCTATTAATATTAATAATTAGGGCTAACTCACTCCCATTAGCTATTTGCGATCATATTGAATTCGAAATTGAATAGAATAAAATTTGTTGAATTTTAGAAATGTCTCTTCCTTTGCTTGCCTGTCTCACTAACACGAATTTAGGTTCACCACGGTGTTTATTCATAATTCTCAATTTCATTTCGTAGTATAACATCATCAAAGCCTTTTCAGTATCTAAACTGCAATCGTATTGGGATTCCGATAGTAAAAATGGTTTTTAACCAGGGCTTCGAACAAGAAGTGAAACAAAAACCGGGGGAAAAAACCCTATTATTTTGTTTGAAACGAATCCTGGAACTCAACCGAAAAAAAAATATCGGTTCGATTATTCTTCAGTCATTTTGTTACTGTAACGAACTTATGGATATTTTCTAATTTAAAGTCAACTATATAAATTATATCATCATTATACATGTACATTGCATCTCGCTTTCTTGTTTTGATGTTCACTTGTTCTTTTCTGTTTCAATTTCGTTCGAAACTACTTGTAGAAGACAGGTTTAATTCAAAAAAATGAGCAAACAAAAGTATAGATGGTTTAAGATAAGCATATACATAAAATAATATTATTCATTCGGAACTGAACCGAAAACCAAAAACCGTTATTTTTATAGGAACGAAAACTAGAATTGAACTGATACATATATATTTTTTAGTTGTACCGGAACGAAAGAAATTACGGTTCGAAACCCTGATTTTAACCCTAGATTCCGTTGCAGATGTTATTCGTTTTACTAAAGATTAACATTCTCGTCTGTGTTGTAAGAATAAGTGGATATTTCACATTAAATAAACTGCATATTATCAGCAGTCTCTAAACCTGGGTATATACAATTCTTCTTGTAATAATACCTTTATTACAGGAAGGTGAGAATAGCCTGTTTTATATTTAGAAAAGTGAGTATGATTTGTTTGCTTGGAGTGATACAGAATTTAACTTTTCAAAGGATGATTAGATACGATTAACTTACCTTCATCATATGAACCCACTGGAGATACATCGGAATGGAATGGTCTACTCAAAATAGTCACAATCGTCATTAAAAATTTCCACAACATTTTGATAGCTGTACTTCCAATCGTAAGGTAAGTGGAAGAACATCTGCTTAAATTGGTTCATGTTATCAAAAAATCTTGCTTTCCTTCTGATCAGCGTCTTTCCACTTTTTCTTAGACGATCATTCATCAAAAAATATTGGACACCGCAGCAAATGTAATATAAAACGTCTTCCATTTAAAACGCATTGGTACAGACAATTAGATATAAAATCAGATGTGAAAAATCACTTTAAAAGCTTAATTTAAGGTATTAATATCAGACATGTCAAAGCACTTAAACATTCGAAATAAACTTTAGCAAATGATACTATTTCTTATCATTTTATGATAATAATATCATCTATCCTTTTTCATATGAAGTTGAATCATCATTTATAATACCAGCAGGTATATACGTTCTTCGCATGGGTGAATTGATATATATAACAATCGAGATGGAAGAATTAAAAGATTTTAATGAAGTCAAAATTCAGTTAATATATTGAGTTGATGCGAATTATAATGATATGAAACGGTGATCATTTGCTCAGTGAGACTCAAGAACTATTAAATCAAAGTCTGAAAAACTTTAAACATTAAAACAAACAGTTAAATTTCCAAAACCTAAACGTATTAATCCAACATTCAATCATGCTAACATCTTAAAAAACAGTCATAATAATAATAATCCCTCAATATCTTAAATAAGCAGATCACGTGCTTTTATACATAAAGGGAAGAACTAATACCACGGAGAAAAAATCTTTATACAAAGCTTTATGTAACTTAGATGTGGCACGTTCGATGGCGGTATGCCTAAATAGCATCACGATCTGCTTATACTTCGCCTAGCAGAAGAGCCAGGCGAGATGGAAAATTGAGGTAAAACAGGTTTAATGTTTATTTCCAACATGAGTAATTTTAAATGAATTGCAAATTAGATTTCTAGTCCATATATAAACATTATCCAAGTCAAATATTTAAACATATTTACACCATGGGGAGACGAATTCAGTATAACTCGTTCTCAGCAAATCACTACTCAACAAAAAAAAACTTGCCTGCCAAAGTTCAAGTCTATATATAGGTCAAATAGTTCCAGAGATCTCGTAAATGAGTGAGTTGATATTAAAGTCTCACTGTTCAGCTACAAGAGGGCTTTGGACGACAGACCTCGTAATTTCGAACCATGGTCAAGTGACGAGAACGACACCTGAGCTGGGTTTTTTTGTTTGTTTGTTTAGAAAATGAGTGAGAACAGAAATTTGTATACGGCACGTGATCGTCGACCTATGGTTAGTGCTCTAGAAGAAATGGACAAATGCCCCTCAGACCTCCCAATCAGTAAATGTAAATTTTATGAATATTTGGATTACTTATGTAACACCTTTTTTTTTCAGTTAAAAAGTTCCATTCAAAACATCCACAAAAATTCTAAAACCAAAATCGTTTGCTTATTGCTAAGAAACAATATTTGAAATGGAAATATTTTTTTTTTTCTCCGAGATTAGCTAATCTGTCATATATGTCGACCTTCTTTAACTTTAAAATATTCCAAAATTGTCGGCTTGTACACGGAAACATACAGTATATTTTTGTTCAAACGAATTATGAAATTTAATAACTTTCAAATGTTAAATGTTAGTGCTATATGCATTAAACTTTATCACTTTTATTTTTCAATATAAATTGTTTTTTAAATTTAAAATGCGCATTATTATGAATTTGTAACAAAAATTTTCATATAATTGCTTACATTTCTTTTAAACTCGTAAACCTTTTAGAAATAAGCTATGCTTTAACCTCTCTTTTTTTCAATTCCTACTATTAGCTTACTATCTCCCTACGTATATCTTGTTCAAATTTTCAATCGTTCCTAAAATATATTTTAAAACGCTGAATTTGAGCTGAAATTTTATATACACGATTATTTTGAATGACAATACAGTAACTTATTTATAATCAATAAAAATAAATTTATTAAAACTAATTATTCAAAGAATTACAGATAGAGCCACGTTGGCATCATTTTTGGTGACTTATGTCAAAATTTTAAAAGGTGTTTTCTCACATTTTAAAACGCTTATTTGAGCTGAAACTTTCTGTACACTATTTGTTTGGGTGACAATACGATAATTTTACTATAATTAATTAAAATTTATTGACTTAAACTAGCTTTTTGAAGAATTACAGATACAGTCACGTTGGCTTCATTTTTAGCGACTTGGGACAAAAAACCTTTTAAAAAGATTTTTTTTCCCCTTTTTTAAAAAAGCATTCAGTTGAACTGAAAATTTTATATACCCGATTGGTTTTGGATGATAATACGATACCAAAGGGGTAAATAAAAAAAATTTAATTGCCCCAATTTTGGGATTCTACCCTTATGTATATATGTTTCCCGGGCAAAGTTTTGAAATCCGGCATTCTATGGGAATCCCTTTAGGCTTTTAAAAAGAAGCCTAAAACCCAGCCGGCAATGTATAAAATTTGATTTTTTATTTCAACTTTTGAAAAGGTTTTCCCTTAGGAATGCCTAATAAAAAACCGGAAAAGTATGAAATACACCCCGAGTCAAAATATTTCCAATTTTATTTAAATTTTTTCATCCCAAAATTGTTTTTTCTGCCCCGCCGAAAATGGAAAACCCAAGGGTTGTAGTTTTGGGAGAAGGAGTCATGGTTTTATAGCGGGGAAGGCAACCTATGGCACACGGTAAAAATTTTTCAGGGCACTCAGCACTACTCAACAAATATCCCAATTTTTTTAATGAACCAAAAATTTTTTGAAAAGGCCTTATTTGAAAAAAAAAATTTAATTAAGGAATTATGAAAAAATTTGAAAGATAACTCAAAAGGGTAAAATTCACAGCATTTTTGAATTTTTTGGGTCCCATAGGGAAGATATTTAATTGTTTGAAGAGAAAAATTGCATATGTATTCTGTTTTTTTGCTTTTAGTTCTAAAATATCTAAGTGAAATTTTTTTCCCTCATACAAAAAATATTTTGAGTACCTTAAAAAAATTTTTTAACAACTGAATGCTCAGAATCATGTCAAAAATGCCCAAATTACACACCACCCTTTTTTTTAAAATAGAAGAGGGGAAACGCCTTTTTGGGTTCCCCTTTAAAAATTTTTTTTAACTGTAATCGAGGAAATACTTATATCTTACACTGTCTATTTTATATTTTTAAAATTTTATTATTATTATTTTTTTTTGGAGAAATAATTATATTTTTTTGCTATTTATTTTTATGTTAAAAAAAAATTTTTAATTGATGCAAAATTAATGTGTGATAAATCTAGAAATCTACATAATTGAACTCTATTCTCCCAATTCTGCATAATTTTTCGCGGGAAAAGAATTGTTTCAAAAAAAATCCTACTGTGTGGGCACGCTGAATCATAATTGGTAGATTGATTTTTTTATACCCACAGCAAAAAAGGGTTTCCATCCCCTATATAGGCATGAAATAACTATTTGATGACGAGCTGCCCAAAACCGGGGTTAAAGCTTCCAAAAAAATATTTTTTTTAATTGAAATTTCGTACAAGAAGTTAATAACCGATATACAAAAAAGCCAAAAATGACTACTAAAAAGGGGCCCAGAGCCTATTGGTTTGCTGAATAGCTATGATTTTGATGTTTGGTGAAAATAAAACCATGTAACCCGTTAAAGAAGGCGTCAGTACTATACAGAATGCTTCCCCCCCACCCGTCCGTGGATCAAATGGTTAGGGTGACCCCAAGGAGTATTAAAATTTTTTTCCCTTTTATTTACTGGAGTGATTTCTCTAGTGTTTGACTTTCCCCTTGGGAAAACACTTTAAAATGTAAAAACACATTATATTCATTTTTCGGAGAAACTAAATTTTATTCTGAAGGCATGTTTAAATACAATTAAATTATTAAACCAAAACAATTAAAAATATAAACAACGTGCCATGGTAAAATTATCAAACGTTGACCGGTCTACGGGGATAAAAAGCTTGGGAAGCACTTCTATACAGTATTACACGGATTCTGAGTTATTTTAAGTACTTCATGAAGCTCATTTGGCTACTGGACGCGGAGGACGTGATAGAATTCTGAAAGAACTTTCAACCAAATACAAAAACGTTACACGTTATGAAATTGAACAGTACATCCACTTTGTGAACCTTGACAGAAAAACAGAAAAATTATTTTAAAAAAAGGCATTATTGTGAAATTTATGATTAATTTCAGAATGCCAATACATTGGCACTTGTAACGAGTGGGAAAAATGGTTACTATCGACTTGGAACTTCAGAAGAAATTTTAAAACGAGTATACGCAAAATCACAATTTACTTTGTGCCCTAAGAACTTGCTTAGAATTAAAGATATTACTCTGACCATGAAATTCCTCATCTTTCAGTGGCAATTACTCATTCCAATGGAAGCGGCGAAGGATTCATCAAATGTATGTGTAAAACAAAGTAGCAAAATAAGAATGGTCTTTGCGTGAAAAATGTAATGAAATGTAATTCAAAATGCCATTCAAGCCTACCATGTTGCAATAAGTAGATTAATTTTAAGTTCTTATTTTTTATTTGAAAATCTTGTTTTCCTTAATAAGAAAGACATCAATTTTGATTGGTACAAGTTTCTTTTCCTTTACGTATTTTGAATAATTTTTTAATGGCACTCTCTTTATTTTGTCAGAATAACATTTGCATTTTTTAAAAATGTATGTCAAGTGATATATAGTAACCTTATCATGACCTTATTTCATACTTTGCCTAAACAGCTTCAGTCATTCTATAGAATGCCTAGGCATTCTATACAATGCCTAGGCAAAGTATAAATATTCTCTTATTTCATACTTTGCCTAAAAACATCCGGCATTCTATACAATGCCTAGGCATTCTATAGAATGCCGGCATTTCATACTTTGCCGATAACATATACATATTTATATTAAGGTATCCGACTACGTTCGGAACGGTAATTTTAAAAAGCGTATAAATGGATAATTTTCATGATATTTAGTGTCACTCAGATTAGAATACACGCATAAAATTGTTTTTATATAGGACATTTTGACAACAAATTATTTAAATACAATATTTTGGCAAAACATTTACTTAGAATAATCTTTTTTCCAAATGTTCTCCTTTTGTGAAAAATTATTCTATTATAATAATATTTTGCCTGTATATAGCTCAGACCTCTCTACAGAGGCTCAACTAGAATTTTTGAAAGATTCACATTATTTTTAGACTTACCACCCATTGAAATAATTATTGGCGTTTTTTTCTTAAAATTGCTCCCCTCTGTTGTCGTAAAATATGGATAAACCCACTTCTAAGTTATATATTTCGAAAATTCTAGTAGAGCCTCTGTGCAGAGGTCTGAGTTATATACAGGCAAAATATTATTATAATAGAAGCATTTTTCACAAAAGGAGAACATTTGGAAAAAGATTGTTCTAAGTTAATTTTTTGCCAAAATATTGTATTTAAATAATTTTTTTTTTTGTCAAAATGTCCTTAAAACAATATTATACATGTATTCGAATCTAAATGACACTAGATATCATGAAAATTATCCATTTATGCGCTTTTGCAAAATCACGGTTCCGAACGTAGTCGGATACCTTAATCGTAATTATTTGATAAAAAGTAATATAATTAAATGTTTCTTTGTTGACCTAAGTAGGAATTGACTTTTTAAAAAAATTTATTACTTGTTGATGTTTTATGCAATTAAAGTTTTGTATCTTTTAATAGAAGAGGTGTTCAAATAGAAAGGTACGGAACGTCGTAACACCGTAACGTTTTACATATTTGCCTACGCCGTTATGGGAGAACGTAGTGAGACATCTAGGGATGTGAATGGAGTCTCCAGCGAGAATCGGAGCATGCGTGAGCCCCACGCATGCGCAAGAGCAGAGACACTTGCAAAAAGTTCCGTCCAATTGGCACGGCAATGTGTGTGAGAACATGACGGCGTTCACATTGCAAAATTCGAAGATTCAGAAGCAGCGAGGGTTTTTCCGTTTCTGACAGTGAAGGCGTAAAATCGACGGCTATTCATCGCCACGAAGGTGTGGTTATGCTCCATGATAACGAACGTCCACACATCCAGGATCATACACGCGAAATTAGCCAAATTTAAGTGGGAGCAGCTTGACCAATCGCTCTACAGTCCAGACATGTCACCTTGCGACTTCCAGTGTGGTTGGTCCCCTGAAGAAACATCTTAAATACGCGCTCCAAATCGGATGAGAAATCAAAGACGCTGTAAAGGGCTGGGTCACGGCCACAGGAATTCTGGGAACAAGGAATCCTTCGGCGCAACTATCAATGGAATCGTTATACTCAAGCCTATGGTGTATAATTTGAATAAAATCTTTATAACCACAGTGTCGCTTCGTATATTTTCATTTGAACATCTCATGTAACATAGACTATTAAAGGCTAACACTTTTCTTCTAACAAAATTTTTTTTAAGGTATCCGACTACGTTCGGAACCGTGATTTTAAAAAAGCGCTTAAATGGATAATTTTCATGATATTTACTGTCACCGATTAGAATACATGTATAAAATTATTTTAAGGACATTTTGACAAAAAAAATTATTTAAATATAATATTTCGGCAAAAAATTAACTTAGAATAACCTTTTTTCAAAATGTTCTCCTTTTATGAAAAATGCTTCTATTATAATAATATTTTGCCTGTATATAGCTCAGGCCTCTATACAAAGGCTCAACTATGAGTTTTGAAAAATTCACATTATTTTCAGAGTTACAACCCATTGAAATAATTATCGGCATTTTTTTCTTAAAATTTGTTGTCGTAAAACATGGATAAACCCACTTCTAAGCTATATATTTCAAAAATTCTAGTTGAGCCTCTGTACAGAGGTCTCAGCTATAGACAGCAAAATATTATTATAATAGAATCTTTTTTTCACAAAAGAAATATTTTAAAAAATGGTCATTCTATGTTCATTTTGTCAAAAATTAAAAACTTAAATAATTTTTATTTTTCCTTATTCTTAAAACATTTTTTATACTTTTTCTAATCTAAGCGACACTAAATATCATAAATATTATCCGTTTATACGCTTTTGCAAAATCATGGTTCCGAACGTAGTCAAATTAAAATTTGATAAATCGTTGTTCAAGGGTCTAAAATTGGTCGTCACTTGGATTGTTGATTTCGCCATCTGATCTTAGATCAAAATCACGCGAGTTTTTTTTATTTATTATTATTATTATTTTATCTGCTTAATATTCACCGACTGAAGAGAGATTTTTTATTTCTTTTTCTGCATTTAAATTTGCTCTCATGTGTATAAAAATTTATGAATGATGCAAATCTAGTTTTTTGCTTATATTATATAATTCACGTAACACTTATCAAATTTCTTTTTTTGCTAAAACAGCACGAAAACTTTTATAGAGTCCTGCAATAAAAATAATCAGATTTAAGGATAAGAATGATTGAATTCTTTCCTCCAATAAATATTCAGTTCGATTACCTAAGCAGATGAATGTATGATTTTTTTTTCCATTTCCTCATCATATAGAAGTTACGTTTTGAAACATCTTTTAAAGTAGTGCCCCTCCAAGTCTTTTTATCACTCATGATGAATGATTTTACCAACATATATCTGTTATGAATTATCAGTATCAATTACTACGAAATGTAGCAGTGTGTACTGACTACTACTGGTTAATCAAAAGAGAAAATACTAAACAGCAATATAAAGGTTAAAAACAGTAACTAATGTGCTTAAAGTGTGTTCTAAGTAAATCGTTGAAAGTATTCCGCAGGTAAATATAGTATTTTTGTACCATCTCTTCAGCTTATATTACACAGTGTGGCAAATAAGTTTTAAGACTCATCCCAGAGCGTAGGCTGTATGGGCGCCATGAGTGCAAATGCGCATGCGTTATAATGTCCATGGTCTTCTGTGAGCCTTCATTGCGTGGCCACGGTAGCCGAGTGGTATAAGTATCGGATCGTGGCTTACCTTGTCACGAGTTCGATCCCAGTACCACTAAAGACCCGCCGTGTAGGGCAGCGATGCACGTTAAATCTGTCGAGAGCTGAAACGTCCTCCCGTTGGTGTGGTGTGGTAGTTAGAAGATGGGGGTGCCAGCTCAGGTGTCGTCCATGTCATTTGACCTTGGTTCAAAATTACGTGGTCCGTCGCCAAAAGCCCTCGTGTAGCTGAACAGTGCGACGTTAATATTCAATCAATCAATTGAGCCTTCGTTGCAGAAGTGAATTTTTTTCATGTTGATTTTTTAAGTTGGAGAAAAGGTCTATAATAAATTTTTACGCAAAACTTGGTAAAAGTGCTTCGGAAACATACCAACTCATGAAGCAATTTAAGTAGATCAAACGTTTTTGTGTCGAACAAACGTTTTTTGGATGAAAGAGATGCAGAGTAGAAGAGGATCAGTGTAGAGGAAGACCCATTTCATCTAGAACATCTGAAATTATTGAGAAAATACGAAATTTTGTGCAAACGATCGCTGTGCATCATTAAGAATGATGACAGACTCTTTAAACATCAACAAAGAAGCAATTCGAACCATCCTGCATGAATATTTGGGCAAACAAAAGTATGCGATAAATTTGTTCCACACACTTTATTCCCAAAAAAACCAATGAAAGGCCATTAAAAGGACATCTTTCAGCCGGAAAAACGACCCAAACTTTTAAAGTCAATTTACAGGTGATGAACCCCTTGTTTCCAAAGACCCTGAAAAAAAACGACAAAGTGCGGAATGGAAGCCCAGATAATCTACCGCAAGCCAAAAAAAAGGGGAAAATTCAAACCCAAAAATCAAAACAATGCTTATTACATTCTTCGATGCTAAGGGTATTGTCCACAAAGAATTTTTTCCAACTGGACAAACAATTACAGGTCAGTACTACTTAGATGTTTTAAAGCGTTTGATGGCCAGAATTCATTGCATTCGTCCAGGATATCGAACTGAAAGCAGTTAGTGTTTGTTACACCACAATGCACCCAATCACATCTCACTTGTTGTTCGCAGATTTTTGACAAAAAATAATGTCTGTGTGTTGAACAATCCACCTTATTCGCCTGATTTTACACCCTGTGACTACTCTTTGTTCCCAAAACTTGAAATGAAATTTAAATGATGTTATTTTGAGGATATTTCGACCTTACAAACGGCTTCGACGCATGCATGCCATTCCCCAAAGTGATTTGCAACAGTCGTTCGATTCCTAAATAAATCTGTACAACAAGTGCATTGAAGCCGGAGGGTCCTATTATGATTAAAAAACCAAAACAGGAATTAATTTCTTGTTTTTCTATTTCTTTTTACAAACACAGTCTTAGAACTTATTTGCCGCACTGTGTATAATAATCCATAATTATATATCCTCCTTTTAACAAAAATAAGAACCAACTGTAAATTTCTGTCATCATTATGTGTATTCAAGAGTTTATCCAGTTGAAACATTGGCTTTAAGTGTATTTAAGCGTAGTAATCAGCATAGTAGAAGAGTTAAGCATAGTAGAAGAGTTGAAGATTACTAACATTAATAATTGTTTAGAAGTCAGGAAATGCTCAATGTGTCTATAATAAAAGCTTAAATTGTTTCACTGGGTCTTCAATAATTTCTTAAGGAGAATTGTTTCTATTCAATTCTTAAATATTATTTTTAATTAGCTTTCAAAACTTCGTTGATGTTTTAACTGATTCAACGAATGCTTATTGTTATTTCGATTCACACACACACATTTTTTTTCAGTCCACGAATAAAATTTTTTACACTTATTGCATGGCTTTTCATTGCACGTGCTGCATCAGATAAAAAAACATTTTACATATAGGAACTTTCAAAGATAAAGAAGCTCGAATTACTAATAACACCGCTTTGGGCAATTGGAAGTGTTTTTATATTTTAAGGTGATTTAAATATTACATAAAAATTATGCCATTCTCGTTAAAAGTGGCTGGTAATTTTATCTTAACAAAAATGTAAGTATTATTTAGAATAAAATCTAGTGTTTTAATCACTTTGTAAAGTTTCCCCCTCGGATGCCCTTTTCCTTGATTATCAGCGTGAGCTAGAGGAGTAGGAATAAATGAAGAACTAGGAGCTGTCATGAACTTAATTTGACTTTATTAAGATCTTAAAACTTAAACGTCTAACAGATTAGATAATAATAATAATATAAGGGAGAGAATCTACGATGACAAAACACACAATATATGTAATACCGAACTAACTTAATCCGGACCATTATCAATAACTAACTCGCCTAAACTCAATTCCGATACTATCACAGATCCTAATATTAAATAGCCAATCCTACCTTAATTTCGATCTACGATCCAATCTTACTGGAAGCTGCGGATTTACTGGAGTACAATGGTATGCACCTTGACCTAATGGCTCTATGTCCGGAATAACTTTTGTTGGCTGTCACTTCACAATAGAATCACGGACTATCATAACATTCCTCAAATTGCCACCCCACTTACTCTAACTTCTGATATTTAAAAGCTTTCTAATTTGCATCTTTCCTTCACTCTTCACTTCTTGGGTTTTGGCTGGAAAAGATTTGCTATTAATTCTGGCCCCAAGGAACCCAAAGGACATGTTAATGAAAAGACGCGTGAGCCCGTCACAACTTTCATAAATGTTTTAATTAAGAGTGTGTTGTTAATTAAGCATTCCTTTTTTAATGAATTCCAGAAAAACGTATTCAAGTTTATTTCCACCAGATTGTAATACTTCGTTGAAGTAATCTAGAATCTCGTTTTTAAATTGTTAGTATGAGACAATCAATAAAAATTAGCAGCATGATTACTCTTCGGTTATAACTTTTTAAATATTTTTTTGGGAGGAGAGAGCTATATTTTTATCTTCCACTAGGCAGATGTTTTGTATTGAAAGCACACGATCGAAATAGCTACAGTCAAAAGCAAGGATTTTGTGAAAAAAAATCAAATTGCCACGATACGAATCCGACAGAAAAGGGAAGAAATATTGAGGGATTTGTAATTGATGTTTTATGATAATAATGAAAACGCATTTACAATAACTAACTATTGAAGAATAGTATTGCAAACACATTAATCTAGCTATGCGATGGTTTCTCTTCGTTGTTAGGGTGGAAACCTGACGAACGCGGTTTTAGCATTGCAAGGACCATATAAAGGTGATTATCAAAATAACAGAAACACCTTAGATTTATAAAGAATCCTTTATTAGTATGATGTAGGATAGGGGTGGCGAACCTTTATGGATCAACGTGCCATTTTTTCTAAATGAAGTTTTTAATGAGGTATAGACGTGCCGCCAAATAATTTTGACGTGTGATACATTATTGGGAAAATAATAAAACTAAATACTAACAACACAAAACTATTTACTACTAAAAAATACCTTTTGAATAACTGTTTGAATGTTTTAGTTATACGTGTAATCCAAATTAAAGTAACATTAGTGTGACTTCTGTTGTTGCAGATTGGATGACAAATAACTTATATTAGGATTGTAAGATGTTACTTTTTGTAGAATTTGAGTGATCTGCCAAACGGTTTCTAAGTAATTATTTTTGTTTTGGTTCACTTTTTTTGACGACGGGGTTTGTGATTTGTTTCAAAATACTGTTTTACAGACGATGTTCTGCATACCACTATTCCAAAACATAAAGAACACACCGCTTTGTCGCCTGCCATGTTTCTCGGTACACCAAATTTTCTCTTAACACTTACTATCTTGCACTTTTTGTTCTTTCGCTGAACTCTAGCCATGTTCATTAATAGTTAAAAATCGTAAATATAACACAGATAAACTTTAAAATACAGTTGTGACAATGAAATTGACTATGCTATGCGTATACAAACTTTACATCATAAGCCAGTGCTTCTCAAACTTTCAATATTCGCGACCCAGTATTCAATCATATTTTTCATCGCGCCCCCCTCCATACAATGACAATGTATTTAATTCTTTAATACTACTCTTTCAGCATATAAACGTCTCGTACAGCCAAAGCATTAATTTTCTAGACGTATATATACGTCCTTCCAAAGTATGTACTTTTCTGTACAATGCTATCCATAAAATTATTCAGAAGGCTTGTGAATGCAATTAAAGTACTTTGATAGTATTTTTACGAAGGATTTACTTATTTCAGGGTTTTTTTGCTTCCCGAAATAAAAAGATCCATTCCCCTTCTACGAAAAAATGGTGGCATTGGGGAGCGAATAACGTAACTTTTAATCGGCAGTTAAGGGATTATTTGTAAACCGTACAAAAAATTAACAAGATAAGTATTAATACAAGTATATGGGGCCATTGGTAAGTATCCAACTTGTTCTTAACTTGATATTGTTAAACTAATTACAAAATACGTTGTACAATACTGATATATTTATAAGTTTATTATATGTAAATGTGTATTTCATTTTTTATTACGTCAGAATGTATTTTGTTTGTTTACTTTCAGTAAATTAATAATTTTTTAAAATAATCTTTTGGTTTCGACTTTTCAATATGCTCGCGCCCCCCTCTTTGAGTTATCATGCCCCTCTAGGAGGGCGTGCCCCACAGTTTGAGAAACGCTCTCAGAAACAATTGTAGTCTACGACATAACAAAGGTAAGGCACTAACAAACGAGTGTACTCTCAGCAGCCCGGGGACCCATCATGCACGTTTGTTCGTAATACTTCATAGTGAACTTTGAAATTTTGAAATAAAATGCGGACCATTTTGATCCCTGGTGTGCCAAAAACATTGTGTCGCGTGCCCGCAATGGCACGCGTGCCGCTGGTTCGCCATCGCTGATGTAGGACCACCTTTGGCATGTTCTGTATAGTGATCGGAAGAATATTGTACCGTTCTTCAGGGAGGTATTGTATATGTTTTGGGAGAGTTGTTGATGGAGGGTATATATAGATCAGAGGTGGGCAGACTTTTACATGGTACGGTCCACTTCTAATTTTTTTAAGGTGCTGCGGTGCACCCAGTGGCGTAGATGTGGAAACCTACAAAAAAAACACACTCAACAATATTTACATTCTAGCAATAAATACAGAATATACACTTACCTACATAATTACAATTAAAAAACTTTCTTTAAACTCACATTTTAAAAACAAAAAACGCAAGATACAAACATAATTATACCCATAAATTTAATAATATCAAATGATACATTTAAGGTATCCGACTACGTTCGGAGCCGTGATTTTAAAAAAGCGCATAAATGGATAATTTTCATGATACTTAGTGTCACTTAGATTAGAATATATGTATAAGATTATTTTAAGGACATTTAGACAAAAAAAATTATTTAAATACAATATTTCGGCAAAAAATGAGCTTATAATAACCTTTATTCAAAATGTTCTCCTTTTGTGAAAAATGCTTCTATTATAATAATATTTTGCCTATATATAGCTCAGACCTATGTACAGATGCTCAACTATGATTTTTGAAAAATTCACATTATTTTCAGAGTTACAATCCATTGAAATAATTATAGGCGTTTTTTCTTAAAATTTCTCCCCTCTGTTGACGTAAAACATGGATAAACCCTCTTCTAAGTTATATATTTCAAAAATTTTAGTTGAGCCTCTGTACAGAGGTCTGAGCTATATACAGGCGAAATATTATTATAATAGAAGGATTTTTCACAAAAGGAGAATATTTTGAAAATGGGTCATTCTATGTTCATTTTTTGTCAAAATATTGTACTTAAATAATTTTTTTATTGTAATACTATTCTTAAAACAATTTTATATACGCTTTCTAATCTAAGTGACACTAAATATTATAAATATTATCCATTTATACGCTTTTGCAAAATCACGATTCCGAACGTAGTCGGATACCTTAATATGAAACAACTCAAAATGCATAAAAAATAAATCATTTGCATTCAGTGTTAGTTCTCGTAGAATTTTATAGTTTCAGTAAAAGACTTCCATACTGTCCACCCCAATCTTGAATATCTCGGTATATAATTAATAACTGCTAATCTTGCACTGGATTCCAATTAGTCGTCTGTGGAAAGGGAATGATATGCTATCTTAATTATATTCATCGTGGGAAATGCAGATTTACTCAGGTAGGTAGTGCAAGACAATGCAGTTAAATGAAATCCAGCTTTTTCAAATTAAAAAGCTTTACTTTGTCCATTAACCGATGTGTTTCCTTGACACGCTCGCTGCCGGGTGTCTTCTATAGCGGGACGTAATATCAACACAAGAATTCAATGCCGCGGAAGCGTGAGCTGTTTTGTGATGTTACAGTAGTCAATCCCGTGTTATTGCGGGAAGAGCTGGTCGAGGTTTATTTTTCCCTTTAGTCGGCATATGTGGGGGAAACGCATTTCTACGGCCGGCATCGCGGAGATCGCATTTCCACTCTATAGTCGCAGAGAATGTATTAAGCGTCATCATGTGCTTCCAATAATGAAACAAGTGTTGCCTACACATAGTCACGTGCACTGTGAAGAGCCGGTACTCCAGTCTAAATGTGGCGTTGGTGTTCCACAAAAATATTTATTTTGGTATGCCAGTCTTAGGTCTTATTTGAAGACGGTCACCTCAAAATGTCTTCGTTTTTTAGACATTATAATCCGCTTGAATGCCGTCGGTCTCTTTCACTGAGCTTCTCTTTCCGTCCACTATTTTGCTTTGCCGAACTTGTCTTTCCACGCTGTGTGAATGCTGTCAGGACTTAAGATACCGTACCTCTAGAAAAAAACTTGGGAAGTTTCGGTCCCACTGGCTCCAGCTAGACAGGCTTCTACAATTTGACCTCTTTAAAAATCTGAGAGTTCCGACATTTTACGCTTTTAAAAAAATCCAAGACTTACAGAACTTCAATAAACGCACCACATACTGTCGGAACATATATATTTCTATTTTTAAAAATACAGGTATAGAGAGCTATTATTATAATTTAATGCTTACGAAACGCATTCAAAAATTTTACTTTTATTCACAGGTATTTCCATTATTTTGACACTACCCGTATATCTGCACTCAATATATATTTTTTATTTGTTTGAAATGATTCCCAAAATCAGACACAATACTGTGGATGATTTTGAATTCCCTAACAATATTCATTATTTGTCACCCTTCTTTCAACTTACATTGATACCTCGGTGGCTCAGAAGTAGCGTGCCTGCTTAGTAAACTTAAGGTTGAGGGTTCAAACCCGTCTGGAGTTAATAGAGTTTCTGACTGCGATAATTCCAGCCCCGCATGTCATGTGAAATGTAAAAGATTCCTTGAGTGTCGATTTGGCTCTGGTACTCTCGGCAAAGATAAATCGAGTCAAATACGCTGCATCCTACAGAATCTTGTTTTAAAATTAATGCAAGACTTCAAATTTGGTAGCGAGTGCCACCGCTAGATGGTGACACAATGAAATTGCTCTCACATTAGCGGGCTTTCTATATCTACAAAGACTATGTTGCCAACATTTACCCATTAGAAAAGAATCTTTCAGCTTTCCTATAATCCCGCGTGTTAAGTCATGTAAATTATATTTGCTGCATGTATTCAAGATTTCACAAGAGAGTGTCAATTTATTTCATCACAATTCAAACTTCTACACAACTAACGCTACTTACATGTGTTGATTATCTCAAATCCCATATTGACGCAGTAACATGAGCCACGGCCATACACGACATAAATTTTGATGTATACATCCCTCTTTTCTGTATAATTTTGTTATTTCCATATAAAAGTGATTTATTTTGTAATCTTTACAACTTGCTCACCAATGTTGTTTTTTTTTCTAGTGGGCTGCTGATGGGTTTTTTTACTATTGCAGACCTAGTACCTTCCCGGAAGCCGGTATCTCTTTTTAGTGCGGCACCATATAGGCGGATACCAATTGTCACAGGTAATTTTGACGCCCCTAGAGGGAGGCACCTGAGCTCTGACGATGTGAGCTTGTTCTAGGATTTAATTTTGCCGATAGCATCCGAGCCAAGCAGACACTCTAGGAATCTTTTACATGCCATATAATCATACGACATGGCCGCTGTAGATTTTCTGCATGAGGAAAATCCGCCGACTTGTGCCAGGTCGAACCCACAACCTTGGGTGTAGAAGGCTAGCGAAAAACCAGCCACACCACCCAGCCGGCTGCCTACCACTGTATTTGGTGAAGTAGATTTCTGTGATTTAATTACATGGCCTTTTTGTAATTTAAGTTTAGTTTTTAAAAAGTGTCGTGAAAAAAAATGTTACATCTAACGACGCTTATTCAATAATTATGATAGGATGCAAATCTTAAATTATTGCAAGAGAGACGATTATGCTTTTAATTCTTATTCGATTGAAGGATCTATCTTTTTTAATAAACCTTTTAATTAAACTGCTTAATTCTTCACTAACTTAAGCCTAACTTTTAGAGACAATGCGCCCTTAATCAACTAAAAGAAAAACATTTTTTTTTATGGCTAAATTAGGTTTATTGTGGTGGAATAACTTTAAAAAATTACTTTTATAAATAATTCTATTTTAAAATTTTAAAAAAAAATAGAAATAGTTTATTATATGTATTGTGTAACAGTAAAAAAGTGCCTAGTCATAGTGCCGAGTGTCATAACCACAAGTATGGTGGTTATGACACTCGGCTTCTGTGATGTTATATCTCACGTCTTTAGTATGTATCCCAGTAATAAACACACAACAACAACAGTAAAAATGCAACGTCAATGATGTTAATGATCCAAAATACGTAGTTATTCGCTCTCAATGAGAAGAATTTAAGGAATTATTATTTAAGGAAGAATAATTTAATTCAACAACATTTACTATATTAAATAGTAATTTAAAAAGCAATTTTTGAGCGCAACACACAAACTGTACATAACAGGAAATAAACATAATCAAAACAATCAATGAAATATCAAACATGATAAAATCTAGTATTTAGAGTATAATATTGGGAGATGCAATTACAAAAAAAACACAACATCTGCACGAACGATATACAAGGTGTGACACAAAAAAACTAGACTAAGTGTGTAGCTTGAAAAAAGAGTGGAGTTGCCAACAATTGTTTTGAGGAGTTATCCCACGCCCCTCCTGTATCCATGTGGCCAGTTTCGCCATAACCGATCACGCCAGATGGGAGTACTGCGCCATTGAGTGAACACATGACGAGCGGAGTACTGCGCCATTGAGTGAATACGTGATGAGCGGAGTACTGCGCCATTGAGTGAACACGTGACGAGCGGAGTACTGCGCCATTGAGTGAACACGTGACGAGCGGAGTACTGCACCATTGAGTGAACACATGACGAACGGAGTACTGTGCCATTGAGTGAATACGTGATGAGCGGAGTACTGCGCCATTGAGTGAATACGTGAAGAGCGGAGTACTGCGCCATTGAGTGAACACATGACGAGCGGAGTACTGTGCCATTGAGTGAACACGTGACGAGCGAGTACTGCGCCATTGAGTGAATACGTGATGAGCGGGATACTGCGCCATTGAGTGAACACATGACGAGCGGAGTACTGTGCCATTGAGTGAATACGTGATGAGCGGAGTACTGCGCCATTGAGTGAATACGTGATGAGCGGAGTACTGCGCCATTGAGTGAACACGTGACGAGCGGAGTACTGCACCATTGAGTGAGCACGTCCGGCAGTCTGCCGGAAAAATGTCGAGTCAACATCAAATTTCTTGTGAAACTTTATAAATTAGCCACAAAAACATTTCAAACTTCAACCGAAGCTAAGATGGAGATGGAGATAAGACTTTGTGACGTGAACATGTCTTTGAATGGTATAAGCGGTTTTCGGGGGAAAGGGGCAGTGTGGAAGAGTGGACGAACTGGGCGCCCAAGGTCAGCGATTTCAGACCAAACATAGCCAAAATTCGTGATATGAGGGAGTTCCCACTCACATCAGTGGTCAGACTGTTTATCTACAGTACTACATTGAAGTACTAAAAAGACCGTGAAAAAATTAAGGGGGAAAAAAGGCCACGATTGGGGAGTGATGGATAGCTGTTGAACCAAGAGAATGAACTCACTCACACAGCCCTATGTGTCAAGCAGTTCCTGACCAGAAAAAACATTACTGTGATAGGACATACTCCTTATTCACCTGATATGGCCCTATGCGACATTTTTTATTTCATACAGTTAAATCTTGCTGAAAGGGAACCTATTTTACCTCGTTTTCGCCGTAAACGGGGAAACTCCTGAAGGACCTTCCAAAAAACTCGTTTCAGAACTGTAACTAGCCATAAAAGCACCGAATGCAGAAGTGTGCGAATGCTGAAGGAAACTACTTTGAAAGTGATAATGTCACAGAGAACTGATTCTTTAAGTACAATGCTTTATTGGACCAATCTCGGGTTGTTGTTTTTTTTTTGGTAAGGGGGAGGGGTCACACCTCGTATAGCTTGAATTTCTTCCCAGTACAAGAAGAATGAGCCCAGAGCTTGTAGAAATACACTGTTACCACAACTCCATTCTTCCTTGCTCACTACAAATGATGTATTCTTTATCTGGATAAAAATTGTCACAGATGCCAAATATTGAAATGAATGAGCGGAGTCTTCAGATTTAGAAGATTTAAAATTAAACTGGTAGCTTAGATTTTCGTTTTTTTTTAAGGAATTTTACTAGATATATGTAGTTTTACTAATATCATCCTTTTTCAACTATCGTCATTTTCAGTCCTCTTTTTGAGTTTATTTTTCACTTGACATTTTCCCATGCATGATATGAAGAGGAGAAAGATTTAAAGTCATGCATGTTTTACTAACAAGAAAGCATTGCAAAAAAAAATGAGACCTTAAGCCTAAAGTATAGGTTCATTAAGGGAGGATTATTCTCGTCATCTATATATATATAAATGGATGTTTGTTTATATGGCATCGCTTCACTCCAGAACCTTTCAACCGATCACTATGAAAATTGGCGTGTATCTGTATTTTTTTTGTGGAAAAGAGGTTTTTGTGCTAACCTCTTTGTTGTAGCCCCCCACCAGGTGGCGCTACGACATATCAACTTTCGCAGCGTTCAATCAATTGCCAAGTTGCCAGCATTGTCGACAAAAATGTCAACTTGGCTCTATTGCCAATATTTCATTACGTTTCCATTGAATTTCCATTATAATGTAAGGAACGGCATTGCTTGAGAATATTAAAATTTAAACATATTATAAATACAACAGAAAGTAATATTAATGTATTACACACCCAGATATAAGTTATTTACACTATTTTAAGCATTAATTACGCAAAATTTGAAACGATATGTCACTTTTGCTGAACTGAGATCAGCTTAGGAAGAAGTTTTCAAAAATCGATCCACACGAATGAGTTACGGGGACACTATAAGAAAAAAATCCTTTTTGTCAGCTATTAGACCTACAGACATAAAATTTAACAAATATGATTTTTTGTTGAGCTGAGATACGCAAAAAGCTTCTTTTTTTTATTTAATTTGCAATTCACGTAAAATTAACTCATTAAAATCTTTATTCTTCAATCTGTATTGCTTAATCTTCCAATTCACCCAAGCAAAGAATGGGTGTACCAGATAGAGATCATTATAAGATTGAAAAAATTTTCAGTTTCAACTCTCTCTCTCTCATGTTATCTTCCATTAATGAGAGTAGAAATCGAATCTACTTTAGTAAAAATATAGCACTCTTGAAAACGGCTACATTCCTGTGACTGCGAATCTTGTAACAGTTGTCCTTTTATTGGAAACTTGGGAAAATGGGTTTAAGATTAAAAAGCTCTTTGGAATGATCAGTTGAAATAATGTCAGTCCTAATATTAGTTGAGCACCTACAATACCGTTGTCGCTGTTGTTGTCTTGCCCATGCAATGCTAGGCTTCTTCTTGCAGGGAAATCAAATGGTCCCAAGGGCGTTCAAAATGGTTCTTGCTATTGTCTACGACCTTTGTCGAATAAAGCAGTTGATGGTCCTTAGTGTTTAGGTCAGGGGTAGCCAACCTTTTTAGGAAGAGTGCCACTTTCAAATAAGAAATAATTATGGATGCCACTTTTAATTTTTCGAACGGAAAGGTGTGAAAAAATGTTACTTACAGGCTTATTATGCAAAGAGCACATTTTTAATGCAAGTCTACGTATTGGAAATTTAATATAATAAATCATACCAAAGCACAAACTTAGATTTTGTTGTTAATCAGTTCAGTTAATTTTGAATGTGTGATATTTTGATTTTGTTATTTTCACAATAGAAAACTTTTGTTCACAAATGTTTGTTGATTCAAACCTACAACAATATTTGACAGCCAAATCGCGTAAATTTGGAAAATTGCTTCCTAGTATAAATTTCAATATAATTCCTCATATTTGCTTTTCTATATAGTGTGATACTGCAGACAATAATTTCCATTCGGATTTCAGGTGGATAACAGTTAACATTTTGCAAAGAAATTGAAAAAGGATTTGTGAGAAAATGTGCAATTTTTTTTAGGTTGAAAATCATAAACCTAGCACTGAAAGATTTCTGCAAAATTGAATGTAAAATGTGTAAATCTATCACAACTCGGAGCACAATTAACTTGGGTAGACAGTTTTTGCATAAATGTGAAATATGTTATTTTTTCCCTCCAAAATAAAAAAAAGCAAAAGTTTGTTCACAAAAGAAGGTTTGGTGATATGACCAACTAGGATAGGAAACATTCAATCTTTTTCATTTAACCGCAAATTTAAAGTATTTTAATGTCCCATAACATCGGTAAGGGAAACTAAATCGCATATCCAATCTTCATATTAGAATAGAAAATACTCCTTGGTAAAAGTTCAGCGTTTGCTTCCATATATTTTAAAATACGCTCCCTCAAAATTCAAAATCTTGCGAGTGATAAAAAGCTTAAGAAAACCAACTCAGACAACAATGCAGGTACCTTCTCTACTCAATAATTCCCTATTGTAACCAATTTAAATGTAACTATTGAGGGGTCTATTTGAGGGGTTTTTTGTCTAAAACAACCACACTTCAATAAAATTGTAAGAAAAGTTGTTAATTATTATTATTTTTCAAACTGTTTGTTAAGCCTTCGCGTGCCACTGTTACAACTCAGCCGTGCCGCACTGTAGCACGCTTGCCGCGGGTCGGCCACCCCTGGTTTAGGTCTATTTTGTGGAATTTAGCAAATATAGAAGGACAATTAAAACAATGGTCAGGAGAAAGTTAAATGTCAGGACAGTAAGAAAAAAATATCATAACTTCTTTGGCCATTAGAGGATATTTTATCCCTTCGGAGTGTCTTGTAGGTAGTCTGGTTATTTTGGTTGAAATAACGCGGTCACAGTTATCTTAAAGGAAGTGCTTCTTAACTGGATTTTAGGCTAGTTTTACGTCTGGCTATTGCATCAGCATCGATAAAGGTAAGGCTATTGAAAAGTTGAAACGAATTCCGGGCCTCCTTGACAAGTTTATCAGCCTGATCACTGCCGAAGATACCCATGTAGACCAGTATTCATTACGAAGTGCAAGTTCTTTGGGCTGCAAATACTCTACTCATAAGGGTAATTATATTCTGTGTCTGTTGAAAATTACCCCTCTGGATCGCTTAAAGCGCAGATCTAGAGTGTGAGAACAGTAAAATGTCACTGGAACTTTCCATTGCCTTGTTGTGACAGTTATCCAAAGCTCCTTTAATGACTTATGGGCATTAAAGGAGCTCTGGATAACAATTCCATAAATTAAATTAAACTAAGTCGGAAGGATCCAAATGAACAGTCAGATAATGACGAATCAGTATAAAGAGTTTAATTAGATTTTTCATTAACGTCACATTTTGAAACTCTCGCACATCATTTGGTGAGAATCACGTACTGAGCCGCCACTTCCATCATGCTTGACCACCCAAGAATATTTAAGTTGCAATTCTACATTAATCGCCCAACCTCATTAGGGATGCTAAAGGACAACGTCTGAGAGCAATTTCTCATCATACCTACCGATATGTTGTGCACCAGTGCTTCTCAAACTTTTAATGTTTGTGACCCAGTTTTCAATTATAATTTTCCTCGCCCCCCTCTCCATACTATAACAATTGATGGGAGGGTGTCTGGTCCCCTTTTTCTGGTAATTTCTATATGAGCCCCCTTGACCGGATGTCACCGCATTCCTTCGGAAAGGGTCTGTCAAAATTTTGCATCCCTTGTTGGGATCAAAAGCCTCGTAAATCGTGTGGAATGTAGCTTTGCGCTATTGATAATATCCAATTAGAGACTTGGGTTGGAGGACAGTAGTGAGTCCAGCCCAAGAATTTGCAAGTGATTCGGTTCGCTATATAAAGAGACGCACGCCAATTTCCACGGGGTTACAACATCCAGTGGGTTTCGGTAGTGAAATATCTGGGCCTACACATTGATAGCCGCTTAAGTTTCAAAAAACACATAGACTATCTCTCTGAAAAGTTCTGGGGTAGAATACATTTAGCCATCTCCCTTGTCGGGAGAAGGTCACCTCTATCTCTAGAAAATAAAGTAATTCTTTATAGACAAGTTTTGCGCCCAGTGATCACGTACGCTTCCCCGGTCTGGGGAGCGGCGGCTGCCACCCACATGAAAAAAATCCAAGTAATTCAAAACAAAATACTCCGCGTCATGACCAACGCACCCTGGTACGTTCGGAATGACGTTATACACAACGACCTACATATGGAGCCGATTTCTAATTACATCACTAAACTCTCTAGAAATGTTTTTAAATCTATAGAATCTCATGACAATCCAATTATTAAAGCACAAACATTGTTTACTTATCCTCATCCTAAAATTAAATATGCATACTCTTCAACGAAGTGGAGAAACCCGCTTCGCCCCCCATAACACGTCAATTACACTCTTTTCACACTCTTAACAACATAAGCAGTCTCGTTACAACGCATCATTCCTTTTGGGTTCATTTGGTGAACTGTCACCTGCTTGATTAACTGCCTCTGGCCGTCCCGTTTTCCTACCTGCGCTTCTCCCCCTCCGCCCCGCCGACGTTCTGCTTCGTTAGAACGTTGTGCTCGGGGGCACGTTCATCCCTCACCATCCGGGTGAGATTTCGGTATTTGACATCCTTCCGACATATGGTTTTTCTTTTTCTTCCCTTCCTTCTGGGGAATAGGCGCCTCGCAGCGCCGGCGCTCGCGACCATCTAATTTTAGTAGTTCCACGGGGATTTTTTCCCCTAAACTTATGAGTGCTACAATGTAGAAGTGCGAAAGCATCATCCGTCATACACCAACCGACCATGGGTTCTCATCCCTATCTAAAACTAAGTTTTGTTTTTTTTTCTTTTATTGAAAATGTAAATTTTAAATGTGTTATAATAAATTTAATTATAACTTAAAGTAATGGTAGTCTAATCTTTGAGTAATTAATTTGAATTTTGTTTATTAACATTGGCAGTGGTACGACTAGGAAATTTCGCACTTGGGTTTATTTAGATTGAAAATATAATTTAATTGGCCTCGCATCACAATGTATTGAATTCAGTAATGCTATACTTTGAGCTTAAGCTACAGTACGAGTTTAACTATAAACCGCAAAAATTATCAAGATAAATACTAAATTTTCTATGCAATATTATATATGATAAGCCCATGGAGTCACTAATAATCATCAAACTCGTTCTTTACTTAATATTGTTAGATTAATTATATCAAGTACATTGTGCAGTAGTGATGCATTAATAAGTGTATCATGTCAGTGTAAATGCGTATTTTATTTTTTATTATATCAGAATGTATTTTGTTTTGCTTCCTTTCATAAAATTAATAATTTTTTTTAAATAATCTTTTGTTTTTGACTTTTCGGTATGCTCGCGCCTCCCACCTAAGCTTATCCACAGTTTGCGAAACGCTGTAGTACAGGTATTATTGGCTATACTGACAACCAACATGTTGAACATTTGTTATAAAAAAAAAGAATTGTTTATTGCTGAAAATCAATTCTTATTGTAATTATTGCTTTGTTATATAAAGCACCATCTGTTGACCATTTTTCCCCCCTTCTTTTTGGTTGCAATAAAACTCCATGTCATTTCAAACATGTGTCTCGATTTTTACCTCTCTGCCATGATTATAGTACGAATTGTTGAATTTTTCAATGTTAACAGACTTTTGAGATTCCCCTTTCTTTATTTATTTAAACTGAAAAATGAGACATTTTAGCTGTTAACACTTCAGGTATTCGACTACATTCGGGGAACCATGATTTTAAAAAAGCGCATAAATGGATGATTTTCATGATGTTTAGTGTCGCTTAGATTAGAGAATACATGCATAAAATTGTTTTAAGAACATTATGACAAAAAAAATTTAATGCAATATTTTGGCAAAAAATTAACTTAGAAAATCTATTTCAAACGTTTCTCCTTTATCAAGATATGTTTCTATTATGATAATATTTTTGTGTGTGTGTGTGTGTGTGTGTGTGTGTGTGTGTGTGTGTGTGTGTGTGTGTGTGTGTGTGTGTGTGTGTGTGTGTGTGTGTGTGTGTGTGTGTGTGTGTGTGTGTGTGTGTGTGTGTGTGTGTGTGTGTGTGTGTGTGTGTGTGTGTGTGTGTGTGTGTGTGTGTGTGTGTGTGTGTGTGTGTGTGTGTGTGTGTGTGTGTGTGTGTGTGTGTGTGTGTGTGTGTGTGTGTGTGTGTGTGTGTGTGTGTGTGTGTGTGTGTGTGTGTGTGTGTGTGTGTGTGTGTGTGTGTGTGTGTGTGTGTGTGTGTGTGTGTGCTTACATTAAGTAAAGACTTTTCCAGAGGGCCTTAACTAGGATTTTTAAAAAATTCTCCTTTTTTTTCAGAGTTACTACCAATTGAAATAATTATAGGCTTTTTTTTTTCGTTAAATTTCTCCCCTCTGTTGTATCAAAATATGAATAAAACCCTTTCTAAGTTATGTATTTCAAAAATCTTAGTTCAAACTCTATACAGAGGTCTGAGCTGTATACAGGCAAAATATTTTTATATTAGAAACATTTTTCATAAAAGGAGAATGTTTTAAAAATTGGTCATTCTATGTTAATTTTTCGTCAAAATATTATTCGTATTTAAATATTTTTTTTATTATAATCATATTCTTAAAACAATTTTATACATGTATTTTAATCTAAGTGACACTAAATATCATAAATATTATCCATTTATACGCTTTTGCAAAGTCACGGTTCCGAACATAGTCGGATACCTTTAACACCCCTTTTTGATTTAAAGCTTATCTTTCCTTTTCTTACAATACTTTTTATATGTTTAATTATGTTAAGTAATCTTTATATATAAAAATCTTCTGTGTGCGTGTGTATGTGACTAAACTCCTCCTAAACGGCTGGACCGATTTTGATGAAATTTTTTGTGTCTGTTCTAGTGGATTTGAGAATGATTTAGATTCACAATTCGGTCCGATATCGTTAGTTAATTAGTTAAAAAGATATTAATTAAAAACATTAAAAACATTCAACTCAATATTCACTTGCATTGTTGTAACAACCTTTTTGTTATAAAAATGGAGCAAGTTGGAGTCGAAAATTGATTTTCAGCCAAACCGGATCTTCATTGTTACAAAAATGTAGACGAATCATGCTTTTTAGCGTTTTTAACTAATACCTTTTCAAATAATCTTTATATATATAATTCTTCTGTGGTGTGTATGTGACTGAACTCCTCCTAAACTGCTGGTCCGATTTGGATGATATTTTTTGTGTGGGGTCAAGTAAATTCGAGAATGATTTAGATTCACAATATGGTCCGATATCGCAAGTAGTTAAAAATGCGCCAAAATTATGTAAGGGCGCGTGTTTGATCATAAAAAAAATCATGGGCATTATTCTTCCAGGTCACTATTTTGAGCTGCAAACTTCAAGGTGAAGTTGTACTTCTACCACAGATCCCAATGATTCTTTCAGACCTACCCATTCAAATGTTTACAATTTCAATTCGCTTGGCATTAGCTATGACCCTTAATAAGTAACAAGGTCAAACAATGACAATTTGTTGTTTAGATTTAGAAAACCCTTGCTTTTCGCACGGCCAATTATATGTTGCATGTCCAAGGTTTGGCAAACCATCGTATTTGTTTGTTTATACCCCTCAAGGATTAACCAAAAACATTGTACATTCAATGGCAATACGATAAATTTATTTTTTATGCATTAAAAAATATACCTGTTATAAAAATAGCTCGAGTTTTATCTTTTTTTACCCTTTAATCAAAACAAGTTTAAATTTCTATTCAGAATAGCTTCTATATCCAACTTAGTTCATAGTAAATACATACTCCCACGCAATCGAAAGGTCGAATTGTGGTAACTGTACATGTGATGATGTCAAGTATTGTAATAAATTTCTTTATAAAAAAATTTCATCAAAACGGTCCAGATTGTTATAACTTATTCAAAAAAAGTTTGTAATTTTCGGATTTAAGACGTGTGTACAGATCAACGTCTGTCGGAACCGCTAGTTATTTATATTCCAAGAGATCTAATACGCATTCACACAGTCAAAAAGAAGTCACTTTTTGTACACCGGTTTTATTGTTGGTGTATAATACATATATAGTAAACAGAACTATGTAGATTTTCAACAAGCATACATATCCTTAACCATTTGAATGTCAGTATCGACTAGTCCTGGTTTTTGATAAGGTTCCAACAAGGGTGTACCGTCCTTAGCCTCCATAGACTTGAGACGTCTTGGATCTATGGAGAAGGCATAGTTACCATAATGCATGATAGATTTAGGATTGTATGGGGTAGTTATCATTTCCTCGCTTGCTTCAGTTTTGTTGAACTGATCTTTTCGGTCTATAAAAAGAATAATCAAAAAAATTCATTAAAGTACAGAATGATTAACATTAATACACATACAATAATTCAAAGTTGATTGACACATATTCAACCCTAAATTGAAAAATCTTATATATAAAAACCGAATGTTACATTACTAAGGCATACTCCCTCTCTAAGTGTATACACTTTTGCTAAAGGGTTGGGAAGATCCCTCGTATGTATCTATAATCAAATCAGTGAAGTACATAGTCCTGTTTTATAGAAGACGGAGGGGGAATATATTCTAAAAATCTGTTGATCTAAATTTGGGTTTTAAACACCACTGAGTCAAATCAGTAACTTTGTTATGCTCATTGCAAAGAAATAAATGGTTTATTTGATTTTAAGTAAACATTAATCTATCAAAGGGGACATGTAAAGCCTCCTTTTTCAATTCCTACTATTAGCTCACACTCTCTACATATTAATTTATTTATTTATCTTCGTGGAATTTTCAATCGTTAATAAAATACATTTTAAAGCGCTCAATTGAACTGAAATTTTACATACATGATTATTTTGGATGACAATACAGTAATTTAACTATAATTTATAAAAATTAATTGATTAAAACTAATTATTTAAAGAATTACAAATACACACAGCCACGTTGACGTCATTTTTGGCGACTTAGCGACCATTTTGGCGACGTGTGTCAAAACTTGAAAAGGTATTTTTCTCACATTTTGAAGTGCTCATTTGAGCTGAAATTTCCTATACACTATTGTTTTGGGTAAAAATACGATAACTTAATTATAATTAATTAAAATTAATTGACTGAAACTAATTATTTAAAGAATTACAGATACAGCCACGTTGGTTTCATTTTTAGCGACTTATGTCAAAACTTGAAAAGGTTTTTTTTCCTCACGTTTTAGAGCCTTCAGTTGAACTGAAATTTTATATACACGATTGTTTTGGATGACAATACGATACTTTAATCATAATTAATAAAAATTAATTACCACTTAATGTTGTGATTCTGTCATATACATAAAGATATTTATATTAATTGTAATTATTTTATAGAAAGTAGCTAAAATATAAAATTTTTCTTTGTTGATCTAAGTAGGAATTGACTTAAGAAATAAAATTTATATTGCTTGTTTTTAAACAAATAACAACATCGTTTACTTATTAGTCATATTTTTATATAAAAATGGATGCTTGTATTTATGACCTCGCTACACTCCAACACCGTTCAACCGATTACAATGAAAATTGGCATGTCTATGTAGTTTTTTGTGGAGAAGGTTTTTGTGCTGTCCTCTTTGTTTCAGCTCCCCATCAGGTGGCGTTACAACATGTCAACTTCTGCACCGTTCAATCAATCGTGAAGTTGCCAACTTGGCTCTATCAGCAACATATCGCTATGTTTCCATTGAAAAGCTATTATAATATAAGAAACGGCGTTTCTTGCGAATATTATAATTTTAACATAAAAAAAATACAACAGAAAGTAATACTAATGTATAATATATCCAAATATAAATGATTTTTTCCAATATTTTCAGCATTCATTACATAAAATGTGTAACCATGTGTTACTTTTACTGAGCAGAGATCAGCTTAGGAAGGTGTTTTCAAAAACCGACCCACAAGAGAGTTATGAGTCATTAAAAATAAAAAATAAATCCTTTTTATCAGCTATTAGATCTACAACACAAAATTTAACAAATATGGTTTTTTTTTTTTTCGGCTAAGATATGCAAAAAGCTTTTCTTTCTTTTTTTTTTAATTTGCAATTCACCTAAAATTAACTCATTAAAAACTTCTTTATCCTTCAATCTGTATTGTTTAATTTTTCAACTCACTTGTGGGAAGAACGGTTATGCCAACTAGTTATTATATAAAACAATATTAAGACTGACATAAAAAAATTTAAAGTTATAAAGGTTATATATATTAATAGGGACTTTATTAATTAAATTGGACCATTCAATGATGAGCGCGCCAATGTTCATGTTTGGTTTGGCCTTCATGGGGGGTTCTATTGTTAATGAAAAAAGGAAAGAGAAAATTTGTGAAAACAGACGGTTCACAACAAGTTTGATTTCTAAAGAGTTTCCACAAATTTCAAAAACTGTTTACTGGCGGCATCTTTCTTGAAAAAGGTTACAGACAAGTTGGTTACCAGATATGACAAATGTCTAAACAATACTGGCATCTTTTTCGAAAAATACCTTCCGACATGCTCTTTCACGTAAAAATAAATTTTGCTCCAATCTTTTTGTACCATTTTCCAAAATAGCACTTTGTTTCCAGGCACACCTCGCGTTATTTTTCTAGACACGCCTCACTCAATATTTTTCTTCACAAACTGAAAAACGGGAGACTTACCATTTTGTATATTCTGTTCGTATATAATGAGATACTTGTCTCTGTCAGATCTATTGTGCTCGTGGTAACATCCAATAGCATGTCCAAGTTCATGAACAATAGTTCCTACTATATGACATCCATCGCCGAGGGATACAGGCTGAGGTCCATGATATTTACCAACATAAGAATAACATCTACAAAAATGTATATTTTCTGAAATAATTTTATAATAGATCATCCTTTTTATTGCATTTAATATAAACTTTTAAAAATAATTAAATAAAGGTTTTGTTAATTATTTGATGAGAAAATATACCTTTTCTTGGGAAGGAGGAATCTCTCGCCAAGAAAAACATTTTTCCTTTTTAAACTTTAATCTTTAATTTGATGTTAGTACTTGTAAAATCTTAATTCATCAAATACATCGACGAAGAACTGTTTTATATAAAATGCATCTCCCATTTTCCCCCCTGAGATAACTTCAATCGTTTGTGTATATGTTACCGTTAACTAGGTATTTTATGAAATAACTAGACAAGTCGGCTAAAGTATACAACAAATGAGAAATTTCATACTTTACCTAGTTATTCTATGAAATAACTAGTTATTCTACGAAATAACTAGTAATTCTAAGGAATATACTCGTGGACAAAAAAATTAGTTCACCAAGAAATAATTGCGGGATCGTAACGAAACTTGGCATGAAGGCTGGGTGGTCAACCAGGCGAGTAGCTCGTCAATTAGGGCGCTCTGATTGTGTTGTGAGGAGGTGTTGGGACCAGTGGATCCAAGAGATGCCACTTACATGAAGACCAGGCTCAGGAAGCCCCCGACAGACCAGTCGTCGAGGCACAGGTAGCACTACGGCCGCCATCCAGGCACAGGTAGCATCTTCACTAGAACTAGAACTTCACTGTCTTCTCGAACCATACGAAGGCGTTTGGCTGAAGAACATTTGAGATCGCGGTACCCATTACGTGTGCTGCCCTTGACGCCCACCCATTGACGCCTCCGTTTGGGGTGGGGTCGCGCACAAGGAAACTGGACTGCAGTGGAATGGAACCAGGTCGTCTTTAGTGACGAATCCAAATTCAATCTCAGCTGTGATGACAATCGTGTTCATGTATGGAGAACCCGTGGTGAACACCTCAATCCTGCCTTTGCTTTACAGCGACACACCGCTCTCACAGCTGGTGTGATGGTATTGGGTGCCATTGCCTACAATACACAGTCACCCCTAGTATTGATCCGTGACACCATGACAGCCCAGCGGTATGTCCATGACATCTTAAAACCACATGTTGCCACTCATGCAACGATTCCCAGGAGCCCTTTTTCAACGAGACAATGCTCGGCCTCACACGGTAAAGGTGTCACAAGACTGTCTCCGCACTGTTGCTACCCTTCCTTGGCCTGCCCGATCCTCAGATTTGTCTCCAATCGAGCATATTTGGGATCATTTGGGGTAGTGAGTTGGACATACCAAGAATATGAACGAATTAGAGGCAAAGTTACAGCAAATATGGAACGAAATATCTCAAGATATCATGCAGAACTTGTATGCCTCAATTCCCGATCGTATCGCATCGTGCATTCGGGCTATACAGGGGGTTCAATAGGGTATTAAATCCTCCGTTCATTTGCCTTTTTCTCTGAAATAAATGATCATTTTTCTTTGATTTTCTAACCATTTACTTATATCAAAGTAGTCATTACATATGTAAAATTTCGTTTCATTTTGACGACTCCTTCTTGGTGCGATAATTATTTTGTTTATGAGTGTAACTAATGATGATCATTAAAGTGAAAAATAAACAATTTCAAAGTTATTTTATAAATTAATTGATTATAAATAGGTAAAATCTCTTGAAAAATACATATTATCCGTATTGCAAATAATTAATTGATAAATAATAAGGAAAAGTAGTTGATATAATTTATAACTGTTCATATTGTAACACTAGTTAAACAGAAAGGAGAAAAACAGAATATGCTACAGAAATAGTTATATTTAAATATCAAAAAATACAGACTCGGAAGAAAAACTGTTGCTTCATGAAAACATTGTGTAAAAATTTTCAAACAAAATTGTAAAAGGATATTAATTTAACATTTATGAAATACCTTTATTTTAATTTTCATTATTTATTAGAGCAATGATAGTTATGATGACATTTTGCATTGGAGTTCAAAATTAACTAAAAGCAACTAGAACCAGTTCAAAGAACTTTTAAGTGCCGTATTTCATACTTTAACGATCAAGTAATCGTTATTCCATAGAATAAGTAGTCAAATCGTATAATTCAGTATTTTTATGTAATTTGACTGGTCTAGCTATTTCATGAAATACCCAGTTATTCTATGAAATAACGGATTTCTCACTTTAACGGTAACATACACATAAAATTAAAGAGTATATACATACTTTAAATTATTATTTTTTTTCTGCTAATTTCCTAAGCCCATTAAATTGTAATAATTTTCATAAGTGAAAAGACAGTGTGAAATAATCATAGGTAAGAGAGAAAATATTTGTGACTGAGCCGAATGGTCATGGTCACGAACTCGTGGTCGGCATTATTGATTCGTGACTTCGAACTCCATTGCCCCTGAAGACCCTCCATTTAAAAAGGGCTAATGTACTTTAAATTTGTATTTGTGTGTCGAAGTTCAGAATCTTCCCTTTCACGTGATGTATAAGTTTGGAGAGAGGAGCGCCTGCTCAGAAATCATTCTCGTTAGTTGACCGTGGTTCAGATTTGAGAGGTTCGTTGCCAATAGTCCTCTGTCGATCAAAACGAAACATTTTCAAAAAGACAAAGATAGAAAGCTTAATATTTGTTAAAAATTAATCTAAACTGAAGAATAGATGCTCAAATTAAAATTTTTAGGCATCAATTCAAGAAGTAAATGGACGTTGTTATTAACAAACGTATGAATAATATATGAAAAACACGCATTCATAAAACACACACATGCATAGCATCAACTTAGTCATTTTCTTGATTACTTGTATATTTCAATCGCTACTAAAGATGTGAATTTTTTTAATTATTTAATATATTTTGTTTTTATTGCGATTTATAATACATATTTTTAAAATAAACCTTTTAAAAGTATTTTTTAGTTTTATGCTTTAAAATAATTAAAAGAAAGGGTTGGCACAACTGTTTTTTAAAAAAAAAAGGTTGTCTGACCGTAACGGCAATAGCCAATTTTTAAAAAGAAAAATTTTAAAGGGGGGGAAAAATTCTAAACCCCCCAAAAACTCCACCAGTCGATTTTCCAGAAAAATTTTAAAAAATACTTTGTACCATCAAGCCAATGACCCATTTTTAACTAATGAAGTAATTGTAAGATACCTTTTAAAACCCACCCAAAAATTCCCTTTATGTATTTTTGCCATTTCCTTCCCATGCCAAATCAATTTTCATCCTACTTCATACAAGAATCAATCCATCACAGGTCTAATGCAACTCTTTTTCTAAAAACATCAATTTTGATTCTTAGCTTTATTTTGTTTAATTTAATGATGTGGTGCTACCTTTTCACAATTTTTCTTTTACTGTAATTATTTGGGCACTAATTTTTTATCACATTTACTCACTTAAGCCTTTGCACTCTTTAGAAGTGATCACCTGCCTGGTATGACCTTTGCGTAGGGCAGTGATTCCCAAAGTGGTCTATATAGACCCCCAGGGATCTATAAGGACCTGCAAGAGGTCCATGAAAGCGAAAAGAAATTTGAGGTCCAGGGGTTTAAATGGGGCCTAGAAAAGGGGAACATTAAACCAGATCGAGACTTAAATCTTTATAAAAAAATTTTGTTCTAGTGGAAAAACCAATTTTTTCCAATTTAACTTATTTATTTACTAAATTTTGTAAGGTTAATTTGTGATTACTAGTTGATAGCATAAATTTTATCAAGACAAGGACCATTTCAGTATTTCTTTGTACAATTAAGGTATCCAACTACGTTCGGAACCGTGATTTTAAAAAAGCGCATAAATGAATAATTTTCATGATATTTAGTGTCACTTTTAGATTAGAATACATGTATAAAATTGTTTTAAGGGCATTTTGAAAAAAAAATTATTTAAATATAATATTTCGACAAAAAATTAACTTAGAATAATATTTTTTCAAAATGTTCTCCTTTTTGAAAAAAAGCTTTTATTATTTTAATGTTTTGCCTGTATATAGCTCAGACCCCCTTTTCAGAGGGTTAACTAGAATTTTTGAAAATTCACATTATTTTTTGAGTTACCACCAATTAAAAAAAATTATCGGGGGTTTTTCTTTAAAAATTTTTCCCTTGTTTCTTTTTAAAAAATGGAAAACCCACTTTTAAGTTATATATTTTAAAATTCTAGTTGAGCCTCTGTAAAAGGTCTGAGCTATATACAGGTAAAAAAATTATTATAATAGAAAATTTTTAAAAAGGAGAAATTTTTTAAAAAAAAATTTTTCTAAGTTTTTTTTCCAAAATATTTTATTTAAATATTTTTTTTCAAAATGTCCTTAAAAAAATTTTTTTTAAATTTTTCAATTTTGTGACACAAAATATCATGAAATTTTTCCATTTATGCGCTTTTGCAAAATCACGGTTCCGAGCTATACGGGTCCTTTTAAACTGAAGAAGTATAATATTGGACGTCGCAAATTTTCTCAATTTGTCACAGACAGTCTGTTAGGACATTTACCATACGTTCACCATTTAAATGCCCTTTACTCAGATTTTGAAAGAAGGTTTGAGATTACTTTTTTATAGTAATATCACATTAGACAATGAGAGAGAACTCATACAGTTTCATTGGAAAAAAATGTCATTTTACAACACAGGAGCCGATCAAAATAGACAACGAAAATCTTAAAATAAAGTTTAGAAACGGATGTCAGCAATTTTGGCTTTATAAAACCTGTTATTTATCGCAAATTATGGAATATCGAGAGAAAATTTTTAATGCTTTTCCCAGTGATAGAGAGTTTCAGGAGTTTGCCAATTTTAAAAACAAAAAAAGAAAAGGGAAAAAACTGATCTCTTACTAACAAATAAGATTTAAGGTTAAACCTGACTAGATTGATATTAAATGTTGAAAATTTGTTATTGTAGCACTCCAGATTCATCCCTCTCATTAAAAGCATTTGCTTTTTGCCCAGTTATTTTATGTAACAGTTATTTTATGTATTAATTTAATTCATTAGCATGTGCTTCTTAACTTTTAAACGCTTTACTTCACTACAATTATAACTGCAATTCTTTTAAAGTATCAGCTGTCAAAAAGACATTGGAGTTGATAAATTTGCAAAAATGCAATATTAGGTAAGCAGGGGTCTACCTGAAACCGGAAAATATGGCAAGGGGTCTATGAGACAAAAAGTTTGGAAACCTCTAATGTAGGGGTAAAGTCTTTCTTTATCTGTCTCTTCTCTTTCCCTGCTTCTCCTGCTCATCTTCTGGACTGATGGGGCATTTCCCTGGGACAGTTGCTTAGAGATCAAGACCTGATTTGTGACATTCTTATACGGAAAAGTCAAATGGACTCGGTGTAGGCTTTCCTGCTCCAAGGGGATTTGAAACAAAAACAACAACTCTCGGGAGAAGATGTATTTCTTGGTAAGATATGGTTTTATTCGCACACACACACTCTGCACTTTAATCATAGATCCCCATACTTGTTCACGCGTCCACCTTCCGCAGAATTATATTATAGAATCAATCTAATAAAGATGTCTCAAAATCACCGTTTTTTATATTTTGCTTGCTATATATCCTTACAGCATAGTTAAAGTTCTATTAATGTTGCATTATTAAATAACACGAGAGCTATTGGCGATGGACCTCGTAATTTTAAGTTTCAGTCAATTAACAAGGACGACAACTAAGCAGGCATCCCTCTCCAAACTACACCACCACACCAATGGGAGGACTTTGATGGCACTAAGACTCGAACAAGCGACAAGCCGACCTCCAGTTCCCAATTATAACCCACGGTACTGTAACAAAAAAAAAGATGGGTGTTTTGGAATAGTGGAGAAATAAAAAAATATATCGAGGTTTTATATATGTTTGTAGCTGCTAACGCAAAGAGAAACTATGAACTACTCAGAAAAGACCCAGGATACATTGCGGTGAGAGTTCACCGCTTGTTGGTGTCGTATTGCTTGCTACAGAACTAAATGTGATCTTCAAAAGCTTTTTCAGGCAAGTTTTCAAACATTTTAACCTATTGGTACACATGTTGCTGGAGCATTGTATTAAGCATCATGTACACTAATAGAATTACACTTTTTACCACTGTGGTCTTCTAGCTGACAATGTTTCCGTCAGCTTCAAAGTTCTCTTTCTAATATACCATGTTGGGTATTATGGTATATTAGGTATTTCATAACACAGGAAGCTAAAAAAGTTATGGATTAAGAGGTGTTGGAAAGCTAAAATTATATTTTTTTGACAATTTGAGATTTTTACATTTTCAAATTGTATAGATTTTAACCTTTCTAAAAATACCTTACTTTTAATCTCTAGGGTATTTAGAAGTCCTTAAAACTTATTTTTAAATAATCTTTGAAACTGGACCACACCCATTCGAATGGCGAAAAATATAAACAAAGTACTTAGTTTTTGCTTAAAAGTTGAACGTCTGATATTAACCAAAACATATACCTTTTATTGTAAATTGAGCCTTTTACTTTTTATTCCTTAGCCAATTAGAAGTCTCACTGTATACATTAAAATCAATTTATCTCAAAATGTAAAGTTTATGCATTTTTTCCCTTTTTTCTCGGGAAACAACTTTTACAGGAAATGAAAAGTTTTTTAATTATATTTTAAAATTTTGATGTCTAATAAAATTTTAAAAGGGAAGCTTTTGTAAAAACTCAAAAATTTTTTTTTAAAATTTTACGTGAAAAGGGGGTCAAATTTTGCAATTTTGAAAAAATATTTCATAAATTAAGAATTAAAATTAATAAAAGCTATTTGGGATGATAGAAAGGGGTGCTTTTATTGTTTTGGGAAAAATTTAAAAACAAAATTCCGAAATTTTTAGAAAAAGGGACATCGAAAAAAACCAATTTAACGTTGCCGTTATATTTAAAAGGGGTTTTAAATGCCTTTAAAATGAAAAAAAGGGAAAAAAAAAGGAGACACCAAAAGGTTTTTAAAAAAACAAAAAAAAACCGAATATTCAAAAAACCCTCTGTTAAAAAATTAGACCATTTCTAAAAAATAAACCTATTATAGATAACTCCCAAAGTTAAATCTTGGAAAAAAATTTTATAAAAACAAAAAAAATTAAAATTTATCAAAATGCTTTTCTGCCCTTCCTCATGGGTTTGGGCATGGAAAAACCGCAAAAAACTCTCTTAATGCCGAGTTTAAAAAAAGGGGTGAGAATCTATTGGGGACACTTAATCACAATACAGATTTAATACGGACTTTGTGGGCCCTCCCCCCCCCTCCTTGCCCCAACTTCGAGGGCCCTCAACAAGTCAATAGTTGTGTTGGGGAAATTGGGGTGCGGGAATCAAAAAAAAATTCTATCTTACGTTACAAAGACTATGATTCCCCCTAAGAATGCTTACAAAGATTTTCCAAAGGGTTCGTTGATAATCCTTTCTCACTGGTATTTGATTTTGGGTGAAATTATGGTTTTGGGTTTTTAAAAACCTGCTCGAGCACAAAAAAATTTTTTCAAAATGTTTTTTCCGGGTTTAATTTTGAAGACATTAAAGCATCCCGCTGATTAAACAACTTTAGACTTTTAATGTTAATTTTGCCCTTTAGAAGAAAATTTTCCATTGAATTGATACCGAATTTGGTTAAAATGAATTGATAATAAATACCCTATTTCAGAAGGAACAACAAGATACGGAACCACGGTTTATGCAGTTTTCTCCCCTTTTTCTTGATCGACTTCCCGTCGAGAAATTTTTCCCCACTTTATTTAAAAAACCTATTTTCCCCTTTTTTGGGAAATTTAAAGATGCAAAAAATTTAATAAAAAAATTATTTTAAAACAAAAAGAAATTCGAATTTTATTTGAATTAAAAAAAAAATTTAACCCGTTTAATATAATTAAATGTATTTTCCCGTTTTTTACGAAACCCTCGCCAAAAAAAGTTTCACTTATATCCGGGGGGCGTTCCACGTACCATTTTTTCTTTTTTTGACAAGTGACAATTTGTTACAAATAGTTAGAGTATATTCTCATGATGATTTGGGGGACTTTTAATACAAACTAATCATGTCATTCTTAGAAATGTAAATTATATTCCATAATATATCCTCCTATCGCCTATTGCTCCGTCTCCAGTTCAAAAAGACCGATTGTTTGGGCCTTTGTCTTAGCGAATAAATTTTTCCCCTAAGCTGAGAGAAAAGATGGTAAATGCTTCTCGGTGATAAACGTTTTGAAACAGATGAAAAGTTAGAGAGCTTGGTTTAATGCACTAGTGGCTGAAGAGTATGAGATGGAAATTTTAAAGCTTGTGAACAGATACGAAAAATGTTTAAAAATAGGAAATTATTATGTAGAGAAGGAAGCTTATTACTTTTACTATATAATAAAAATCGTACTTTTCGTTTCATATAACTAAACGATCATTTCATATAATTAAGCAATCATTTCATATAACTAAGCAATCATTTCATATAACTAGACGATCGGATAACCCCCCTTTCAAAGACTTTTCCTTTTCTAGTAAAAAAATAAAACTGCTGAATGGGGTTTATTTTATGCGGGCCACATGATAAATAAAAACCCCGGCTCCATTGAATTCAAAACACACCTTAGGGGTTTTTCTTTTTTGTAATAAAATTTCAAAATTGATAATTTGGTAATGATGCTTAACTATGAAGAGTCTTCAAAAAGTTTTTCAAAATTAAAAATAAAATTCTTATACTGTACTGCTAATTTTCCCGGGAAAGGGCCCCCAAATTCATGCAGGTGTTCGTTGGAGGGAAAATGTCTGTTTCGGGGGCTATCAGCTCTAATAAGGGAAACACACAACCATCTGCATTTTTTTTTTTTTTTACTTTTATTTTTGTATCTGTATATCTCACTAGTGGACAAGCCTTGCCCATTCCATCAGATACTACTTTCCTAGACTTTTGAGCAGCCAATGAGAGTCAATTTCCTCACGTTCCAAGAACCAATCAGAGAGTGGCCACTCAGCTCTCTCCCAGGCACCCAAAATCATTTCATCGAGATGAACTTTTTCGAACGATTGCTTCAGTCAATCAGGAGCCTCCCTCAAACAGCATGAAAAAGTCCTCTGTCAATTCCACATCTATCACCAGATATGAGATGGAGGGTCGTAAGCGGCCCATATGCCCAGAAATAATGACGAAGACATCTGCAATTTATTTCCTGTACTGTTGGTGTTGGCTGAAGATCATTTCTGACAAACCGAATTTTCCATTCATCGGATTTTGCAATGTCGTCTTTGGAGTAGCGTGCAAACATCAAATTCTGTGTTCTTCTCGAGAAATCATCTGAGAGACTCTCGGGATGCTGAAGAAAACATACAAAAACGATTCTAACTCCAAAGGAATTTTATCCGTTTCTATGGCTGAAAATAAAATTGAAAAGACATGTGGATTTAGATGAGGTGATCCAATATAAGACGAAGGAACTGAAGGACCTCTCAAAAAATGTATTCCAGGAATAATTTGAACTGTTATACGAACGCTGGAACAAATGTGTGGATGCAGGAGGACAGTACCTTGAAAGGCAATATAAGATTAAATTATTTTTATTTTTCAATTCCTACTATTAGAGAGTACTCTCCCTCTCTCTCTCTCACTCTCTCTCTCTCTCTCTCTCTGTATATATATATATATATATATATATATATATATATATATATATAAATACTTTTTATAATATTTCTAGCGAGTGGTAACTATAATGTCGTGGCGAGTGAATGGTACTGCAACGAAAGTAAAGGGCGCGGCCGGTTGTGAGTGATTATTGTATATTAGATACATTTTCTATGTTGGTTGATGTTGCATATTCAATGTTATTGACGAGGCAATCTTGTGATTGGTGAATTACACATCATGAAACACATAGGCATTTTAAAGACATAAAGCATGGACGACACTACACAGAACGAAGAAACTACGACACTACGCAATGCAGCCGGCTGCATGATTCAAGACACAGATATAAGAGAGAAGAGAGTGGGATTTCCAATGATCTCGGTATTCATACCTAGGGGGACATCACATGATTTGGGGGGTTGGATGGATGTATTTCCAGAAGTCCCCGTTGGGCGAGTAACTAATTAAAATAATTAAACAGTTGTCCTGAAGGACTGGAACAATAAATAAATCAAGAGCTATTAAAGATTAAATTATTGGGAATTATTACACACATATATATACATATTGTGCAAATTTTCAATCGTTAATGAAATACTTTCTATTCATTCACTCAAGTTCAAATACATTTTTTTAAACTTGTAGTAGATGAAACTATATGTTTATACAGTTTTTTAATATATTGATTCATGAATTAAATTAAAAAATGAATAAATAGTAACAAAAATAATAGTCCAACAGCATACAGAGAAGGGAAAACTGTTCGTTGTGTCTCTGTAGCGCAATGGATAGAGCTTTGGACTTCTAATCCAAAGGTCGCAGGATCGAATCCCGTCTGAGATGGCCTGATTTCTGAGAATGCGATTTTTTTCTAAACTATTTTATTCGAATAATAAAATTTAATGAATAAATAGTAACGAACAAACAAAAATAATCGAATACTATATATAAAGGAAAATGAAAAATTGCAATTAAAATCGCTTTTTATATTTTGTGATTCAGTCATATGTATATACATTTTTTTTTTTCAATTGTAACTGTTTAATAAAAAGTAACTAAAATAAAATAAATTTTTCTTTTTTGGCCTAAATAGGCATTGACTTTAAGAAAAAAATATTTTATATTACTTGTTTTTAATAATTTGTGTAACTGACTATTCAGAGAAATTTTTGACTTATCTTTATGTGTGTGAGCTTTTAAATCAAGTACATTTTGCGTATCTTTGAGTTATAATTATTGACAGTAAAAATTTTGGTAAAAAGCAAAAGTTGGCAACAGAAAAGTGCATAAAATGATTAGATGGAAACACGTTATTGTATTTATCATGTGACTATAACGTCACTTGCATTAATGAACAGGTTGGTTGATAACACATGATAGGAGTGTAATCACGTGATAATGATGTCACTCTAAAAAGTGATTAGATGTATGTGAGGGGTTTTTTCAATCAGATAATTTTTACTTGAGAAAAATATGTATTATAAAAGCATTTACCCTTGATCCTTCTGTATATCGAGATAATCACGTTCATTAGTTCTTTTCACGAATCGGACGCATGTGTTTTTGTGGTATTGTTCCATTGCTTCTTCAATAAGGTCAGTGATTTGACCTAAAAAAATTAGTATTCTCAATCAATTTTATGCGAAAATACACAACAAATAACTACAAGAAAAAATTCAACACCTCACGTTTACCAAAATTACTTTCAAACAGTGGAATATTTAAGTATACGTCAGTAAATAAAAACTAATATATTACAAAAATTTAAAAACACAAATTTTAAAGGTGTTAAAGTTTATTAACACAATTGATTATATTCTATCAGTATCCTTAAATGAAAAAAATATTCTTCAAAACTTGATGTGTTTAAAATACTTTTATTAAATGCTTTTTAAATTTAATTAGATAATTTTTTTTTAATTTCTAGAGAGCTCATCTGATTTAAGAACACCTCTACCTATTATAGTCCATAATACAACATGCTGACGCCCTTTTTAGGGACACTATTGTATCAAAATGAACCACAAAACATTTTAAACATTTAAAACTTTATAAAAGGAATTTTAATATGTATGTGCTGTAAATTTATCCCACTCATAAATTATACGAGTAAACCAAAATTTCGACAAACGGAAACATTGACAATCAGTTCCTCTCAAATGTATAGATTTAAAAATTAATGTTTTTATATACAATGAAGTGCCACTGAATTAGGGATAGCAAGGGCTATGCAAATTATGTAGCGCTGCGCATCATTTATGCGCAAGTGAGGGCATTGGGGTAACTGCATATATAGTGCGTGGGATTGTTCTGAATTAGTTGTTGGAATTGCCTGTACTGGTAAGCTGCCTTATTTAGACGCCTTCGATGACAAACAAATCGTACGCGCGTGACGCATGGGCCATTCAATTTCCGAAATCGTCAGACAGCTAGGGTTTTCAAGGTCAACAGTGTCAAGAGTATACCAAGAACACATGGATGGTGTCCAAAAAACTAGCGATCGGGCAAACTGCAAAGGACAATTAGACTTGACATTGCGGGGTGAGAGATGGCACAGGCGTATTGTACGTGTCCAGCGAAGACAAACATTAGCTCAAATTACCACCCAGTTGAATGATGGTACCAGTCGTACAGTCAGTAAACGGACTGTGCAGCGCTAGCTTCACGTTATGGGTTTCGGGAGCCTTCCATCTACTAGAATACCATTGCTCAATGCTCGCCATCAGGCTGTACGTCTTGTCTGGGAAAGACAGCACAGAAACTGGAGTGTAGAGGAGTGGAAACGAATAGCATGGAGTGATGAGTCTCGATTCCACCTACTTAACGCCGAAGGGAGGCTGAGAATATGGCCTCAGGCCTATGAAGCCAGAGATCCTGCATGCCAGGTTAGAATTGTACAAGGGCATGGTGGCTCAAGCTTGGTCTGAGGTGTTTTTTCGGGCACTGTTTGGGATCTCTGGTGTGTGTACCAACCTCCCTCAATGTAATTTAGTACATTAAGTTGCTGGGAGATCCCCTCCATCCCATTATGCTGTTCTGTTAACTGTAATGGAGTCTTCCAGCAAGACAACTGTACCTCTCACAAGTCGCGATTGGCTACTGGCTGGTTGAATGAGCGTTTTTCTGACTTTTTATCATAAATTGGCCACCTAGAAGCCAAGAATTAAATTCTATCGAGCATCTTTGGGATATTTGGGGACAGGGCATGAAAAGCCATCACACAGCATTAACAAACATTACTGAATTATGGACGTTTTAGCTAATATTTGGCAAGTCATTCCCGTTAAACGTTTCCAGAAACTTGTTTTATCTATCCCTCGTCGTGTGGCAGTTATCCAGGCCAGAGAAGGCCCAACTCGTTATTAGGTAGGTATCCCTAATTCATTGGCACTTCGGTGTAAATCGAGAATGTACTATAGTTAATTACCATGCTGTGCTAGAAGTTCTAATACAAATATAAAGGATTTAAAATTTTTAAAAAGTTCTTAATGAAATTTAAAAGTAAATCTTTTTAGTTTAATTTATAAAGCTAAATATTTAAAACTAAATATTTTAAGTTTCAATTTACTTTTAAATTTAGCATTATGCACATTTTATTCAACTTGACCATCTTTTGGTCTCACACAGGCTTAGGATCTTTGATCACTCATTAATCGAGGCACGCGCTACTTCTATGGGTACTTCCCTCGTAGTTTTCCTTCACAAAATAGTTTAAAACTTTTCAAAGGTTTGCCGTTTTTTCATACCTGCGTCACAAATACTATAACCCCAAGTTATAGATGTAATATTTAAATACCAGCAACTGGAAAACTGATCTTTGCATTCTATGAAGTCCAACACATTCTCTTTCAAACACTAATGGGTCTTCTCCCTTTGAGCAGGAGCAGAATCCTGTCGAAAGTTCCATTCATTTTCATTGAAATGGTTCACTTTCAGGAGCTCCACTATTGGTTCTAAATCACTATATGGATAATCTTATTCATATTTTTACTTCTTTCTGTCACAGTTGTACTCTAGAGATACTTTCATAGCCTATACCCCCAAAAAATTTAAAGGAAGTAAAGAAAAGGATTTTGAATGCATTTTTTTCTCTTGGACATCCCGCTATACATAGTTTTTCTTTTCAAAAAAACGTTATCTTAAGGGGTAAATGTAACGGACTTAAAATATTACTTTTAATCCTTGTTATTAAAGAAATTTATCCCTCTCCTGTTCCGTCGAGATGGGGGAAACGGTTAAAAGATGGGCTTGCTGTCGGGGAGATGTGACGTTTTTCCCCTTTTTTTTTCCTTGAAAGGAAACAGAAACTAAATCAACTGGGAAGGGGTTTTCCCCCCACCCTCCCCGGCGTTGTTGCCCCAAATTGGACTGCTTTCTATTTTTATATGTAACTTCAACAAATTTTCCGGGTTCAATTTATTTGTGAGTGATAATAGAGTTTTTCGGTTTCCCACGTAAATGTATAACCGTTACCGTTACCATGATAATTCTGGTAGTTGAAAGATGGTTCAACCTCATGAAAGATTTGCCTGGGGAAATGATTCCCGCCGTAACACTGATTTTTTTCTGAAGTTTTTTTTCATTGTTTTTTTAAAAAACTTTTACAAGAAGTGTCTTCTTTCGACAAAGATTTTGATGAATTTTCTTCCTGACGAAAGCTGTTGCTCCCAGAACGGCGCCATTTCTAGTGAGTCTACAGTCATTTGGTCTCAAAAAATTCTTTCCCGGGTTGAATCAAATAAAAGTGAAAAAAGAGCATCATAAAATTTTACTAAATTAAGTTACTTACATGAAACTTTCAATGAGGTTTTCTTTAGCATGATGCACTTTAAGTAAACGTTTAGGATAAGCCAAAGGAGAGTTTTTTAGACCATTTTCGGGGTAATTTTCCATCTTCATGCCTGATTGCTTTTTGAAGCCCTCACACTCTCTAAGTGTTCTTACTTAACGTCTATTTAGTTGTTTTTTTAATGTCTCCATAAAAAATCCTAAAAAACACAGTCGTAGATCTGAAACTGTTTCTCGGGAAAAATGTTTTTTCGCCATTTTACAGGTTTTCGTATGACTTGATGCAGAATTTTGGGGAAAAAATTTTCCCTTTTTTGGGAAAAAAACTTTTACTTTCTTTGATCATGTACTTCAAAAACTTTATTCTCATAGTATTTAGCATCAATTTTTTTTTCCTTTTGGGTTTTAAAAAAAGGGTTTTTTTAAGTTTAAAGGGAATTTCCCCTCCTCCCAAAAAAAATTGACCCCAAAACGAAAACAGCCTCTTTGCGACGTTTTTTGCGTGATTTTATATTTTCGTTTTTTCGGTTATAAACGACAGATGAAACGGTGCTACATCCGAAGTTATCCATGTTTCGTGTCTACTTTTGTGTAACATTAAACACAGTGACCATGAACATTTCCTTCATTTTTCTATGGTCTTTGCAGACATTTGATGACAGACTGGTTTATTCATTTTCTTTATCTGACTAAAAATAGTACAGTGCGATATCTGTAGTTTCTTTGCTAAAGTTCTTTTGAACATTAATACTAAAATGCATCTAGTATCTCTACTTCATGTTTAAGTTTGAACTTAATTCAAATGAAGAAGAAAATTCTGGAATGAATTCTTCATAAGGCTTTATCGTAGTTATAACAACAAAGAACAACAAACATAATTTTACTTAAGATCATTTGTAGAGAAAATTTAGAACAAACTAAGAAGATATCCTTTCTGTTTCTGTGCTTTGTACTAATCTTATTGATCAATTTAGAGATGGTAAATACTTGTTGTGGATGATGTTGTGTTGTCATCCAGTGATGTTCCATTCGTGCTCGATTGAGGAAAACATAGTGATCTAGCAGATCAAGGCAAAATGTCGGAACTCTATAGAGCATGTTGGGGGGGGCACGATATGAAAGGGAAGGTTATCCAGCTGAAAAACACACCCTTGAATGCTGTTCACAAATGACAGTGCATAAGGTTGAATCAATAAACTGACGTGCAAACTTACAGTTACGGTGCTTGAAATAGAAAATACTGTCATGGGAAATTGCTCCTCACACCATTACTCCAAGTATAGATCCAGTGTGTCTATGCAGCCCACAGACTGGTTCCAGGCATTCAACTGTTTTCCTTCTAACCAATACACGGACATCAATGGCTCCAATGCAGAAAGTACATTCATCCTAAAATACAACAGATATCCTCTCCGTCCTCCATTGAACACTAGCTTGAAACTATTGAAGTCTAAAATGGCAGCGTTTTAGAATCTGTTAAATGCATGCTACAGGGCATGCATCTGGCTCAAAGATATCCTTTAAATAACCAATTTGCACGGTTCATTATATCACTGAGCTGTCACCTGCAGCTCAAACTTCTGCAGATGCAGTTTGATGCTCCACAGCCATACGTCGAACACTTTCTTAGTAGTTCCACATGGCCACCCAGGAACCCAGTGTTCTTGAAATTTCCCTTGATCCATGCTGCTAACGATCATGCACAGCGAATACATTCTTACTAAACCTTTTTATTACGTTGTGAAAATAAACTCCATTTTCTCTTAGCACTATTACACGACCTCGTTCAAACTCAGTGAGCTGTTAATAATCTAAAACATTCTTGACTAACATCAACTCACAACTAGTTAAACCTCAACGATAAATAGTGCTCACGAACGTTTAAGCGTATTTAAAGTAAATCTAATTTGCATGTTCATAGAGGCGCTACTAGAGTTACACTTATATGTCTAGAGCAAAATCTGAGTAGACCTTTTCTTTCAGATGTAATTAACACGCCTACCCAATTTCGTTTATCTAAAACAACTCCTTCTTGGTATTAGGATATTTTTTTCTTTCTTTCATCAGTGTTTTGTTAAATACGGTTTAGGAGGCTATTCTCTCTCCAATATATCTTTGCGAACGACTGATTTCCAAATTTTACGTCCATGACAGTGTTAAAAAACGATGTATTAATTCTAGTCACGCATTACAATCATAAGGTTAATATGTTACAATTTTATAACCAAAGTCCTTACCTTCTATGTCTCTCTGTGTGTAGCACAAAAGATAATAGACCATAATTAAGAAAGAATCGAATGCTTTCTACGTCTGGAAGCTTTTGAAAGTGATCATTATAAGCATTTTACCATTTTATTGGCAATGAAGAAATAAATATCTCGCTGGTTTCCATTAGTGATATTTTATTTTCCCCAGACAATATTATGATTGTTTTGTTCATAAAATACGAGGGATGATCAGAAAAAAATATTCCAAGCCTCGGCATTTGAAAACTATATATTGTGGAGAAATTTTGTTTCCCAAGAGTCGAGACAAATGGCGCTATTTGTCATACAGCTGGTTTGTGGATAGGTAGTGGAAATTCCCAGATGGTTTAGGACGATTGAAATGGCAAGACTCTTAGGAAATTGTCTGGTTTGGAAATGCGAGCCGTGATTCGATTTTTACGGGCTAAAAATATGTCCGCCTCTGCAATGAGCAGATAACACGTAGCGAAATTGAGTCACTCTTTTCAATCAGGCAGACAGGATATCGAAAGGCGCAATATGACAGGGAGCGGCCGGCCGTTCTTCAACGACAGAAATCACCAGGGCACGAATTGGATGTAGAATGTAAAATTTTCAAAATTACTATGTATACTCATGCAAAGAACATTTGCAATAAAGATTTATTCTAAGTCATTCTTAAAATTTCATTACAAAGAATTCATAGTAAATCAAGTAATCATAAATTACATTGATGAAGGTATTTATAGTAACATAAGTATAAAAAGTCCTTGAATGAAACTAAAGAAAAGTATTGTTCTTTTGACTTACTTAATTCTGGCCTTATGACGTATGGAACTGTTGCGCCTCCGGGAAATCCTGGCCAACGGGTATTGTTGTTGTTTGTGACTGCCTACAGCAAAAAGATATTTCTCATTTTCGTAAGCACATTTTTCCCACTTCACATTATTCCATTTATTTGTCAACATTTTTTTTTTTGTTAGCCATTACTTCTGCCTCTTTATTTTTTTTTTTATTTTATTTTTTTCTTTGAAAAATGAATGAGAACAGAAATTCTTATACGGTACGTGATCACCGACCTATGATTTCTGCCCTGCATGATACCCATATCCATTAAGACACCCCAATCAGTGAATTTGAATTTCAAGAACAGTTCGAAAATTTGGATTCAAATATTTTGAAGGATTAATGTGACTTTTTCCCCTTTTAGAATAAAAGTTTCATTTTAAACACAAAAAATTACAAGATTAAAATCACTCACACGGGACTAATGGAATTAAAAATTTTGAACCGTTTCCCTAAACTACGTTTTTTTCCCGAGATTAGCAGATATGTATATGAGCAGACCCCCTTACTTTAAGGTATCCGACTACGTTCGAAACTGTGATTTTGAAAAGCGCATAAATGGATAAATTTCATGATATTTAGTGTCTTTTAGATAATAATAGGAACAATAGAAACAATTAGAACTATTAGAAACAATTTTATATACTTTTTCTAATCTAAGTGACACTAAATATCAAAAATATTACCCAATTATACGCTTTTGCAAAACGTAGTCGGTGATACCTTAACATTAAAAACTTTTTAAATACAGTAATACCTCGAACTTTTACACTATACCTGGGACTAAGTGATAATCGCGAGGTAAGATTTCACAAGCAAATTATTTTTATTTGGGGTCGTATACTAAAGAAAATAATAATTTAGAAAAAAAAAATGTTTAAGGTATCCGAACACGTTTGGACTACTTTTTAACAAAATAGTATATTTAAACGTTATAAATGCTTTTTTAGGACTCAATACCAATAAATACCAATATTTAACTAACAATATTTAAAATAAATTGCCTAAATTTCGACAAATCACAATTATATGTGAAATTTTAGTAATATTTTTATAAAACTTCAAAGCAATTAGAGAAAAAAGTAATAAACTTATATTAGTAAAAATATTACTAAAACTGATTAGATGCATTTATGTAGAAATTGTACTAAAATTTTAATGTTTTATTAAAATCTGAAAATTTTAGAGCTGATTGAGTAAACATTATAAGAAAAGTCACTTTCTTTATACCATTATTTAAATAACAAGCCATATAACTCAAAAAGTATTCCTACAATAAGAAATATTTTAGTACATTTTCTAGAAAAGAACATAAGTATCAGGTTTAAAAAGTTTTACAGAAATACATTCGTAATATTTTGAGTTATTAGACTCGCCATGACAGATTTTGGACATTTTAAATGCCCCCTTCTAGTAGATCAAACACCCACTCTTCCAGTTTTTCTAACTTTATAAAATTGATTGTAACTTGGCCTCTAGATAGCACAGAAACAAAACAAAGTATGTTTTGTAAAGCCAAAAGATAGCTCTCTATTCAATAAAATAAAAAATAAAAATATCTGTCGTGACTGAATATGGTTTTTTTTCAACGTGATCGGATACCTTAATAAAATCTAAATAACATAAATACGAAATTGCAAGCCAAAGTTATTTTGATGCACAAGATTTCCTTAAATCTAACAAAATAGTCTGCCGGCTCAAAGATTTTTTTTCTCCCGCAAAATTTCCTAGAAGCATGCTAATATGTTTTTATTCCTTGTTTTGTTGAAAAAATGCTCTAATCTTTGGAATATGTTAACATCTGAACTCTTTTTCAATTAACCCTTCTGTGAAATTCCCAACCGTCTTTCGATCTTCTTACTGAATTGGGACTAAAGACTCTTCTTTTAAGTCTTGTTCTTGCTCGTGCATTTCTATGAGCTCATCAATTGTCAGATTGTGGAACCCAGCGGTTCTTGAACGTCACCATTGTCCACTTCTAAATTTATTTGCCTGGAAAGATTGACAACTTCTTCAATCACATTACCAATTTCCTCAATTTTAATAATTTTTTTCCTCGAACATAAGACGAATTAACCAATTACACAGTGTCTGTAACTCATATAAGCAATTTCTAAGTTTTTGAGTTTCCATTTATGCTTCATTACGCAAATATTTGCCAACAGCCAATTATATATTTATTTAAATTTTTGTACCAAAACAGAGTTTGTTTTATAAACCCAGTGGCTGAGTAGTAGTGTATCGCACTTCCACGCCACATGTCCGGGTTCAAACCAACGGCTTTACAATGTTGACTCAGCCTTGCATCCCTTCAGTGGGTCAATAAATGAGAACCAAGATTTCTCGGGAACTGAGCACTGATGGCTTTCGAGTCATACTGACCACTTGACCAAATCATCTGCACATGCACCCTAAGGCCATGTAAACTGAGATAGGCACAGTAGGTGCCTACTGAGCCTGCCACTGAGTTCAGTTCACAGTCTGCTTTAGCGTAATAAAAACACCAAATGATTAGTTGTAATATAAATACACAACATAGTAAGTTGAAAGGAATTTGCTTAATCATTGGTCCTAATAATATTGCACTTTAGAAAGGGACTCGTGGACTAAACACTACACAGTTCTTCCAAGAGTGATGCAATTCAATGTCAAACACTATAGTTAAAACATAGGATACAACAGTAAAATTCGTACATTAAGTTTCAGAAAATTTCCACGCCTTTTACAGCGCTCAGATACAAATATCAATGTCTAAAAATACAGGTACATAGTGTTAAAAATTATCCGCAAGCAGCCTCTCAGTCGTAGACAAGTGAACACTTCAAATGCTAAAGTAATACAGAATCAGTTTCAGCAAGCGACCGCTATTTATAATTTGCACAGTTACCTTCTATTGCTTTCTCGAAAAATCCGTTTACACCATTGGTCATTATGCTAAAGACATATTTAGTAATTTCCAGAAGCATTCATATGGTCACTAAGTAGCCCAATTTAGTCGTCAAAAATGTTGCCAACTTGGCTGTATCTGCAACATTTTGCCAAGTTCCCGTTGAAATGCCATTATTATGTAAGAGACGACGAGGCTTGAGAATTTTGCAGTTTTTATCATAAAATAAATGCAACGAAAAGTAATATTAACTTGTTTAACATGCAGGTTTAAATTATTTACACTAATTTAAAATAATAAGTTTGCATGACATAAACTTAGTGCGTAATAAGAAAATCTTACCACTTACATAGCTTGGAAAGTCATTTATTTTTGCTTCTCCTTCATAAAAGGCTCTGTGGGCTAGTTCTGTAAATAAAATACAACTAAGGTATGTATTTGTTGATTATAACTGCTTTATGTCCTATAATTTAAAAGAGGAACAAAATACAATTTAAAAGCACAGAGGCTTAAGCAAATGAATACAAATTGCTTTTTTCCAATCAGGGTTACCAGAATAGCTACCTTATCCCTCTCTTGGCAATAAATTCCGCTAAAAATAATATCACCAAGGAAGTATCGAGAAGTACCCGGGATCGATGGGCTGCTTTTCTCCGACGCAAATTTGTATGTAAATTGCAGCTGCTACGAAGCCAGTTCTTTCGTGTTTTGGAAAAAAAAACAATTTGTGTGAGAAAATTTCACGATATTTCTCGCATCAAATAGAATACATATTGCAAATTAATATTAATTTTAGTAATAAAAAAATTACATTAATATTAGTTTAAATTTTTTTTAATATTTTAATAATTTACTGATTATATGCAGATAAAAGGATTTTGTTTTTCACAACATTATTCAAGAACATGGCTAGTCCTCCGGGGACAGTAAAACCCCCAGAAAATTTTGGGTGTTTTTTTGCTTTAAAAAAGTATTCACGGGCCCCCCTTCGGGAAGTTTTTCCCTCAAATTTCCCTAAAAAGTGAAATATTTTAATTAAATTGTTTGATTTCAGAACCTCTATATATAAAACAGGGATCTTCAAATTATGTTCCACGGAACCCTGGGGTTCCACAAGGCATACACAGGAGTTAAACAAGTCACAATAAAAAAACGAAAGTCCAAAATTGTGTATGCAAAAAGGGGTTCACGTTATAATGAAGTTTGTATTTCCCAAGTATTTAAAAAACCCAAACCAATTTGTTAAGAAAACTGAAAATTATATTTATACAAATTTTAAAATTTAGCACAATACCTTTTGAAGTGTTATTATAATGTAATAAAAAAAATATTAAAACCCCTTTTTTTTTAAATTTTATAACACCCAATCCTCGATTGTGAATATTCTACTTCTCGCAATGAGTTCCACGAAATAAGTTTTTACCCCAAATAGTACAGTGTTTTTTTTTCAATAGGTTTTTTTATGGAAAAAAAGCACCTTTTTTTTGTTCTAATAAAAACCCAAAAGGGTTTAAAACTTACAATTTATCAAAAGTCCGGTGTAGAAGGGTTTTACAAAAAACATTCCCTAAAAGGGGAATTTTATCAAAAATAATTTTTAAAAGCCAAAAAAATTTTTTAAAGTTTTGGGGGCAATTTTTTGGTTTTTCCCCTGGTTTTAAAAAAAAACAAAAATTAAAAATTTCAAATATGAAATGATTGAAAAATTTTCAAATAAATACTTGACGGGTTTTTTTTAAAAAAATGAAAAGAAATTTTAAATATAATGTGATAATTACAAGGGGTTTTACTTTTAAATTACTAAAAAGTTATACAAAAATTTTAAAATTTAAATATAACCACTTTTTAAGACTAAATTTGTTTACTTTAAATATCATTTTAAGAAATATTTTTAAAAGGTTTGGGGGGTGTTAACGAAAACCCCCACGCTTGGGTTTCCCCAAAAGTTATTAAAGAGTTTTTAATTCTTTTTAAACCCCCAATAAAATTTTAAAAAACCCTTCAACCACCCCTTTCAAGGAATCAAAAAATTTTTAAAAATTTAGACCAAAAATATACATTTGTGAGGGGCTCCGCGTCTTTTTTTAAACAAAACCCTCTGTTCTTTGAGGGCCCAAAGATTAAGGCCTTTTCCCCCCAAATTCAAGAGGAAAGAATTGAAACAAATAAAGATTTTTAAAAGGGAAAAAGTTTAGTAAGCAGAATAATTTAGGGAATTTGTTTGGAATAAAGGTAGAGGGCCTATCAAAAGATTACCAAGATTTTAAATTAAAAAGGGTGATCTTTCACCCCAAAAAATTCGAAAGGATTCCTTCAAAACAAGGAAGGATGATTTTTTATAAGGATTTTGTATATTTAGATTAAAAGACGGTAAAAATTTTTAGATAAGTGATAAAGTTCGCGATCGGTTTAATGGTTTTTTTTTGGTTTTATTTCCTTAAAAAGTTTTTTTTAAATTTTTTTAAAATTTTTTCTTAAAAAAAGGTTTAAAATTAAAATGTCATTCATTGAAATCCCCAAATTCATACCCAAAATTATAAAAGGGAAAATTTTCAAGTTGTTTTGTTACAAACCCCAAGGTCGGAAAAAAAAAATTAAAGTCCGTTGTTCTGATGAAATCGACCCACAAAAATTGGAAGTATAAAGATCCTCTCGAAAAAGGACCAGATAGTCCAGAATGTGCTTCGGTGAAGACCGTTAAACATTACATTTGTTATACGCTTTAAAGGTTTTAGTGTTCCCACAAAACTTTAGACTATTTATCTATTTAGACTATTTAGTTATGCAAAACATTGCAGTAATGGGTATAAAATTATTTCGTGGAATCCAGGATAGTAAACAATAAAATAATCACAATCTAACATTTAAAAAAACCGTTTTAACATTCTTTTAATATATTAGAATAAAAATTTAAAAAGTATTACAAATTAAAGTGTTATTGTGTAAAAATACAATTTTCCATTTTAATGACTGGAATGAACTGTAGAATACGGTTCGTTTATAGAAAAAGTGAACTCATTCTGAGTCACATTTATAATTTCTTTTCGATTTTTTATTTTTGTGAACCCTGGTATGCCTTTTGAAACCCCCGCCTAACACGTTTAAGACCATTGATGTAAAGGAATTATGAGCCATGTAAATGGGGTTTATTTAAAATTAACTCAATCCTTTAGAGGAAGATAGCAGTAAGATTTGCTTTTTGTCGGTTTAAGTTATACCGATAATGCATTTTGAATTATATAACGGAAAAAGCCACAAAAGCTTGTTCGCTTTAAAATTTCCCAAAAAAAAAAAATAATGGTAAAAAAAGATTTGAAGAAAGAGCTTACAAGAAAGTCGATTTTTTTTGTGGAAAGTCGGAATATTTTTATCAAAATATCACGGATTTCTGACAGTTCAAAAAACTTGTAAGGGTAACGTCGCTTTTTTTTATTCTTTCACTAACAATTCTTCAACATGACCTCCAGAATATTGTTCGACGCATCTGGGGGTTTATAACGCCCGTTACAGATGAAGGCAACATATCGGAATGGGTTGAAAAACCTCACGTTTTATAACTTTGGGGTTCGGCCAATTTTAAGGAATAAAAACAAGTAATTTCAAATAGACTCGCAACCTGAAATCCAAAAAATATGACCGACCATCTTGCAACCCGCATTTACTCTTCTTCCCAAAAGAGTTAATAAGAACATTTCACTGGATTGTCAAAAATGGAGCAACGCCATTCTGCATGAAGTTATTACAGATAATCTTTTTTTTTAATGCGGGGATGACTAAAATATTTTTTTCAGCTTTAAAAATTTTGACTTTTGTGGCTTTTCTTTAAAAACCCACTTTTATATCATTTTTTCCTTTTTTTATGATTTTCTAAAGTTTGAACGAACTTTTGGCTCACCCAGAAAATAAATTCCCCGACTGGGATCGCCCCGCCGTTGTAGATTTAAGGGTGGGAATGAAATATATTTGACCTTGATACTCCCGGGGATAGTGGCACGTTATTCCATCCTCTATCTATACTCTGTTTCACCTCAAGTTGGCAGCGTTGGGAAAGGTAGGGAATGTAACAATCCGCTTGAAAAAGTAGTTCCAATTTATTTTGGAATGTAAATCAACGCAAATGCACAGAAAATTGTTAAAAAGTATCATGTATTATAAAAATTGTAGGTTTAAAGATATATTTTAAGTTAATCACATCATAAAAGCATTTAATCTTTAATACCTGTGAACGAATACAATAGAAAACAACTACTTGACTTTTGGCTGACAAAAACAATATTTGGCTGAAAAAACCGGCTTACAAGATTACATTCTTCCGAAATATTCGCTCCAAATCAAGACAATTCGCTTTGCGACTTAGCTTCGTTCTTACGTAATATTTTTACATCTTGTGCGACTATCTTAATTCTTGTTGTTTTTTGAAATTTTAAAAATGTCTAAGATAGAAATGTCACCAACCTCGCTGTGTTCACCATCGAAGCTAGGAATGTGTATCAGAAGCGGAGCTCGGAAAAACATACTGAATGTTTATTCTCGACTTCGAGAAGAAAACCCGCAAGAATCCATCAGCAAAATTGTAAGAAAGGTTTCTGAAATGACTGGCGTTTCGAAAAGAACTGTTTTTCGTTTGAAGAAGGAAAAGAAGACATTCAGTGCTTTAAGTTCACCTGGTAAAAAACGACCCGGTGCCGTAGGGCATCGTTGAAGGCTTGTGAAATATGACTACACATTATCGTGCATTCGGCGAAAAAAAATTCATGAATTTTTCCTTAAGAATGAAATTCCTACGTTATCTAAAGTTCTGAAGGAAATAAATGACAATGCTGAGATTTTTTCCAAGAACATTAACCGGTTAACCTTGAACAGATTACTAAAGGACAAGGAGTTCGCATTTGAAAAAAGGAAAAGACAGACTGTGCTTCTTGAAAGACATGATATCATTTTATGGCGCAGAAATTATTTACGAAAAATTAGGGAGTTAAGAGAAAAAAATGCGCCAATCTATTATTTGGATGTGAGACCTGGATGAATGAAGGACATTCTGAAACTCAAGTGTAGCGAGAAACAACCATCAAAAGCAGTTATGAAGCATCATCTTCTAATTTAACAGTAGGTTTGACTGCGCCTAAAGGCAAAGGAAGGAGGCTTATAATAACTCATATTGGAAGCAAAGAAGGATTTGTTCGGGATGCGGCAGATATTTTTATTGGGAAAAAATCTGGGGACTACCATGAAGAAATGGATGGTAACCATTTTGAAAAATGGTTTGAAACTGTCATGCCAAAATTGAAGCCCCAAAGCATTATTGTAATGGACAATGCTCCCTACCATTCAATGAAAAAAGAGAAAATTCCAACAAGTTCTTGGGGAAAAAAATGCGATTCAAGAGTAGTTGACAGAAAAGAAAGTGACATGAAATCAAGATTTTAAAAAAAAATTATTGTAAAAAATTTAAAAACTGATTTTAAAAAAAATATTGTATTTTTTCATTTTAAAAAAAAAATGCTATCAACATGTTGCGAACTATTGATATTATATTCGAGAAAGGTTTTGCTACTTAATTAATAAATATTTTTAAACATATTGAAACGCAAACCCTTAAATATCTCGATTAAAAAAGGGACTTATAATATTATTAAAAAAAAACCTCATACAATTTTAATGAACAAATTTTTCAAGAGTAATTTTTTTACTCGCCAAATATGGAGAATTTAATTTGTTATAGTCACACTCTTCTCCTATAGTAACCTTGTAGCGGCTGTGTGATTTGGTCAGCGTACCCTTCCCAGCGCTGCCAACTTAAGGTATCCTATTACGTTCGGAACCATGATTTTGCAAAAGCCTATAAATAGATAATATTTATGATATTTAGTGTCACTCAGATTAGAAAACGTATATAAAATTGTTTTAAGAATATTATGGCAATAAAAAATTATTTAAGTACAATATTTTGACAAAAATGAACATAAGATGACCAATTTTTAAAATATTCTCCTTTTATGAAAAATGCTTCTATTATAATAATATTTTGCCTGTATATAGCTCAGACCTCTGTACAGAGGCTCAACTAGAATTTTTGAAATATATAACTTGGTTTATCCATGTTTTACGACAACAGAGGAGAGAAATTTTAAGAAGAAAGCGCCAATAATTATTTCAACTAGTGGTAACTCTGAAAATATTGTGAATTTTTCAAAAATCCTAGTTCAGACTCTCTGGAGAAGTTTTTACTTTATATAAGCACACACACACAAAGTATTATTATTATAGAAGCATTTTTTATAAAAGGAGAACGTTTTGAAAAAAAGGTTATTCTAAGTTAATTTTTTGCGAAAATATTGTATTTAAATAATTTTTGTTATAATGTCCTTAAAACAATTTTATACATGTATTCTAATCTAAGTGACACTAAATATCATGAAAATTATTAGTTTATGCGCTTTTTTAAAATCACGGTTCCGAGCGTAGTCGGATACCTTAAGGTGAAACGGAGTATAGTTCAGCTTCTTTTTCATCCTTGTTTGAGTAACACATTGTCGTGCCGAAGCTCCGCGATAGTGAAAAACTTAAAAATCGAGCTGAGCATACATTTGAAGTTCCTCGTGAAATAAAAATAAACAAACTCCAACCTAATGTTTTAAATTGTTAAAAAAAAGTTTTTAGGGATAACTGCATTTTTTTTTTTCACGTGGTAAAATTTTTTAGTAGCACAAATGATTTTTCGGAAAGTCGGGAGGCTTTTGAAAACGGTAAACGTTCTGGTCAACCTGTGTCATCAAAAACTGATGAAAACTTTTTTTAAAAAATTAATGAAATCGTGTGAAAAGACCAACGTTTGAGTGTTCGGATGATGTCATATATTACGAACATTGACAGAGAGACTATAAGAAAAATTTTGGCCAAAAACTTACATATGGTGAAAGTTTGCGCAAAACTGGTACCGAAAAACTTAATCAAGACAATCCCCCGGTGCACATTGCGCTTTCTATAAAACAGTTCTCGGCAGACAAACGCAATACTGTGCTCGAGCATCCATCGTACTCACAAGATCTCGCTCCATAGTTTTCTATTTGTTTCTTAAAATGAAAAATGCGTTGAAGGGAACACATTTTGAATCTGTTGATGAGGGGAAGGCAAAAACAGCAAAATTAATGAAAATGGTGGCAACTAATAAGCCACAGCACTGCTGTGAACGGTGGAAAACTCGTATGCAGCTATGTATGGATAGGGAAGGGGATATGTTGAAAGAGATTAAAAGGTATTTGTACATTGTTTTCAACAAAGCTAATTTTTTTTAGACTAATTCGGTTATTTAATTATCACAAGATGTATTTGCTTATCTTGGCATTGCATTCGGAGTATTATTATCTGTGTTCTGTGTTAGTCTTGGTATATATATTTCATATACACTTGATAAGTAGAGTCCTGCTATTAATATTAATAATTAGGGCTAATTCACTCCCATTAGCTATTTGCGATCATATTGAGTTCGAAATTGAATAGAATAAAATTTGTCGAGTTTTAGAAATGTCTCTTACTTTGCTTGCCTGTCTCACTAATACGAATTTAGGTTCACCACGGTGTTTATTCATAATTCTCAATTTAATTTCGTAGTATACATCATCAAAGCCTTTTCAGTATCTAAACTGCAATCTTATTGGGATTCCGATGCTAAAAATTGATTTTAACCAGGCTTCAAACAAGAAAAAAAGCAAAAACCAGAAGAAAAACCTATTATTTTGGTTGAAATAAAACGTAGAACTTAACCGAAAAAAATATATCGGTTCGATTATTCTTCAGTCATTTTGTTACTGTAACGAACTTACGGATATTTTCTAATTTAACGTCAACCAAATAATTATAGCATCATTACATGTACATTGCTTCTCGCTTCCTTGTTCTGATGTTCATTACTACTTTTCTGTTTCAATTTCGTTCGAAACTACTTGTAGAAGGCAGGTTTATTTCAAATGAACAAACTAAAAGTATAGATGATTTAAGATAAGAATATATATAAAATAATATTATTTTCATTAGGAACTGAACCTAAAACCAAAAACCGTTATTTTTATCGGAAAGAAAACCAGAATTGAGCTGATACATATATATTTTTTAGTTGAACTGGAACGAAAGAAATTAACTTTCGATGCCCTGATTTTAACCCTAGATTCCATTGAAGATGTTATTCGTTTTACTAAAGATTAACATTCTCGTCTTTGTTGTAAGAATAAGTGGATATTTCACATTAAATAAACTGCAAACTATCAGCAGTCTCTAAATCTGGGCGTATACAATTCTCTTTGTAATAATACCTTTATTACAGTAAGGGGAGAAAAGGCTGGTTTTATTTTGAAAAGTGAGTATGATTTGTTTGCTTGGAGTAATACAGAATTTAACTTCTCAAAAGATGATTAGATACAATTAACTTACCTTCATTATAAGAAGGCGCTGGAGATACATCGGAATGGAATGGTCTACTCAAAATAGTCACAACCGTCACTAAAAATTTCCACAACATTTTAATAGCTGTACTTTTAATCGTAAGGTAAGTGGAAGAACATCTGCTTAAATTGGTTCATGTTATCAAAAACAATCTTGCTTTCCTTCTGATCAGCGTCTTTCCACTTTTTCTTAGACGATCATTCATCAAAAAAATATTGGACACCTCAGCAATTGTAATATAAATCGTCTTCCATTTAAAACGCATTGGTTCAGGCTATCAGATATAAAACTAGATGTGAAAAAAATCATATTTTAAAAGCATAATTTAAGGTATTAATGTTAAATCACATAAACATTCGAAATAAACGTTAGCAAAGTAAATTTATGATAAGAATATCATCTATCCTTTTTCATCAAAAGTTGAATCATCATTTATAATACCAGCAGGTATATCCATTCTTTGTATGGGTGGATTGAAAAATATAACAATCGAGATTGGTGAATTAAAAGATTTTAATGAAGTCAAAATTCAGTTAATATATTGAGTTGATGCGAATTATAATGATACGAAACGGTGATTATTTGCTCAGTGAGACTCAAGAACCATTAAATCAAAGTCTGAAAAACTTTAAACATTAAAACAAACAGTTAAATTTCCAAAACCTAAACATATCAATCCAACATTCAATCATGCTAACATCTTAAGGTATCTGACTACGTTCGGAACCGTGATTTTGCAAAAGGGTATAAAAGGATAATATTTATGATATTTAGTGTCACTTAGATTAAAAAATGTATATAAAATTGTTTTAAGAATAGTATTACAATAAAAAATTATGTAAGTACACTATCTTGACAAAAAATGAACTTAGAATGACCCATTTTCAAAATATTCTCCTTTTGTGAAAAATGCTTCTATTATAATAATAATTAATAATTAATTATAAACTGTACAGAGGCTCAACTAGAATTTTTGAAATATATAACTTAGAAGTGAGTTTATCCATGTTTTACGGCAACAGAGGAGAGAAATTTTAAGGAAAAAACGCCGATAATTATTTCAAGGGGTTGTAACTCTGAAATTAATGTGGATTTTTCAAAACTCATAGTTGAGCCTCTGCACATAGGTCTGAGCTATATACAGGCAAACTATATTATAATGGAAGCATTTTTCACAAAAGCAGAAGATTTTGAAAAAGGTTATTCTAAGTTAATTTTTTGCCGAAAAATTGTAATTAAATTTTTTTTTGTCAAAATGACCTTAAAACAGTTTTACACATGTATTCTAATCTAAGTGACACTAAATATCATGAAAATTAATCATTTATGTGCTTTTTTAAAATCAGGTTCTGAACGTAGTCGGATACCTTAAGAAACAGTCATAATAATAATCCCTCTATATCTTAAATAAGCAGATCACATGCTTTTATATATTAAGGTATCCGACTACGTTTGGGAACGGTGATTTTGTAAAAGCGCATAAATGGATAATTTTCATTATATTTAGTGTCACTTAGATTAGAATACATGTATAAAATTGTTTTAAAGACATTTTGACAAAAAAAATTATTTAATACAATATTTTGGCAAAAAATTAACTTAGAATAATCTTTTTTCAAAATGTTCTTCTTTTGTGAAAAATGCTTCTATTATAATAACATTTTGCCTGTATATAGCTCAGACCTCTCTACAGAGACTCAACAAGAATTTTTGAAATGTATAACTTAAAAGTGGGTTTATCCATGTTTTACAACAACAGAGGGGAGAAATGTTAAGAAAAAAAGGCCAATAATTATTTCAATGGGTGGTAACTCTGAAAATAAAGTAAATTTTTCAAAATTTCTATTTGAGCCTCTTTTGAGAGGTCTGAGCTATATACAGGCAAAATATTAGTATAATAGAAGCATTTTTCACAAAAGGAGAGCATTTTCAAAAAAGATTATTCGAAGTTCATTTTTTGCCAAAATATTTTATTTAAACAATTTTTTTTTATCAAAATGTCCTTAAAGCAATTTTATGCATGTATTCTAATCTAAGTGACACTAAATATTATTAAAAGTATCCATTTATGCTCTTTTTTAAAATCACGGTTCCGAACGTAGTCGGATACCTTAAGGGAAGAACTGATGCCATGAGAAAAGAACTTGATACAAAGCTTTATGTCAATTAGATGTGGCACGTTCTATGGTGGTATGTTTAAATAGCATCACTATCTGCTTATACTTCGCCTAGCAGAAGAGCCAGGTGAGATGGAAAATTGAGGTAAAATAGGTTGAATATTTATTTCCAACATGAGTAATTTTAAATGAATTGCCCAAATTAGACTTCTAGTCCATATATAAACATTATCCAAGTCAAATATTTAAATATCTTTACACCATTGGGGGGGAGACGACTTCAGCAAAACCTGTTCTTAGCAAATCACTACTAAACAAAAAGAATTTTCCTGCCAAAGTTCAAGTCTGTAGATCAAATAGTTCCGGAGATCTCGTGAATGGATATTAACGTCGCACTGTTCAGCTATATGAGGGATTTTGGGGACAGACCTCATAATTTTGAACCATGGTCAAGTGACGAGGACGACACCTAAGCTGGCAACCCCTCTCCTAACTACCACACCAACGGGAGAAAGTTTGAGCTCTCGACAGATTTTTCGTGCATCGCTCCCCTACACGATGGGTCTTTGGTGGTATTGGGCTCCTACTCATGCCATGTCTATCATGATCCAATGCCTTAACCACTGGGCTACCACTGTCCCTCCCCGGAGATCTCGTAAAGATTGAGTGTGTTCGAGTCACTTTTCTACTACATATATATTAAATTCATTATCTACCTGCTTTGCTGGGTGTTTCATGATGTTGTATGACTGTATATTGTTTTTTAATTATTGATATATAATTCCTAGCATCAAGTTTTCGATTGTATTCCAAAACATTCATACAACTGACCTCTTGGTTTAAAAAATGGTCTTGAATTTCTTCAACGGAAGTATATTTATCTTTTACCCCACCCTTTGGAAGTCGATTTGAGTAGAAACCTTTCTTTGGGGATCTCTACTCAACAAAAGAAATATACCTGGCAAATTTCAAGAACATAGATCTAACAGTTGAAAAAAAGAAATTTTCCATCTATTACACCTCCCACAAGCCCTTCTTAAAGTCCTTGAGAATCGATTTCTGCAAAACCCATTCTTAACAGATCTCTACTCAGCAAAAAAAAAAATATGCATACCAAATTTCAAATCTGCATTTTTAATAATTCAAAAATGAGAATTTTAATCTATAGCAACCCTTAACTCATCGTACTCCCTCTTTTGGTTCAATTTCCATAACATTTATTTTTAGATGATCTGTACTCAACAACAAAAAAAAAAACATGCTTACCAAATTTCAAGTATGTAGGTCCAATAGTTCGAAAACAGGAATTTTTTTTTATTTGAAATGCCATCTTAAGCTCTCAATCCCCATCGGGAGTCAAGTTCCTCATAACCTATCTCTCTTGACGGATCTCTACCCAATAAAAAAACATGCGTATCATATTTTAAGTCTGTAGATGTAATAGTTCAAAGGCTCTCGTGAGGAGTGAGTGAATGAATGAATGTGTGTAAGAGTCGCCTTACTCTTATATAAAAAGCGATAATGTGAGTAAAATAATTATGTTTTGTTTATATAATATTAACATTTCTCCACATTTATTTAGATTCTCATCTTTTCATTATTTTCCAATGGATTAAAAAGGTACTGTATACTTCTGAATATAAAGCGATCCAGGTATGAGCTAAAAGTGAGTTCTCATTCAAAACGCAAATTTCGCAACCCTTATGTAAGCTGAATAGGGAAAATAAATCCCGTAATCTTCGAACATGTCTCCATAAAGGTTAAATTTTATCAAACGGGAGGAATTTTTTCGAATTAAATTGCAGTAGAATAAAACTCCAGACATCAATGACGATGGTTTTGTTTCTGATGGCCCTCTCTGAAGTTAAACGTTCTTTTCCATTAACTTGTTATCTTATACACTGAATATGTTCGTCTTACTTTCTGTGCCATTTTTTTTTTTTGTTTAGAAAATGAGTGAGAATAAAAATTTGTATACGACACGTGATCATCGCCCTATGGATCGTGCCATAGGAGAAAAATTCCCTCCATCATGACCATATGCGCCCAGACATCCCAATGAGTAAATGTAAGTTTTATGAATATTTTGGAAGACTTATGTAAGACCTTTTTTTCTTTTTAGATAAAAAGTTCCATTCACTTCATTCAAAAAATTCAAAGATCAAAATCGCTTCCGCATTGCTAATGGAAAAGATCTGAAATGGAAATATCTTTTGGAAAATATCTTCTTTTTTTCTCTCCGAGATTAGCTCATCTGTATATAAGTCGACCTTCTTTAAAATATTCCAAAATTGTCGGCTTGAACACGGAAACATACAGTACATTTTTGTTCCAACGAAATTATGGAATTTAATAACTCTCAATTGTTAAATATTAGTGCTATATGTATTAAACATTTTATCACTTTTATTTTTCAATGTAAATTATTTTTTAAATTTAAAATACGAATTATTATGAATTTGTAACTTAAATTTTCATATTATTGCTTACATTTCTTTTAAACTCGTAAACCTTATAGAAACAAGCTATGCTTTAGCCGCTCGTTTTTTTTTTCCAACTCCTACTATTAGTTTACAGTCTCCTATATATATATATATATATCTTGATCAAATTTTCACAATCGTTCATAAAATACATTTTAAAGTCTTAATTTGAGCTGAAATTTTATATACACGATTATTCTGGATGACAATACGGTAATTTAACTATAATTAATAAATATTAATTTATTAAAACTAATTATTCAAAGAATTACATATACAGCCACTTTAGCATCATTTTTGGTGACTTGTGTCAAAAGTTTAAAAGGTTTTATTCTTACATTTTAAAGCTCTTATTTGAGCCGAAATTTCCTATACACGATTGTTTTGGGTGACAATACGATACTTTAATGATAATTAATAAAAATTAATTGCCGCTTAATATTGTGATTCTGTCATATGTATATACATAACATATTTCACGTCAAAACCAATCTTATTTTTAAAAACGGTCTTTATTCTGCGAGCCATCTACATGTTCTGTCGCTGAGAAAAAACGACGCCAAAGTGAAATCTAAGTACTTTATCATTTATGCCCTGATGTGTGAAGCGTCTCTTATTTTATGAGTTGTACTTGAAAGTTAATGCTGACATATGGACTATAAAATATAATGATCAGGGATAGAAGTGCTTTGTGGTTGGGCCATATGCTTTGGAGAAATAATTGGGTACTTAATTTAATACTTGAAGATGTGATGGAAAATAAAAGTTAAATTTTATACATAGAATTTAATTTTAAATCTAATTTAATCATCCTTACATACATATTTGTAATAATTGTAATTATTTGATAAAAAGTAACTATTCTTAAATGTTTCTTTGTTGACCTAAGTAGGAATTGACTTTAAAAAAAATTATATATATTACTTGTTATTGTTTTATTCAATTTAAGTTTTGTATCTTTTAATACAAGAGGTGTTCAAATGAAAAGGTGCGGAACGTCGTAACACCGTAACTTTTGACATATTTGCCTATGACGTTATGGGAGACGTAGTGAGACATCTAGGGATGTGTGAATGGAGTCTCCGGCATGGATCGGAGCATGCGCGGACCCGGCATGCACAGGACAGAGCAAAGGCACTTGTAAAGAGCTCCTTCCATTTGGAGCATCAGTGTGTGTGAGGACATGATGGCATTCACATTGCAAAATTCGAAGATTGAGAAGCAGCTAGGTGTTATCCAATTTCTGACAGCGGAAGGCTTTAATCCGACAGCTCTTCATCGCCACGGAGGGTGTGGTTCTGCTCCGTGATAACGCACTGTGACGTCTCTCGCGTCCTTCTTCTAACATAACTCCTAAGTTCTTTGACGACCACGATTAATGGCAAAACTTTTCCAACCCAATACCAAGAAGAGAAACGGATCGAATATGCAAATGAGATATACTTTAAAAGGATAGAAGCTTTGATGAGATAGAGCGGCAAGCCTAGAGATAACTTAGTGTGGAATCATTCGGAACAAGAGTTAGTCGTCCTATAGCTCTGGAAGAAGGATACGTTCATCTCAATTAAAATATATTAAAGATTAAGAAAGTCTGAATCTTCTCATCTAAAATTACGTAATAGGTATTACTTCAACCTATGAAGGAAGGTGACTCTATAAAAGGTAATATTTTGTATAAGAAGTTAGATTAGACTGTTAATTAAATATAATTAAGATAAGTGATCTAGTTGCGCGATCTGACTTGATTATAAGGTTTAATTGGGTGTTAACTCTCACTTTAAGAAAGTTGTTAATTAGAATTAAGTAATTTAAGTTATTCTTAATAAAAGTTGTGTTAAGAATTACATAATGTCTCATCATTTAGATAATCCCACACCTCTAGCTTACGTGGATCCTACTAGACATAGTCATCACAGGATGGCTATGGCGCAGCACGTCCACACATCTCCAGGATCATACACGTGAAATTGGTCAAATTTAAGTGGGAGCAGCTTGACCAATCGCTCTACAGCCCGGACATGTCACCCTGCGACTTCCATGTGTGGTTGGTCCCCTGAAGAAACATCTTAAATACGCGCTTCAAATCGGATGAAAGATCAAGGACGCTGTGAAGGGCAGGGTCCCATCACGGCCACAGGAATTCTGGAAACAAGGAAACCTTCGGTTCATTTATCAATGGGATCTTATTGCTCAGGCCTATAGTGTATATTTTGAATAAAATCTTTGTAACACCACAGTGTCGTTTTCATATATTTTCATTTGAACATTCCATGTAACTTAGTCTATAAAAGGCTAACACTTATCTTCTAGCAAAATGTTTTTCTTAAAAGCGATTAAATATGTTGTTGTTCAAAGTCGTAAAGTGGGTCGTCACTTAGAGTGTTGATCTCGTCACCTGATCTTAGATCAAAATCACGCGAGTTCTTTTTTTTTTTCATCTATTTAATATTCACTAACTGAAGAGGGTTTTTTTTTCTGCGTTTAAATTTGTTCCCATGTGTATAAAAATTTATGAATTATGCAAATCTAGTGCTTTTGTTTATATTATATTATTCACGTAACACTTAGCATGTTTCTTTTTTGCTAACACACCGCAAAAATTTTATAGAGTTCTGTAATGAAAATAATCACACTTAAGAATAATAATAATTGAATTCTTTCATCCTATGAATATTCAGTTCGATTACCTAAATAGATGAAAGTATGATTATTTTTTCATTCCGCTATCAGATAGAAGTTACGTTTTGAAACATCTTTTAAAGCAGTCTCCCCCCCCCTCCAGCCTTTTTATCGCCCATAATGAATGATTTTACCAACAGATATCTGTTACGAATTATCAGTATTGATTGCTACGGAATGTAGCAGTGTGTGATGACTACTTCTAGTTCATCAAAAGAGAAAAAGCGTCGATACTCAACCTGCGGCCCACTGAGCCTTTTTAAGTGGCCCGGTCATGCCCATTACTCTGAGAAATTTATTTATTTAAGAACATTGTATTTAAAAATTGATGGGAAATTCTTTGTCAAGAAATTAAGTATATCAATTTTGCTTTTTGCTGTCGGTGTCGTACGGGTACGAATTGATATTCTTTTTCTCTTTGGAACGGTTACGGTTAGTGATAACAGACAAAAGAAGAGTTGCTACAATTTTATGGGTGCTGCATTTGGCAGCAAGAAGGTGCCCCGCCTCACTGGCATCTCTCAGTCCACAATTGGTTGAACATCAGTGTACTCAACCAATGGATTTTCCACAAAGGGCTTCACGATAAAGCTTGTTTCGCATGGCCTCTACGTTCACCCTGTCTGACGCCCTGTGATTTTTATTTGTGGGGGTTCATTAAGGACTGTGTGTAAGTACCTCCACTACCATCTGACCTTCCAGACTTAAGACACACGATTGAAGCAGCTGCTGCAAGAATTACCTCAGACACACTGAACGAAGTTTGGGTTGAACTCGCCTTTCGACTTGACGAATGAGGCTCACATTGAACATTTGTAAGCTTGCAGGTAAAACTCTTTCATTCGATGCATGAATTGTACTTGTAAGTTATATGTAATAATACTATAAAACGTTAAAACTCGGATATTCATTTAGAAACACCCGGTTCTACATAGTATTTATGAATTTAAAATTTGTTATATGTGGCTCACAAAGTATATTGAAAGATGAACCTCTATATAACCAATTTTCCATATAACGAACTTTTTGGGGGGATTTAGCGACTTCGTTATATAGAGATCCGACTGTATTTAGAATAACATCTGGTGTTATAAGCATTTTAATAAATGTTTTAATTAAGAGAGTGTTGTTAATTAATCATTCATTTTAATGAATCCCAGAAAAACGTGTTCATTTCCGCCAGATTGTAACATTTCGTTGAAGTAATCTGAAGTCTCGTTTTGTAAATTGTTAGTATGAGACTTAATCAGTAAAAATTAGCAACTTGATTACTCTTTGGTTATAATTTTTTTAATTGTTTTTTTTGGGGGGGGACTATATTTTTATCTTCCACTATGCAGATGTTCTGTATTGAAAACATACTATAGATACAGCTATTGCAGTGCTTCTCAAACTGTGGGGCGCACCCTCCCCCCTAGAAGGACGTGATAACCCAACAAGAGGGGGTGGCGAGTATATCGAAAAGTCGAAAACAAAATATTATTTTTAAAAAAATTTATTAATTTACGAAGGAAGCAAAACAAAATACATTCTAACATAATAAAAAGTAAAATACACATTTAAACTGACATAATACACTTATAATTGTATCATTACTGCACAATGTGTTTCATAATTAATTTAACAGTACTAAATTAAGAACAAGTTTAATAATTACTAGTGGACATGCCATAAAGTTATATGCAAAATTTAATACTTATCTTGATAATTTTTATGGTTTATAATTAAAGTCATATTGTAGCTTTACGTCAAAATATATTGTTACGTAGATACGGGTTCGAGGATTTTATGCAAAACAATCACAAAGAAAATAAACAGTTAATCAAGAGCGATGCGAATTTATTATCAAAAATCCAATCCTTTAAATAGAGGATTCAACAGCAATATTCACAGAGTAAACCTCTGAAGGTCTTCACACCTTCAAAAGCACTCAAACACAATTGTCAGTGTTTAAAAATACACGTATGTAAAAGATCATTCACAAGCACAACCGAGAGCTAATCAAAACAGTCCTCACTACTCGCTGGTTGAAATCAGACTAACTCACTGCGGCTGCCACTGCTCTATCTATAGGCGCGGCAGAAATTTCCAGAAATATAACCGCTCGTGTCATGGAACGTGACGTTAGTGTACCTCTCCACAAATTTCTGGAAGAATCCATAGGGTTCCGAACTCGCCAACAAGGTCGTCAAAAATGATGCCAATTTGGCTCTAACGCCGAGATTTCGCCAAGTTCTCATTCAATCGCCATTATAACGTAAGGGGCGGCTTTGTTTGTGAATAGTACAATTTTAACATAAAATAAATATAACATAGAGCAATATAAATGAATTAAACATCCAAATACAAATTATTTACACAAATTTCGTAACACTGCTCCCTCCTCAAAGACTGCACGTCCCGGGCAGTACAATCTCTGAGTAAGGGGTACCTATGTACAGACAGAAACTATTCTTATAATAAAGTAACCAGTACTCAATAGCACATATAAAGAAAATAAATTCAAAATACAAAAATAAATTACAATACTATAACAAAACCAAGGAGTTTAAAAAGAGAAATAATTTTCATTATTTACAAAATAATTAATGACCATGGTCTGAACTTAAGGATCTTATTCATCTTGGCCAAGATAAGGGGCTGACCTATTGTAATGTATTCCCTTCGGCTTTGAGTGTGGTGATTTCTGTATCTGCACCACAACGTCATCCAGTCTTTTTAGGACTGTATAAGGACCTTCCCAGTTGGTCTGCAGTTTCGGAAAGAGTCCTTTGCGACGTTTCGGATTCCATAACACCACTTTGTCACCTTCGTGGAAGTCGTGTCCGGTTGCTCTTGCGTAGTATCGGGTCTTCATCTTCTCGGAAGCCATGCCGATTATTTCTCTAGCAAGATGATGTATTTCCTCCAACCGTGCCTGGAGTTTCTCGACATACTCCTCAGGCGCCAAGGGAGCATCTGGTGGCTGGCTGAACAAAAGATCTGCAGGCAGACGAAGATCAAGTCCGAAGAGCATTTGGGATGGGGAATAGCCGGTGGTCTCGTGAATGGCACTCCATTGGCAAGCAGGAAAAAGGGCAATTTCTTGTCCCAGTCTTGTTGATTACTGGATATCAGGAGAGAGAGGCTGTTCAGGATGGGGAACAGGTTCTCAATGGACCTCTCTACCATGCTGTCAGACTGAAGATGTAAAGCTGTTGTCCGGGTTTTGTCAATAGTGAGTATTTCACACAGTCTCTTGCAAACTGCAGAATCGAAGTTTCTCCCTTGATCGGAGTGCAGTTGCAGAGGGACCCGAATCGTGAGATCCAGTGTTGAACTAGAACCTCTGCAACAGTCGAGGCCTCTTGGTCGGAAATAAGATAGGCTTCAGGCCACTTAGTGAAGTAATCCATCACCACCAGGATGTTGTTGTTGCCATCTGATGATCTCGAAAGTGGGCCTGGATGCAAAATTATGAAAAAGGGGCCCCCATATTATAAGCGCAGTCTTCCCAGGGGTTTTGGGGTCCTTTGCGTGCAGACAGAGATCGATGCCCGGGACAACACTTTTCCACGTCACTCCGCACATTGTTCCAGTAGAAGCGTTCATGAATTTTTTGTAAGGTTTTAAATAACCCCAAAAATGACCTCCAGTTGACCCCATGGAGTTCTTAAGGACTGTTGAAACTCTTGTCTTTGGGAGTATTAATTGCCACCTGAATGTTTTTCCGTCGTCAGAGTCCCATTTTCGATATAAAACACCATTTTCAGATGGAGAGAGTACCCAAAAAGCCCAGAACGCTTTGTTGTAGGATGGGAAAAAAAGGGCGATGCGCCAGCTGGGCTTTTGTCAGACGACTCTTGAATTTAAGATTGGTTTTTTTCGGATCAGCCAGTTGATATTTTTGGGCGCCTATCACCCACGGGTCCAATGCCGATGTTGATGGCGTCGTAACTTCATACCGATCTATTACCCCCAAATTTTTTCGATTCTCGAGCAGTATTTGCAGCCCCGGGCAGGGTCTTTCGAAAGGGCGTCTGCATTTCCCTCTGCTGATTCATTTTTCAAAGAAAAATCAACCTAGCGAAATTTCACAAGCCATCTTTGGCATGTTCGAGCTGTTACTGATTCCTCTTCAAACAAATTTTACAAGTTTCTTTTTGCCTCCATCGTGTTATACACTTTTTGGAAATCAAACAACATACAATGTCTTGTGCACATTTCCTTCATTTAGTTTGACAGTTTCACTAAATGCGAAAAAATGTGCCTAAATCATCAATAATATACGAATATAACTCTTTAAACCGATTTCAGTCGGATCCGGATTCTTACTAAGGATCAACAACGCATAAAAGGGCACGTGTTCAAAAACGCGTCAAAACTTTCCATTTTATACCAGTGTTTCTCAAACTGTGCGGCCCACCCCCTAGGGGGCGTCATAACCCTAAGAAGGGGGGGGGAAGCCTCTTGAAAAGTCAAAAAAATTATTTTAAAAATTATCAACTTACTGAATGTAAACAAACAAATACATTCTGACATATTCAAAATAAAATACTCATTTACAATAATTTGTATACACTTATAAAAATGTAGTACACAATATATTTTATAATTAACTTAACAATACTAAGCTAATAACAAGTTTAATAATTACCAGTGACCTTATGGATTTGTCATGTATAAAATTATATGCCAACATTAACACTTATCTTGATAATTTGTACGGTTTATAATATTAATCTCTCAAATGCCTATTAAAAATTAAAAAGATTCACCTCCAATGCCCCTTTTTTACACGTGGTGTATGGGGTTTATCAAGGGGGTAAAAAACGAAAAATAATAAACCTCTGAAAAATAATTTTTAAACACTGTCTAAGTCATTTTATTGTTTTTCCCCTTTGGGGAATAATGTTATGGATAGCAGTTCACAGAAAAGATATAACTTCGGAAAGACGTATGTATACGTCTGAGGGCAATAAACACAGCGGCTGAGTGAAACGTTTATATACGTTGGGTGCTTAAGAGTTTTAAGTCGTATTGTATGTTTAACGTCATAGTATTATTGAATTTAATACATCACTATTGTATGGAGGGGGGCGCGATGCAAATTACGATTGAATATTGGGTCGCAAACATTGGAAGTTTTAGAAGCACTGCCTTATACCCAATAAAAGGACAAGACACTTTCAAAGGGTGTCAATGTGACCAGAGAGGAAGGCGAATATTTCCTCTCTTAATTGAACGTCAAGCATTTATAATTCCTCAGTCTACTTTTATCAAGCTGATACAGAATGCACGAGATCAGGATAGAAGCTGATACTTCTGAAATGGAGCTTATTTAACTAACATGTTCAGAATTCTTGAAAGCAAAATGTACGGAATTACAAAAAAAAATCTGAAAGATAGCTAAAGTGAAAAATCGATAGATATTTTAAATTGTTAGGTGTCATTGCCGGAGAGATTTAACTGAATAAAGAAAATTGCATGTATTCTGCTTTCCGCTTTTGGCTCTATATCTATAGAAACAAAGTTTTTCCATTAATGGAAAATATTTTCACAATACAGCCAGAAGTTTGCTTAACAACTGAACGTTTGGATTGTGTCAAACTGAAAGCCACAAATTATACCCCTGTAATTGCGATATAAAGTAAGACGAGAGAGATAAAGAGAGAAGAGGTTTTGACATTGAATTATTTATTTTTTTTCTATAAATATAGTGAAAAAGAGAATACAATATTTTACACTGCTTATATCTTGTTTTAATAAATATGTTTCCAAAAAAAGCATAATACATATACAATTTTAATTTTTATTTATGCTGAAGGAATCATATTTTATGGGGGTATTTTTATAATTATTTGTGTGTGTATCTTTTAAAATTTTGCAAAATCAATATACAAAAATCTAAATTATATTCTTTACCTCTTTTCCCTAACTTTTATGCATTTTCGAGAACGAATTTTTTTAAACATTTCCCATTATTACACCACGCTACAACTTTGCGATTCCTGCTCTAGATGCTCACGCGAAAAAAAAGCCTACTTCCGCTGACCGACTTTCGACCTGCGCATGGTCCGTGCTAAAAGACGACATTAACTCAACAGCTTCCTTTTTTAAAAGGTCTCGGGGAAATTTTGTATTTTTGAGTTGCAAACCATATTCTCCGACAAGCATGACGCTGCTTCCAGATTGAAGTCGTCGCTAACGAATCTCACTTACACGCGATAAAGGATCCAATACTGGCGCTTTTAGTGACATTTTTTGGTTGTTTTTTTCCCCAAATTTTTATAAATTACAAAATTTAAACAGGAAATCTATAAAAATTTGTAAGGCTCTCTCAACCTCGCCCAGAGATGTGGAGGGAAGGGGAAAAAAGATAAACCATGTTCAAAACTACTCAAGTTTCATTTGCACACAATCAACAAAACAAGTTCCAGCAGCCTAAATTAAGAGATGCACCCAAATGAAACAATACGTAGGTAAATAATGAGGTGCGCGAAGTATGAGAAGACTTTAAATATCAGTACACTTTTACTTCAGGTACGAATACACTACTTTCCTAGCTATCTAATCTCTAGTGACCAATCATCACTTAAATAATAAAAATTATCAAATATCTGCATCACACTATCAATTTGATTGATCACTGATCCGCTAGCAATCTATGCTGTCTCTCTCTCTCTCTTTAGCTTGAAAGCTTAGACTATATGAGGTAGACCTAATTTACATAATCACATTCTGTTCTTCAGAGGGTTCGTTGCAAATAAAATAGTTTTAAAGGACCAAAGATTTCCCGAGAGGACTTGTTAATCGGAAGGAAGAGCCGTCAAAAGTTTATATGATTTATACTAAGTTACATAACTAGAAGACGAAAAATTGTTTTTTACATATTCATAAATAGAATTTTTTTTCTGTATTTTGAGTTTCTTCGGTAGTTTTTGCTCTTTGTTAAGTAATTATAGTAGTGAATTGTGAAAACGTGTGATTGTGGTTAGTTTTAAGAAATGCACGCAATTAAATTTCAAACTTTGGTTGTATTTCGGTTGACATAAAATGAATATTTAGACCAAAATTTGTAAACAATGTTTTAAAAAAAAAATTTGCTAAATTTTTCATTTTGCAAAAATATTCCTTTTATTCGGTGAATAATCAAAAAATATCAAAGTTAAACTTTCAATGGCTTGCATTTTTTGCAGTACATGCAGTTAATTCGATCTACGTCAGATCCGTCCAGACCGGGCTTACTCCAGGGTTCAGTCAGTTCTCTCTTGTCCGTGGCTTCAATCGTCTTGAGTTGCCACAGTCTTTTAGAAAAGGCATAGTTACCGTAAATCATGATGGAGTTGTAATCGAATTTATTGTAAATAATTTCATCTTTAGCCAGCGTTATATCAAAGTTGTCTTCTAGACCTGAAAACAATCCATTTTGTATATTGATAATAAGTTATTCTGTATAAAAAAAATAGTTTTAATATAAAATTTTAGAAGTTTTTAATTGAAAATTAGAGTTTCCAATGTCATTGCAGACACATATGGTAATTTTCTTTCTATACTGAAGATTTATTTCCTTTTTTAATCTTAGAAGGATGTTAAAAGGTTTCAATTTTGAAAGATAATGATGTGTGAACTATATCTAGTAAGTATATTTCTATTATACTCCAATAACTGTGTTCAGTTGTAAAAAAAAATACAAAAAGAATAGGTACTTTTTCGTTTTGCCAGCGCTGGTGATAAAAACAAAAACACAGCCGACGCCATACGAAATATTCCCACTGTTAAGCTTTTATCATCACATTTTCAAAACAAGTGGCAGTTTTTTCTTATCAGTAACGTCTTTAGTACTTACGCATAATCCCAATCGTACTGGAGACTTTACATGAAATGAAGCACATGGTTGCCAATTCACCGCGTACGATGCATGCGAAATCTAGGTTGCCAATTTGGCGAGTTATCAATAGAGTTGGCAAGGTTGTCATAATACATAATTACTACGTCCTTTTTATAATACATCAGAAATGGATGAAAAACCATTTAGAATTGACTTTTATTAACATTTTTATGTGTATATTGTACCGCCAATACAGCCAGCTTGGCAAGATTCGTGCCAATGAAATGGAAAAGTACCAAAGAATATTTGAATAATTTAGCCATGAAGAAACATGATTTTACTCATTGTCAGTTTACTTAAGGCTGTTTTGGTCAATGTATGAGAATTTCAACTGAACTTTTCGGACAGAAAAATGCCTCTATTTTTATAAAAATTTGTAACATTGTAACTCATACATTTGTGTATTATATAGCGTTTTTAAAATTTCGAAATATTCCATAAATAATTAGTTTTTCCTTTTAACATGTAATAGGATAGCTCATTTAACGTTACGGTATAGGAAGAAATTGCGAAACACATATTATCAAAGAAAAACTGTGTCAAAAAACTTGGATAAAAGTGCGTAATATGATAAAATAAGTGATTCTCTACAGGATAGTGAAGCCAGAATATAATATTAATGCTGGAGTATTTTTATATCTGAAAAAATATTCAGATTTTGGGTTCTATTCCTTAACATTAACCTAAAACAGCCTTAATCGTAGGATAGGTACTTACATACTATCAAAACAGTGCCAACGTTCAAGACAACTCCCCAAGTTGGCAGCTCCAATTTCGTATGCGTCATACAACCATGTTCGTTTCATGTAATGTCACCAATAATGTTGCAATAATAAATAAGTATAGGTAGAATTTTATTTATTTATTCTTTCACACATTCTCTTTAAATAAACAAAAATAATGTACATATGCTGTTGTGTACATTAGAAACAAATTGTCAAGTTCTCTTGTAGTACAAATTACTTGTATCATTTTCAGAAATATGTGTACTATTCTCTAGTTATTCAAGAATAACTCTCAGTAATATAAAAGTAAATAAATATCACAAATAGGCCCCAAAAAATATGAGATCTAAATATAAGTCTCAAAACAATTTATCATATTATTATTTGATCCCGAATTATATTGTTTTTGATTTATAAACATCAAACCAAAATGTACTTTTAAATTTGTTCAAATTAGAAAGCCATAAAAAACTATTTTTGATTAAAAATAAAGCATATTTAGATAATGGATAAATTACAAATGCTTATTAAATTGTTACTTCATTTCAAAAAGTTAGCAAATAAAAGCAAGATATATCCAAAAAAGACACAATTATATATTATGCGATATATCTCTAATGATGAATTATTTTCATTTTCATTATTTAAAATTAATTTATTTTTATGCCTAAACTATTATTTACTAAAGTTTTTACTAGTTTACGATTTCTACAGTAATTATTCACTGCATTTACATCCAATACTGTATAAAGAAAATTAATCAGGACTTTTTATTTAACATAAATGTTTTGAAGGCATAATTAGATACGATATTTGAACACCATTTTTCCATACAAATAATTATTTACTGTATTTTCCAATAATTTCTTCAGAGGGATAATTATTTAAGATATTTTTCAGACGATTTTTTCATTCTGGTAAATTTTTCTATGTTCAGACTATTTTTTTGTATACGTAACCACTTACGCAAAAGAGTTTTACTTGGGGAGCTTAGAAACGTAACCAATTAAGTCAGTAATAAACATATTAAAAGTCAAATGAGTAAATTAAGACTGAAATTTATATATATATTGAGGAAATATCTGTTTCATTAACAACAAATCATAATCGTCACAAACAATTAAAGTAAATCATTTTGAACCACACGAAGAATTTTTTTTACCTAACTCTTTTTTTTTTTTTCAAAACTTTTATTACTCAATGGTGATCCACTTTTACTTATATTAATCTAAGAGTTTATTCAAATTTTAAATGTACTTTTTTCAAAAGTGTTTATTTTATTTTTCAAATAGGGATGTGGATTGGTATTTTCATCATTGCAGACCTAGTATAATCCATAGCAGCTGGTATTAATTTTTAGTGCGGCACCATGTAGGTATATACCAATTGCCACAATGTAATTTTGACGACCAGTTTTCTTCCACAATCTAAGGTACCTTCGCTCTGACGTCGCGTACAAGGACAGTACCTAATAAACTAAGCAATTCAGCTGGCTAAAAGTTTTTACGTCGATTATTTTTTTTATTAGTACTCATGTTATAATTCTTATCCAATTCAATTCCAACTTTAAAACAGATTTCGTATTGACTCACCACTTGTTATATTCTTCTCGTAAATAGTGACGTATTTAGCTCTGTCATGCCTTTGGTGTTCGTGCCAGAATCCAATGGCGTGCAACATTTCGTGTACAATGGAACCTACGTATTGGCAGCCTTCATCAATATTCACTTCTTGAACTCCTGTTTGATATCCAACCCAAGACCAGCATCTGCCAAACATTCAGTGAAGTATTTAGTAAATAATAAAAGTCAAATAATATTTTATATTGTCTATTACATACACAAGGATACTTACGTACTATCGCAACAATGCCAAAGCTTAAGATTACTCGCCAAGATGGCAACCCCAATTTCTCATACGTCGTACGCTGAATTGGCAATCATGTGCTTCTTTTCACATAATCTCGCCAATATGGTTCTGGTAATACGTAAGTACCTTCACAATCTCAGAAAATTTCAAATTAACGCTTGTATGATAAAAACTTTTTCTCACACCTTTGGCAAAGAAAAGAAAACACATAACCAGGGGCAGAGCTACCGCCATATCAGCCATATCAACTGATACGGGGCTCCCAAGTTAAGGGACCCAACACAAGTAAGCACAAAATCGTGAAATTTTAAAGGGCTCAAAAATTCCCCTAAAAACTTTTGATACAGGGCCCACTTAGGACTAGCTACGCCGGTGACAATAACGTTTGAAGGCCAGGCTAATGTTATCGTATTGTAATGTTATCGCCCCAACTTCGTGATATTTTGCAATTATTTGGCAGAAAAATCCGCAGTACACCGTTAAAAAATTTGTTCCTTAATTAACTTTTAAAAAGGAAATATTTATTAATAATGCAGTTTTTTGAAAGTTTTCTTTTTTTTTAAATTTACCTTGATTTTATATTTCTCAGTATTCAACTAAAAACTTTCTGAGGTTCGTTTAAAAATGTATCCAATAGATGATTTAAAAATGCAATGAATAATGACAATTCAATGCTTCAAAAATGTCTCTCAAATACATTTGACGATATAAAATGGTATACTGAATATTTTTTCAATGATATTTATCAAAAAAAAAATTTCCAATTCTAAAATTGTTTTATTGTAAAAAAAAATATGAAATAATCAAATACTGTATAAAAGGAAAAGTTAATTTTAAGCACATACTAAGTTTTTTAGATTCCTGAAAAGCTAATATCATAATATCCGTAAGTCCAAAATTAGACGATACTACTGATAAAATCTCAGTAAATATTCAAAATTGATTTTTGATTCCAATTCCATTCAGGTCCTATGAAATCATTTATTTTTTTTAATACCAGTGTATATATTAATCCCCTTATCAGACAACGTTGAAAACTCGAAAAAAATATGATAAGCTACTTTTCTTTTTTGAGGTAACAAGCATAAAATTTAAAAATATATATAGAATGTATATATATTTTTTATTCTTATAAGCATCAAAAATAAAATGAATTAAAGTAAAAACTAATTTTAAAAAGGAAAAAATTTTTGGTACTGATGTATTATGCCGTTGACAAATTTTTCGTCAAATCAAAATACATCGCCAATTGAAACGATATACAACCAATAGTGGAAACCTTAACCACCCACTTTTGAATCTAGTAAAAATAAAGATGACAGTATATGGTGCCGTGTTTTGAATTGGCGATGCCTTTTCGTTTGGCGAAACTGAGCGACGATATAATACGTGAGTACCTAAATTTTCTTAAAAGACTGTAACTAAAAATTTTTTAATGTTTTAAAAAACAATCTTTTGTATGAAGTATAACTGTATATCGTGTGTCCAATAATATATCTTCAGAGTAATTCAGGAGCCAATAATTCAATTTGAATCATAGATTTCTTAAAACACTCACCACTAAGTTCTTCGAAACACAGTTTTGTGTAATGATAAAATTCCCCTTTTGCTCTAATTCTGAAATAAGTTAATTACATATGTTCATTACTGGGGTCTAAAAATTATGCTCAATATTCAAAAAGGAAGATTCACTTTTCGAAATGTTTCTTGAGATTATAGATTAATTTCTTAGATCAATTGAACTGAAGGTCGAAATCTTTCATCAGGTTACACAATTATGTTCTTCAGAAGTACAAGAAGAGACCATACTTACCCATGATCAGTTGTTGAGTTACCGAATTTGATGTAATCCTTCTGGTTCGTCCTTGGCACAAACTTCAAGCATGTCGTCTTGTTAATCTGGTTAATAGCTATCGCAATCTTTTCATGATATTTAGCTACAAGAAAATGCAATGTTTTAAGAAGTTTCCACGTCTTCAATTAGAAAAATACGAATTATAGTCTTGACAATCCTATTTCATGTTTAAACTATTAATTTCAAAAAAGAAAAAAACTGAAAGACCAAACAAATAATTCAAAAATACTCAAGAATGTCTTTAAAACTAAAAGAAGGATTTATGTAGGAAAATTTTAAATTGATGGTATATTCAAATTTCAAAAAGTAATTTAATATTCGCTTTGCGGGCCTTTATGAGAGTATAATAAAAAACGTAGTTAAAATTAATAATAATTCAGTTAAAACTAATTACTTCGCCGATGTATCATTATATATTAAGGATTATAAATTACATAGTAATATTTATGATAAAGAAGAGATGCTTTTAATTTTAACATTCTTAAAGGGCCATACTGGAATTCTAATTTATCAATTTCTATATATAGATATATTATTTTTAACTATATTTATGGTAATAATGTATTAGAGATAAATCTAATATATATTTAAATTTTAATAACTTTTTTAACCATTGTGTGTATTGAACATGGATAGCCTACTAATTTTATTTACAATTATATTTCTAATAGTTCTCAGTGCAATGACAATATGTAATAATAATAGCAATTTTTTATTATGGATTTATTTTTTTAAATTAGATATACAGTTCATCGAAAGATGGCACCACATGTTTCATAAATTAATAATACTATATTTATTTAAGTATCATTGTGTATGTTTGGGATGTCCTTTTATATTTTCTATAAATTTTATATCAGTATTTAAGGTTTTTAAATGTATATATATAGACTTAATATTATTTTGTCAAATTTACTAATTTTAATTTAATGTGGTACTACTATACTTCTTTGTATCTGGCGGGAAACATAATTATTTGCTGTACTCCCGAAGTAAGTTTTATGATCTAGTTTTATTGCATCGATTTTAATTCTATACTAGTAAATACTAGTAGGCTGTAATTTAATCGTTATATATTAATAGTATTGTTTTTTCATTTTTGATATTTAAATTTCTTTTAATATTCCTTCCTTTCCCTATGGCCCAGAGTATAGGCAAATTACAGGTGAAGGTTCGTTAGCCACAAAACTTTGTTTAAACCTGCAATCTTGGTTCTTAAGGCCAGGAGTGTTTGCAATTTTATATGTTAAATTTCTTTTAAATATTCCACTAATCCATATAATAAGGAAATTACAGTAATTCTTAGCATTGAACTAATTTATTCTTACCGAGTGTTAAAATGTATATGGACTAATAACGTAGAAATCATATATTAATATAATATATATTATAGATCATATATGATATAATAATAATATCTTACTAATATGAAATATATATATATATACAGGGACGTCTTAAGACATGAGCCAACTGGGCCCGAACCCAAGACCTCCGCCGCAATGTGGGGTCGCGTTTCGTTCTCGATTCCTCCTTAATAAGATCAGCATTACTACATTGAAGTAATGAAATGACTTAGTGAAAAAATTAGGAAAAAGGCCAGAATTGGGAACAGATGAATGGCTGTTGTACTAAGACAAGCATTATCTCACTTGGCCTATCTACCAAGCAGTTTCTGACCAGCAAAAACATTACTGGGATGGGGCATCCTCCTTATTCACCTGATTTAGCCCTATGCAATTTTTTTTAGTTCGTACTATTAAATCTTGCTGAAAAGTAACCCCTTTTATCTCAGTTGAAGAGGTTCAGGCAAAAATGGAAAATTTCCTAAAAGGAGTTCCAAAACACTCGTCCCAGAATATCTTACCAGCAATGGCAGCACCGAATGCAGAATTGTGTGAATGCTTAAAGGAACTACTTTGAAAGTGATAATGTCACAAAAAACCTGCTTCTGTAAGTACAATGATTTATTGGACCAATCTCGTTTTGTGTGTGTGTCGAACCTCGAATTTTTGAAAAATTCTAGATCATCTTCCTTACTTATCAAGTTCAAAAAAGTTCATTTACGTTTTTTTTATGATATGAGCTGAGAAGAACTAAAAGAAATAAAACTAAAATATTCGTGCTAATAATAAATACATACATTAGCATACACATATTTCATACATAGAAAAAATTCCTTGTAATTATTTTATTCATATTGTTCCCATACTTACATTGGATAGATCTGTCGATGACATATGGAATATTTTTGGTTGGCCAGTACCAAGCCTTATTGGATACACTGTTCTAAAAAATTAAAAAAGTATAGTACATTTCACTTATATAACAAAACTACAGTTTCAGCATATGACATGCATAAATTGTGAAATAATTTAAAAACTTAAGAGTAATTCACACACACACGTCGAAGAAAAATAAAATATTCACATGAACAGAATTTAAAAACTTTTTATGTAGTTGAAACAAATTGTATCAGGCGCTATACTTCAGACAAGTTGTATACATATAAAACAGTACTTCATTTTTAAAAAAAAGTGCTTAAAATATAAAAATTTGTATCAAATAAAATATTATCAGATTTAATCAGTGATTGTAAATTAATTATAATTTACAATTTCAAAGCCTTTAACTCATGTATATTTTCTTCAAAAAAACTCATGTTATGCTCAAAAACTAATAATTTTTTTTTTTTTGAATTCTGGGTTCTTTATTTCTTTTTAATTCCTTTCAGTGTCGATTAAATATTCAACATGCTTTGCTTAAAAGTTAATTGTAAGCTTTGATTTTTTTATTTTACCTTACAACATTTTTTTTTCACTTATAATTATATGTCAATTTCTATTCAAAAATTTCAAACGATTCTTAACTTTCAAAAATGGAAAATCTGAATTAAAAAAACTAATAGTGTTATGATGTAAAAAATTCTTTTTTTTAAATACACAGATTACAATTATGAAATATCTTTATCAGATCTCAATTATCTATAAACCCTGTCTTTGAGATTCTATTTCTAAATTTCTCTTACACTATCATTCGTTCGGATAAGATTCGTTTATAGTAGCTCCTGATTATAAATTTTTTACTCTGTATTTCTATTACATAAGCATAATTTTTCCAGAAGGCTGGAATGTCTTTTTAGTCCGTTGTCATAATGGATTATTCGTAAGCAAAAAAAAAATTATATTGATTTACCTAAAGCATAATTTAGTAATTTAATATAATGTGCTTTTAATAAAAATTTACTTTAAACTTAGTTTTTAGTTAAAGTTACTTTTTTATGCTCTCAAGACTTTTGTAATCAGAATCACAGCTCTATAAACAGTTTAAAGGGTGCTAAATTATTATGCTATGGTGGAAAGGAACCGTGATTTTAAAAAAGTGTTCAAATGAATAGAGGTGTTTTTTTTGGGGGGTATTTTTTTTCATATTTGTTGTCACTTTAATTAGAATATACATACAAAAAATTTTAATACTATTACGGTAAGAAAAATTGTTAAATTTCTTGTCAAAAAATGACATATTTTCAAAACATTCTCCTTTTGTGAAAAATGTTTCTTTCATAATACTATTCTGCCTATATATAATAGGACATCTATACAGAATCTGAACTTCGATATTAAAAATATATAATTTAGAATATAATTTATTCATATTTTAATATATCAGAGTAGAGAAAGTTCTTACAAAGAAAACCGGTTTATATTACTTTAATCGATCGTAACTCTAATAATAATGTGAATTTTTCAAAAATTCCTATGTCGGGCTGTGTATAGAAGTCCTAGATATATATACAGGTAAAATATTAATATTATAGATGCATTGTTCACATAAGGAATATGTTTTGAAAATATGTCATTCTTCCTTCATTTTTTGTTAAAAAAAAAATTATATTTAAATAATTTTTACTTGTAATAATACTTTTAAACAACTTTTATATGTACGTTTTAATTCAACTAAAACTAAATATTAAAAAAATTTATTCACTTATACTTCAAATATAGTCAGTCGTTGAATACTTACTCCAAGCAAACGCTTTCCTTTTATTTTCATGTCACCTCCGAATTTGTTATTGTGGAGAGCCCTTTCAGCAACAACTGAAAAAAAAGGAATGGTGAATGTAAATTTATATTGACAAATGAAGTATTTACTGCGGAAGTCTGCTTTTATGTTGAACAATTATAAAATAAATATCTTTTAAAAAACAAATACGCTGATTTCAATAGAGTTCCCAAGATAGCTAGTGAAAAACTGTTAAGAACCTGATAGTTTACTATTTTAATAATGAATTTTAGTATCCGATTTAATGCAACAGGTATAAATGAGGGATTTTTATACAAATAGAATATAAATTACCGTATACTCTGAATTCAATTATTTGTCTGTGTACCTTTTTACCACAAGCACTTCGATGGATATTTCCCATAAAAAAATTTTTAAAAAAAAGGGGAAAACAATATTAAAATTTAAACCCAAAAAAAAAATTAGGGTTAAAATTTTGTGTGATAGCAGAAGAAGTTCATAGAAAGAAATGGGGTAAATATTTTTGTTTAAATAAGATTTTTTAAACCCGTATAAAATTTTCATCAAAAAGGGTTTTAATAACATCTGAAAGGAGAAACTAAACACTGAAAATTTTTTGGGCCCAAAACTTTTATTTAAAGGGAAGGCTTTGAAATTTTACTTTCCCAAAAAAGAGTGTCAAAATTTTTTGGATTTGGAAGGATGCCAAACCCAAAAATTTAACATCTCTGAATGGGGGAAGCTTTTTGGGGGAAAAGAAGAAAGAGGAAATTGCCCCAGTTTTTAAATTGCTTGATCCCAAAATGTTAAGATTTTTTCATGGGTACCGTCCCCGGGATTGCCTGGGGGAATGAAATTGCAAAATGGTCCCCCCCGTGAGGCCATCCAAAAGGGTTTCCCTACAGGGGTGGCGGGCTTTATTTTTGCAGAAATTCACCCCGGATAAAAACAAGATATCAGTTCCTTTTGGGAAAAGGGGGTTAAAAGGAAAACATGAGTAAAATTTTAAAAACGGTTATGGTGCTTTTTGTTTTAAGGCAAGCGGTTAAAACGTTCTTGTTAGGTTTCGGGGACAAACTCGAGCTCAATAGTATTTTCCCCTAAAATTTCCCCTCCTTGTCCAAATTGGGGAGGGGGACCCGCCCCCAAATTACATTTTTTGCTTGAGGGGGCCCCCATAAAAAAGGGGGCCTTCCCTTTTCAAGTCCTCCCTACCGTTCCCCTTCCAAGACGCAAGGTTTTTGGACTTATCTAAGGGGCAGCGACCCGGGAGGAAAAAAACAAAACAAAAAACCCCATCTATGTTATATGTAGAAATTCCCCTATTTACAATTTCGGAAAAGAAATTTTTTAAAATACATTTCCCCCACCCAAGGGGCTAAATTTCTAACGTCACGTGATAAAACAAAACGTGCTCCCATTAAATTTCCCAAAAAAAAATTTAAAAAACAAAATGTGCTCGTTGTCCTATTTGTAAACCCAGAAAAAATTTTAAAAAATTTCATATTTGGGTAAGGATGTTTAAATTTTTGGGAAAAAAATATGCCCCCCAAACAGTTTTTTTAAAAATTAAAAAAATGGGTTTTTTTATGCTTATATTTTTTTAAATAAATGGATTTTCATAAAATTATTTTTAAGAAAAATCTGAAAAAAGAAAAGGGTTGGAAAGCACCGAAACGCTATGGGATTTATGACGTCACGTGAATTGAGTAAAAGGGGGAACCCCCACGTTTTAGGGAATTAAAAAAACCCAATTTTAAGCCCAAAACCCCAAAGTGTCTAATCACGTGGGAGGAAAGGGAATCCCTTTCTGTGTTAAAATAGTAACTAGTTTCCCTGAAAAATTTGCAAGAATACTTAAAGTACTAGTTTAGAAAAAAAATGAATGGGGATGAAATTTTTTAATATTTTTCTTTTCCCCATATTAAAAGAACCAAAACCCGAAAAAATTTTTTTTTAACTACAAAAATGCCTTAAAATTATTTCAATATTCTGATTTCTTGTCTCATGGGGATAAATAATTTTTATTTTTAATTTCGTGTTTGTCCCCAATACATTTTATTCTACATAAAATTTGTTTCCTTTTCATAACCAAACCAGAGGGGGGGTCCCAAACCCGGCTTTGATGGTATTTCCTTCCCAAAAAAGGTTTAATACTTGTATTATAATTTTATTTAATTATATAGATTAAAAAATTTTCAAATCAATGGAATTAAATAAAAAATGGCATGAATGAAAAGTAGGTTTTAATGAGTATTTGGTCGGAAACCCGATAAAGAAATTTTAAAATGTTGGGAGCCCCATCTAGTACAAATGGCAATCCCAGAATTTGTATGTTTTTACAAAAAAATTATTTTTTTTACCATTTTTTGTCGGACTGATTCCAAAATTGTTAAAATTTTTTTTTTGAAATGGTTTATATAAAAATAAAAATCCCTTTAAATTTTTCTGGACTGAGAAATAAAATCGACCCAAAAAGAGAGTTACTTGGACTTATAGTTTAAAAAAATCATTTTTTTATTAGCTCCCAAAAGATTTTAAAATTTTAAAATTAAAACGGGTTTTTTTTGTTCAGTTTAAAGATATGCAAAAAATTTTTTTTTGTTGTTGTTGTTTGTTTTTTTAAATTTTTAAATTTCCCGAAAATTAATCAAAAAAAAACCCTTTTACCCTTTTTGGTCTGATTTTTTAAATTTTTTCCAATTCACCCCCCAAAGGGAACTTTTATAACACCCAGTATATTTAATAAAAAAGGATGGATGTTTAGACGTCAAAATTTTATATAAAAAAGGGCTTTTTTCTGTCTGAAAATGGTAACAAATTTTTTAATTAAACCCCTTTTAAAAATTTGTCGTCCCAAGATGCGATATATATTTATAAAAAAAATACAGTAAATTTTAAATGAAATTATTTTATTTTATCTATTTGTTATTTAATTTCGGAAATTTTGTATTTAACCAGTACAAAAAAAAAAAAGAATAGAGTTAAAGAAAAAAAGTTTTTTTAAAAAATAAAAAAAAAAATTTAAAAAAAAATTTGGGAGCCCAAGGGAAAAATTACGAAACAAAAAATTTCAAAAAATTCCCTTTTGAAATGGGTAATCTTAAAACTAAAAAAAACGAAAATAAAATTATGCAGTCAGGGGTTTTAGAATTTTTTCCAATAAAAATGTGGGTTGGACAAAAGGGGAAAAAGGGTTTATCGGGTTTGGGGATTTTTTCGCATTTACAATGTTTCCAAGCCCAAAAAAAATATTAAAAAATTTTTTTATACCTCATATGGCATTCTTTCATGTATTACCGTTATTTTGTAATAAAGTGCTACTATTGACTAGGTTATTAAAATATTGTCGTTGTTTTTCAAACAATTTCAAGAGAGGGGAGTTAGTTCTAGCAAAAGGAGCAGAAGCTCAACGTTTTATAGTTTTCAAAAGAAAGCTGAACTAAACTCAATGGCGCAACAGCCCATGGAGGGCAAAGGCCTACTGTGCCCATCTCATTTTTTCTTTAAACCCCGGGAAACCGAGTTCCCTTGGTATTTATTAAGCCGGGGGTCAGTCTGACCCCAAAATACACAGTTTTTAAATTTTCCTAAGTCTGGTAAATTTATCAATCCACAAAAGGGATGAAATGATGAGTCGATTTTTCCCCAACCCGGGTTTGAACCCCCGGGCTTGAAACGTGGGGTTTTTAAAGCTACTACTCGGGCACTGGGAAAAAAGGGTTTTTGAAAGTTTTTTGGAAAATTTTACCATGTGTTGGCAAAATTAGAGTCCAAATTATTTTATTACAATTTAATGAGAAATTTTTTACAACATGAGGGGGTATTGGCGGGCGGACAATTTTGAATTTTCGATCAATGTGACTAGGACGACATTTACCCAACAACCTCCTCTCCAAATTTCCACCATCCCAAACGTGGGACTTTGAACCCCCAAAAAGGTTTAAATGCATCAGCGCCTCTACACAGTCTGTTTTTGGGGGTACCCAGGGCGTGAACCCCGGAACGCCAAACATTTGACCCACTAGGGCACAGAAAACAAAAGGGAAAAAATTTTGGAAAACAATTAAAGAAAAAAATTAAATTGTAAAACACAAGTCTTGAACACATGCTTTGGAAATATTGTAAAACTACAGAAACTTTTCTTACAATCAAAAACAATATTATAATTTTAGACTAGGGGTTCAATTATGAAGCAGTGTTTTTAAATTTCAGTGTAAGAACATAAATTTTTTTAACCCCAAGCATAACTGAATGATGGCTACTAAAAGAAGTAATAAAAAAAATGTCTTATTTAAAAATAACGGTAATAACAGTTTCTCCTTTTCTCATCAAGGAGGGCCCCAAGGGCCCGGGGTTTTGGGTTTTCCCTTCTTTTTAAAGGGGGTTTCCCAAAAATGCAACAGGATAAATCGGATTAAAAAAAGGGGAACCCTTTGGGTTTGGGCCAGGGAACCCCGAAACGAAGGAATATTTCCCAACATCTTGAACGATATTTCGGGGAAAATAAATAAGACCCCAATTTGCAAAAGCGTAAATTTTTATTAAAAAAAATTTTCCCTGATTAATGATTGAAATCTTTGTTTGAGATGAAAGGTTCAGATGAAAGGGAATTTTTTTTGTAAGAGTTTAATCCAAAACTGATGAGACAGCAGAACTGTATCAATATGTGGGATTGAAAAGTTGAAAAAAAAAATGTGCTGAAGCTGAATTTTGGGGCATATTATTGATATGATAAAATTTAAATTTTTCGTTGGTCATTATTTTGTTTTTTTTCCCAAAAGTTTTGAAAAAAAGCAATGAATGTAAAAAAAATTTTTTAAAATTTTCTAAATAAGTGATTTATTTTAGTAATTTGTGTTGGTGATTATTTTAAAACACTTTGTTCCCAAATTGGGGTTCCTTTTTAAACCATGTTCCCAACCTTTTTTTAATTGGCGCCCCCCTTTTTTAGTGAATATTTTTGATATTTCCTTCCCTCTCAAGAGAAATAAGAGCAAAAACATAAATATTTTTGTGAAAAAGAGAATTAATTTTAAAAAAAAATTTTTATTACAAAAAGAAAATATTTTTTAATTATTTTTGTTCTAAAGCCCTCAATTTTTTCTACTTGCGAATCTGAAATAGCTATTGCCACAAATATATTTAAATGTGTAATATTAAGGTGACCAATCGTCCTCCTTTTATGGGTCCTGTCCTTCCTCGAAAAGTATCCTCCTTTTTAATATTTTAAAACGTATCTTGGGAATCTCTTTTGTTTTATAAAAAACCAAGCATGTTTCCCAAAAAAGTCGGAAGAATGGTCTGAAAAAAAAAGAACGGAAATAAAAGTTTTAATGCAATTTTTGGGGGTTTTCCGCAAGTAAATTGGGGAGATATAGAAGACACGTTTAGTTTTTATCGAAAAGAAATGCCTGAAAAATTTTTAAACGAGGCAAAATTTTCTGTTTTTAAGTAAAAAAAAAGAATGTATTTTTTAAATTTTTAAATTGAACAATTGGAAAAAAAAAAACATGCTGAGAAATTGGTAAAAAAATGGGTGAAATTACTTAAACCATTTCCAAAAATGAACACATTCCATATGAAAGTGTAATTTTTCTTGTTGTGAATTTACGTTGTGCTTCCCCGGGAAATAATGCAGCAGTTGAAAGAGTTGTTTTTTCGGGTTTGGGGGAATATTTTTTGGGGAAAATGACATAGTGGGAAAACAAAAATTTAATGCTAATAATTTTTGATACAGTGCTTAGTAAAAATTGTATGAAGGATATTTTTTCCCGAACTTTCTGATGTATTAGAAAAATTTTATTTTGAAAAAAAACAGATAAAAAAAATTAAAAGTATCTAAGATAAAAGATTATTTTTGTGTGTTATTTTTTTTCAAAGTAAAAAAATTTTTTCACGAAAGTTTCCCGGATACTTGCCAGTTTGAGATACCAAAGTTCCCCCTCCTTTAAAGGTTCTTTCCCATTGGTGGATAGATTTTGAAAAGTCGGAGGATCGAATTCCCCTTCTGTTCGAACATGTCGTTGGGACGCAGTGATTGATTTAAATTCCCAAAAACCCAAAGGGACACACTGCAATTTTGCTGGGGTCAAATCTTTACTAACAAATCAATGTAAAAGTTTATCTTCCGCGTTTGCCAAATAATACGTGCACGTGCAGCAAATCGGACAAGACCCAAAAAATCTCGGAGGGGTTTCCAATCCGCCGATGGGTATTTAAATTTTGTTCTTTATTTGGGGAGTTCCAAAAAAGAACAAAACTTTTGGGTACTTTAAAATTTTTAAAACTTTGTATATTATATATAGTAAAATACGTCTAATGCAAAAACACTTAAGATGAAACATCGGTTAACACGAATATATATCGGTTCGTGTTTTTTTTCTTAGCACGAAACGAAAAGTCGTTTAACACGAAAATATTTCCCTTCTGAGAACGATCAAAATACGGAAAACACCTTCTAGATTGGACTGATCTACTGTAAACATAGGGAAAAATTGTTTTAAAAATGTAGATTAATTTTTGTACAGCCCAATGAATTTTTGGTTTAAAAAAGATATTTTTAGCTTGTTCAAAGCTCAAAAAAAATTGATCAAATTGATGACGAAAATGAAAAAAACAGCTCCTTTCCACGCCCTCGAAATGATGGAAATTTTGAAAAATAAAAGTAGTTTTTTTAGATGCACATTTTAAAAGGGGAAAATGAATAAAAAAGGGGTGACAACGGATTTAGGGGTTTGAAAAGAAATGCAAAAGAAAATATCAGAATATTTTTTCCAAAAAATCAAAAGAATGTTCCACTTTTCAATAGGGGTTTTTAAAACTTTGTATTAAATTTCCAAGTTCTTGTGAATGTTTTTTTCTTTTTATTTTTATTAAAATGCCTTATTTTGCATACCTATGTAAAAAAAAACTAATTTTTATTAAACTTAATTTTTGTTTAAAATGGGGGATCCTTCTTATTTTTTTCAGTACTTTTTTAAAAAGAAAAAAAATTTCAGTCCTTTAGGGATCATGTTAATGGGTTTTTATTAAAATGTAGGGTTTTTTTAAAGTCTATCACCCCCCAAATATTGTAATTAACTTATATAAAATACCTATTTATCTTTGATCTCTAATTTTCTTAAACCTGCTAATAGAAAGACTTGATCCCTTTTTTAAATCTCCCCAGTGACCAGGGGCTTTTGGGTCCCGTGGTCAAGGTATCGGTTATGGGAGGCATGCTGGGTGAGTTGAGCCCAATAAATTTAAAAACCCGCCATGTAGGGGGCCCCGGGATGTTAAATCTGTCGAGAACTCAAACGTCTATCCGTTGGTGTGGTGTGGTAGTTGGGAGAAGGGGGGTCAGCTCAGGTGTCACCCTCTTCACTTGACCAAGGTTCAAAATTACGAGGTCCGTCGCCAAAAACCTTCGTGTAGCTGAACAGTGCGACGTTAATATTCACTTATATTCAGTGAGCTCGGTCACTTAGTGGTTGTGGTAGACATGTCATGCGTCCAAATTCTGGTGCCACTGAAGACCCGCATTGTAGAGGGCCTAATGCAAGTTAAATCTTGGCTCAAATTCTCCCATTGGCGTGGTGTAGAGATTTGAAAAGGGGGCACCAGTTCAGACATTCTCCTCGTCATTTGACCCGTTTTCAAAATAACGAGGTTAGGCGTCAATAGCCCTTATGTTGCTTTTATAGTGTGACGCTAATGAGCAATAATTCACTTACTCGCCCTCTGAGGCTTTCCTGATCTAGATAAAATTTCTGACATAGACTTTGAACTTTTGACTATCCTTTCCTCCTGTTTTGCTTCTTAATTTCACTCGGAAATCCTCATTTTAGCTATCTCTCTTACATTAATTAACCCTTTATATACCGCATTAAGATTTACTGCAGTTTTTTCATGCAGTAAATATTTTTTATTATACATTGAAAACACATAAACAAAATACTCAACTTTGGGGAATTAAATCCGTTGGAGCTAATTAATTAATTAACGATATTCAACTGCAAAATTAATTATACACACTGTTCACTTAAAATAAATAGTCAAGTTTTCTAAGGTCTTCATTAACATACAAAAAAAATAAGACACTTAAATTTTAACACTAACTATTTTTTCGGGACAAAAATGATAATCCTTGCAATCCGCTGAAAACGCCGTAAGCTGAAAATGCAATTTCTGCTATAAAACTATTCACCTTCCCCGCTAAAATACTCATCATAGAACCCGTGCCGCCATACATCTTGGAAGAGTGGATTTCTAAGAACATTCCTGCTAAATAACGCGAGAAAATTCGTAAAAATGGTAATTCTATGTAATTTTAAAGTGAGTGGTACTTATAATTACCGTCGATAGATAAAGGGTTAATTCTCCTCTAGACGCCTTTTAGCCAACTTTTATTCACTGAACTACTTAAACAGGGTGTTTCTGAATTCAAGCAACAACTTCAGATGGGTTTTAAGAGGCAGCATGGAGACGACAAATCATCATAGAATATGGGGTCGCAAACCCATTTTAGTCGGAGTAATCCGCAAGAACAGTGAAGAAGGATGGGACGTCAAATGGAATGAAAAGGAGCAGTAATTGGTAAGAAATACACTTGTTATAGCTAAAGCATGTTTACAATACGAACAATGCGTCACAGCTCTACGTCAGAAATGCAACGTCAAGGGATTATCACAGGAATGGTTCGAATCCGATCGTGGCTGGCTTTGTCACGAGTTCGAGCCCAGTACCACTAAAGACCAGCCGTGTAGGGCAGCGATGCATGCTAAATCTGCCGAGAGCTGAAACGTCTTCCCGTTGGTGTGGTGTGGTACTTAGGAGAGGGTGGTACCAGCTCAGGTGTCGTCCACGTCACTTGACCCTGTTTCTAAATTACGTGGTCCGTCGACAAAAGCCCTCGTGTAGCTGAACAGTGTGACGTTAATATTCATAGGTCAATGCACAGTGGGCACCGGCGGACGAAAGATTGTCGGATGCATTCAAACAAATCCTGTTGTATTTCTGACGTCAAACTGTAATACATTGTTAGTATAGTTAACATGCTTTAGGTCTAATAAATGAATTTCTAATCTCTTATTGTCCCTTTTCATTTCACTATATATTACAACCTTCATAATTGTTTTTGTAAATTACTCCAACGACCTCATATTCTATGTTGATTTGTTGTCCTTATGCTACCAACTATCAACCCTTTGAATTTGTCGGTCGAATTCAGTGACCCCCTGTATTGTAACGTCTATTAGTGTACATCACTGTTCTCATCTCAATGAAGGGTTTTTGACAGATCTGTACGCGCTTTCTTCTATTAATCTTCTTGGGAAATCTTTGGGCTATTAATTCTTGTTATTCACAACCAACCCTTCGGAAGAAGAGAATCGGTATATTTAAATTAACTTACTATGCAAAGTTTTCTAGCTTGGAGAGAGAAGATATACTCCAATCAAGTGAGATTGCTACTGAAGGTATGGTATTACAATTATAGTGATTTGATTCTTATTAGGAGGAAACTTTAAAGTGACGATTGTTCACTAGGACTGATTTGATATTAGATTAAATCGGATGATAGGTTTGATCCTTTATCAAGTTCGATAGTCTCCTAATCATTCACGTTTTACTGTCGTTGTTCCACTTTCACAGTTAACATTGAGACATTCTCTTACTATTATTAACTGAAATTGTGTCTGTTCTTTGCGTGGAAATACATAAATTAATTGGATCATGTCGAGTGTTTCTTCCCTTCCCCCACACATCTAGATTTCCGAGAGAGAGGCACGAGCTTCTTACATATTCTCGCATCAAACAAAGTAATAAAATTGTTCCCAAAAGTAAGAAAATACGCGTGAGAATCCATTCCATATACACTTGCCTCCGGAAGTCTGCGTACAGGCGATCATCTTTCATATTCGTGCAAAGATCGCTAATTAAATGAAGTATTTCTGGATCAAAACTATTTTTTATTGATTCTCTAACGTCGTAAATTCAAATAGCATAAGCAACAATAGCATGAATACTACAAAAAAGATACAAATATTTATAACTTGAGAACGACACAAATCATGTGCGTCAAAAGTCTGCGTACACTGGAAACAGCCTTTACAGTAGTGGATTGTAACTAAAAGTTAATACTTTTTAAACTATTTCGTTATTTCTACAAGGTAAACAAAAAAGTTCTTGCCGTTTGCGCGTTTCTATTGAAAGATGTAAGAATAAGTATTCAAATTCGTGTATGATGTCATTGAGAAACCGTCAGTCGATAGTAGGAATATCAGTTGTTATAAACGCAGGTCCACTGCTCACATTCATCAATCAGAACTGGTACATTAGCGAAGCGAAATGGACATATCGAAGGAGCCCGTTTGGGGTTGTTTACGTTACGACTTCAAAGTCGGCTTATTAGCCGCTGCATCAAGTCACCGAATATGCCAAGCGTTTGGGGATAGTGCTGTCAATGAACGTACGGCAAGGTATCGGTTTCAAAAATTCAGGTCGAGAGATTTGTCCCTCTGTGATAAAGCTCGAAAAGGACGACCACGGCCCTTGGTTGACGAAGCCCTGCAGGCAGTCATTGAGGGGGACAGTAGTCAAAAGTATAGTGAACTTGCCAGACAAGTCAACACTTCCAGTGAAACAGTTAAACTTCATCTGCACCTCTTAGGTAAGACGTACAGGCCGAGCAAGTGGATTCCTCACACGCTGTTGGAAGTCCATAAGCAGCAACGAGTGACAGACTGTTTATCATTGCTTTCTCGCCACCGTAGCGCATCCATACTCAATCGGGTGCTGACCAGTGATGAGAAGTGGGTCCTGTATGACACACCCAAGCATTCCAAACATTGGCTGTCACCCCAGGATACTGTCCCGCACAGTGCAAGACCACCTATGAATCCACTCAAGATTATGCTTTATGTCTGGGGGACTTGTCGGCAAGTGGTTCACTATGAGTTGCTACCAACGGGCCAAACGGTCACTGCGGACCTGTATTCGCAGCAACTGGAATGTGTACAACAGGCACTGCATCAGAAGGAGCCCTCACTGGTTAATCGAAAGGGTGTACAGTTATTGCATGATAATGCGACGCCGCATGTCGCGTGGGTGGCCAGGAATACGATACAGCGACTTGGTTGGGAGACTTTGTGCCATCCTCCTTACTCACCAGACCTTGCACCATCAGATTACCACCTCTTCCATTCCCTGGACAATCATCTGCGTGGTAAATCCTTCACCAATGAAGCAGACGTGCGCCAAGCTCTCACGGACTTCTTTGCGTCCCCCAACCCCGAGTTTTACCGCAAGGGGATTGAACAACTAGAAACACGTTGGAAGAAGGTTCTGGATGTCGATGGTGATTACTTCGAGAAGTAACAATAGGCTACGCTATTTGTATGTCATGTTCTTTTGGGTAATTAAAAACGGCAAGAACTTTTTTGTTTACCTTGTATAACACTCTCAACATATTTGGCAAGGGTTTAACCAGTTTAGTTGTTTCATCTGTGGATATTTTGTTCCATTCTTCTACTCTGACAGATTTGAGCATTTCCTTGGACGTTATTACGTTCTCCCTGATTATTCACTCGAGTAAATCCCACAAATGCTATATTGTACTTAGGTCTGGGGACTAGGTTGACTTTCGGAATTTGTTTGGGACATGTCAGAACAGCCATGGCATCACAATGACTTCACTATGTGAGCCATTTGCTTGGTACCTGCCGCTGAAAGTAAAGCTCATTGCTCACCGCAAGTTTCTCTGCATATGCCCTGATATTTTACTTCAATAAGTTCAAAAAACCAATTTTGCACTTTGTTGGTTCAATAAATTCAGATTAACCGCCGAAAGGCTTCCAATACACCCCCAAACATTATGCCTCCTCCTCCATGTTTGATAGTCGAAAAAAGGTTCTCTTTCTCAAGATCTGTCCAGGAATTTTTGCAGGCATATTTTTGTTCTTTTTGATGCTAAATTACAAAAATTACTTTCAATCGAATATATTACATTTTTCTAAAAAATATGTGTCCTATTTAGCTGTTTTTTGGCAAAGGTCATTCTCTTAGCTCTGTTCATTCGAAAAATGGATGGCTTCCTGAGTGCTACTCGGTCATGATAGTCATCCTTTTTCAGTTTTCTTCGAATTGTAATTAAAGTCACACTTTTTTGCAATATGTCAGTGACACTTTTAGCTATTTGTGACGCTTATAATCTTTTATTTATTTTTATAGAGCGTATTACAAAGCAAAATTCTCGAGGTGACACTGCATACGGGTGACCGGATCTTGGCTTGAACGTTAAAACTGTAGTTGATTTGTAGTTTATGAACATTTTTTAAATCAATGAATGTCTCCTATTAACACAATTTCAACAATTGCTTTAAAAATTTTCCCCTTTTCTTAAGATCTATGATGATTTTTCTTTCAATAATGTATCAATCTCTATTCTATTGCCTGCCATGGAGCCACAAAATTTTCAAATCTCAAATCCTAAATAAATAGTAAAATAAGCTTATAATTACTTACAAATACGATTTAGTGCAATTATTTTACAATAAAAGCTATATTTTGTAAGTGAACGCAGACTTTTGGCGCGGATGGTTGGTGGTTATTTGGTTGTCATTCTTGTTTTTTCTCGTTAAGGTGTATTTTGTTGCTATTATTTGAATAAGGAAATTTTGAAGAATTGCTGACAAGTATTTTGATTTCCTAAAGCGAGATTTTAATAGTATTTATAGCAAAAACACGTAAGATGATTGCCTGTACGCAGACTTTCGGAGGCAAGTGTATGTCTAAGTACCAATTCAAATATCTCCTTCTCCATATAAACATGATAAAAAATTACGGAACGCATTGGCAATGTTGACTAGGGTCTGAGATAGACTTCTGGAAGCATCCCCAATAAGAATAATATAAAATGTTTTAATAAAATGAAACTTTTAAGGAGTATGTCTCAAAGCTTTTATAGCATGATTTATCTACATTAGTCTTCAAAATTATGAACACTAATGATGTTAAATCTTAGCCTTCAGAAATGTGGACAAATTATATCATGATTAATTGAACTAATTTATATTTTTTTTTTGAAAATATATAAATCATCATATATTTCTAACGCATCCATTTGTAACATAAAAACCTATATTGGCAACTTTGTACAAAAAAATGAGATTTTTTTCACCAAAGTTTGATATATCTATCATACTAGAAATTCTGAGAAATAATTATACTAACTGCAAAGCTATTCTAAGTTTGATTTTAAAATCTTTTAAAAGCAAATCAAGAGTTATTATATTGTTTTTTTATGTATGATAATTTTTAAAAGTCACGTTTTTTTTTAATTTGGCGCATTTTTGTGATCTAAAACAAATAAAGAATTTATTTTGTTTTATAAAACATAGATACCATAAAAAATTACGCGTATTTAGTTTTAAAGAATAATATATTCTTGTCCATTCTAATTAGTAGCGAGACAATGATATTGGGGACTTGTAATTCATTTCGAAATATACATTCTTTCAAAAAAAATTATATTATTTGCAGACACAACATTTATATATTACTTCATCACTGACCCAACAACCCTCGATTCACTGCTTTTCAGCAAAAATTCAAGTTTCATAAACATCAGCATATTTCACTAAAATAAATTAATGGTGGTGAAAGCAGACTTATTACAATCACTTAAAAAGGAAAATAAGTTTATTTTTACACAAGTAAAGAAGCGTGCTTTCGGTTTCAGACCGAACGATAACTGAAATATAAGTATATTTACTGTCGGCGTTGGATAAGGAATACGTACGTCAAGATTTAAATCTGCGATAAAGTGTCTATCGAAAATTCGAACTGATTTGCTGGATAATAAGGATTTCGACACAACAGAGAGGAATATCGTCCGTAAAAATTCGAACATTTCTTTGAAATACGGTCTTCTGCTCCCAAATATAATATTCCGAAGCTTCATTTATTTTCTAAATATCGAATTATCCCCAAAATTCGAAACATAGTAAGTGTTATTATAAAAATATAATGCATTTATTTCTGTACACACATATACCAATATGCGTTGAAGAGCAAGAAATGATTTCGACGAGATTTTCGCTTTAGATATGTCGTACGTGCTTGTTTGTAATTGAGTTAAGTATGAATATTTTTCGCTGCATTTTTAATTTTGCATTAATTTTTACAATATAAATTTATAATATATAATATTCGCTAGTGATAGTTTAACAATTATTTTTATAAAAACTAAAGTAATTGGTAAATAATACATTAAATGTGAGTGTGGTGACGTTGAATGCGTATCAAAGTGGATTGCAGCTAAAAAAGGAAGGAAAAGAATTTATTATTAATCAAAACCTAGCTATTTAGAAAAGATATACGTTATGGAAATCAGTAGAAAAGTAGTTAAAAAAATAATTTCAAAATTTAGTATTGCCACAAAGGGGTTGAATTTTTGGAAAAAAAATGGAAAAGACTTAATTCTGATTAAGGTATCCGACTACGTTCGGAACCACGATTTTGCAAAAGCGTATAACTGGATAATATTTATGATATTTAATGTCACTTAGATTAGAAAATGTACATAAAATTGTTTTAAAACTATTATTACTATAAAAAATTATTTAAGTACATTATTTTGACAAAAAATGAACATAGAATGACCCATTTTCAAAATATTCTCCTTTCGTGAAAAATGCTTCTATTATAATAATATTTTGCCTGTATATAGTTCAGACCTCTGTACAAAGGCTCAACTAGAATTTTTAAAATATATAACTTAGAAGTGGGTTTATCCATGTTTTCCGACAACTGAGGGGAGAAATTTTAAGAAAAAAACGCTGATCAGTATTTCAATGTGTTGTAACTCTGAAAATAATGTGAATTTTTCAAAAGTCATAGTTGAGCCTCTGTACAGAGGTCTGAGCTATATACAGGCAAAATATTATTATAATAGAAGCATTTTTCACAAAAGGGGATCATTTGGAAAAAAGATTATTCAAAGTTACTTTTTGCAAAAATATTGTATTTAAATAATTTTTTTTTTATTAAAAAAGTTCTCAAAACAATTTTATACATATATTCTAATCTAAGTGACACTAAATATCATGAAAATTATCTATTTATGCGCGTTTTTAAAATCACGGTTCCGAACGTAGTCGGATACCTTTAAAGATTTTATATAGACTCAAAATAAAATTATTTTCCTACAATATAAATAAGCAAAAGCAATGATTATGGATAAGTGAGTACTGAGTAGTGAATAGTACAATGTACATTGCCACATATTTCATAGCCCTTTTCTCTCCCTTATTGTTGACTTATTTTGTTTACTTGTATCTTGTATTTATTTTTAATTACATTAATGAGACTAACTAATATTATGGCAATTGCATCTGTTCTTATATTTATTTGACTCTAAAACACAGTTTCCCCAAAATTCCTGAAATTCGTTCATACCCTTCATATTATACTGTTACTTACTATAAATTTTTAAATATTTTTCTGAAAGTTTTTATTTTTTATTACATTCCGCTATGTGTAAAATGTATTCGCACTATAATATCTTAAAAATTTAATACAAATAATTAATTTTGATTAGCAAAAATGTATTTATCCTTGTAATTTGGTAATCGAATTTGTTCTAAGATGGGGGAGGGATGTGTCTGCTCAAACCACGATGAGCTTCGAAGTGTCCGCTTATACTACGAATTGTTATGTGTCCGCTGTAACCACCCAACCGTAGAATCAGTCCGAAAGCTTTTTTCTAACTTCCACTTTATCGTGAAATGTAATATCGACACTAAGAGTTTGTTTTTTTTTTAAATTTTACACTAAAGAAGCTTTTAAATGTCTCTGATGTTTTTTCTTATAACTACTTGAGTAGATCTCCTCACGTCGAAATAAATGTCAAAATGCACTAACATGCCACTTTTTCTTTAAAAAAATTACTTTGACTTTTTACCATAAGAAAACAGTGTGTGTGCTTATGACCACACAATGGAAGTGATAACATCAAATTTTGTAATGTTTTTTAAGGGATTAGAGTTAGGTGAAAAAAAAGGGGGGATACTAGAATTGTCATATAAAATTATTTATTCATTATTATTATGTATGGTATAGAAAATTTAGACACTTGTTTGCATTCACTGTATAAAAAAATATTCAAAATGTAAATTATACTATCTGATGAAAACATTTCAGCATTTTCTTATATTCTTAAAGTTTTTTACTCTAATCTAATCTAATTTAAAAACAAAGAAAACTATCAGTTGTAATGTATCACTAAGTTGTCTTTCTGCACATGCTCCATAAACCGCTAATTGGTCAGCTCTGTCATAGGTTTATTACAATCAATTATTACTGGTATTTGGTGGCTTCAGCAATTTTTTGTTGCGTTTTTATGGCTCCTGGAAATGGAAAAAAGAGTCTTTTTTAAAAAATATTTAATGCGCAAAAGAATAGAACATTTTCAAAATCACAAAATTTTATAAATTTTTTAAAGAAGTTTTACAATATTTGTATCTTGGGGGGGAGGGGATTTAAATCCACAAGAAAATCCACAGAAATATGTAAAAAATGTAAAACATTGTAGAGATTGGGATTTTAATAATACATTTCAAGTTAATCACGTATTAAAAGCATTTATTTTAGCACTCGTTTAAAGTTTCACTTGTATATGTAACGGAATTTAGATTTTTACCCACTTTAAAAGGTCCGATTAATTCGAAATTTTGCACACTTATCAAGGACCGATGACTATACAATAATTTCATAATTTTGTTTCATTGTACTGATCAAGGTCCTCAGAATAAGGATTTTGAGATTTGGTGACTAATTTATTATATCGTTTTCAGATTTAGCTACTATTTGCATATACCCTTTCCAGATTTGGCGACTAATTCCATATTCCATTTACAGATTCGGTGACTAATTCCAGATTTGGCGACTAAAAGATTAAGGTGCAACCCTCAGAATGAAAACACTTGTAATTAATACAAATAAAACAAACAAGAAACGTTCTTTATGTAAGAAAGGAAAGGATGGGTTATCAACGTCTTATCATAATATAAACATTGTCTAGCTTTTCTAAAAATGGAAATAAAAAAAAGACTCTTGCATGTGAAAAAAAATAATTTATGTTCTAACTGCTCAGACTGCTGTTCTAACTCAGACATTCTGTTTTTCAAAATTCATTTTACCAAAACAGCTGATTCCCCACTTCAGTCGACTTTCAGCTGTGAAAGTGAAAATAAAACTTGTTGAATTAATCGAAGAAAACCTAAATCGGTGTTGTTGTTGTTTTTTTAATTACTTGGTATCAGAGATGAGACTTTTCGAAGACCAAGCCCTGACTGTAAGACAGTTTATAAAAATTATTAATGTTTTTTCAATCTCCGAACCAGGATCTGGGATTTGAGTCTTGAATTCGATTCGAACCTGATCCGTGGACGTTTAGTCATCTGCAGTTGGCAACAACTTAAATGCAAATGGGGACGTGTTATAAATATGCTACTGCAGATGACAAAGAAAAGATATACACGCATATACACTTGCCTCCGAAAGTCTGTACAGGTAATCAGCTTACGTGTTTATGTTATAATTACTATTAAAATCTCTCTTTAGAAAATTAAAATATTTGTCAGAAATTCTTCAAAATTTCCTTTTTCAAATAACAGCAACAAAATTAACCTTAAGAAGAAAAAACAAGAATGGCCACCAAATAATCACCTACTATCTGCGTCAAAAGTCTGCATACACTTACAAAATAGAACTTTAAAGACCTTTTATTGTAAAATAATTGCACTAAATCATGTTTTTAAGCTTCTTTTACCATTTATTTAGGATTTGAGATTTGAAAGCTTTTGTGGCTTCATGGCAAGCAACAGAATAGAGATTGATATATTATTGAAAGAAAAATCATCATAGATCTTCAGAAAAGGGAAACTTTTTTAAAGCAATTGTTGAAACTGTTAATAGGAAACATTCATCGATTTAAAAAGTGTTCATAAACTACAAGCCAACTAAAATATTAACGTCCAAGCCAAGATCAATCTGCAGTGTCACCTCGAGAATCTTGCTTTGTAATACGCTCCATTAAAATAAATCCAAGACTATAAGCTTCAAAAATAGATAAAAGTGTGTCAGAGATCTTTCAAAAAGTGTGACTTTAACTACAATTCGAAGAGAACTGAAAAAGGATGACTATCAGGGCCGAGTTGCACTCAAGAAACCATTCATCTCTCAAGTGAACAGAGCTAAGAGAATGACCTTTGTCAAAAAACATCTAAATAGGATACATAATTATTGGGGAAAATGTAATATAGTCAATTGAAAGTAATATTTGTAATTTGGCATCAAATATAACAAAGATAGCCTGTAAAAATTCCTGGACAGATCTTAAGAAAGAGAATCCTTTTTCGACTATTAAATATGGAGGAGGAGGCATACTGTTTGGGGGTGCATTGGAAGTCTTTCGGCTGGTAATCTGGAATTTATTGAATTAACAAAGTGCAAAATTGGTTTTTTGAAATTATTGAAGTAAAATATCAGGGCATATGCAGAGAAACTTGCGGTGAGCAATGAGCTTTACTTTCAGCGGCAGGTACCAAGCAAATGGCTCACATAGTGAAGTCATTGTGAAGCCATGGCTGTTCTGACATGTCTCCAAACAAATTCCGTAAGCCATTCTAGTCCCCAGATCTAAGCACAATACAGCATTTGGGGAATTTACTCGAGTGAATAATCAGGAGAACGTAATAGCATCCAAGGAAATGCTCAAATCTGTAATATTAGAAGTATGCAACAAAATATCCACAGATAAAACAACTCAGCTAGTTAAATCCCTGCCAAATATATTGAGAGAGTTATCGAAAGAACGAAACAGCTCAAAAAGTATTAACTTTTAGTTACAATCCATTATTGTAAAGGTTGTTTCTAGTGTACGCAGACTTTTGACGCACATGATTTGCGTTGCTCTCAAGTTATAAATATTTGTAATACTTTATGTAATATTCAGGTGATTGTTACTTGTACTATTTGAATTTACAATGTTAGAGGAATCAATAAAAAATAGTATTGATCCAGAAATACTTCATTTAATTACAGATCTTTGCATGAATATGAAAGATGATCGCCTTTACGCAGACTTTCAGAAGCAAGTGTATGTTCGAGAGATATGTATATCCACGAGATCGGGTCCGAATATAATTTTTCTTTAACTACTTTTTAAATGGAAGTATATTTTTACATTTAATACAATAGATAGTACTATGTTTTTGATTCTATGTTTTTGTCTAAAATCCTGAACCTTTTAAAAAAAACCTCTACGAATGCTCTTGTAGAAAACAGTTTAACTGTCGATTACTTATGTAAACAATGATGGAATTATAATACAGAGGCGGATTAAGCGGCTGGCGGACTTGGCGGCCGCCAGGGGCCCCAATCTTGATGGATTCTAGTTACAAATTAAACATGCAGCAAAAAGATATTGCACCCCAATGATTTCACCCAATTTTTCAATCCTAATGATTTCCCTCAGTGTAGTAACCGAGAATATTAGGGCTTTCCTGTAAAGTCAGATTATGAGCCCACTAGAACCCTGGCCCCTCGTCGATGCAGGGATTGCGGGGGTTCACGTTACGCCTCTAATATGCACGGAATTTGAGTCGTGTAGCAGCCAAAGCCATCTTTCTTCGGTATATCTGTACTGTTGCAATTTGTACAAAATTTTCACATGCACTTTTTTTCTTTTTGCACAAATTTTATTTCGAACAAACGTAAACAGTTCAAATCAGACAAGTTCATCTTTAGTTCACAACCGTGTTTAGTTACTCTTGGATACATCTTACACTGATAAAGAAGAAGTCCTATCAATAAGAAAAAAATTGTTGTAGACTAATGAAACTTCGGCAATACTTTTGTCTTCGTAACATATTTAATTGATTAAAGTTTCAAGATCACAGGTTTATGTAAGCGCTAGAAAATCCATTTCAAATGTGACATGATGGTACATTATAATCCGATGTAACCGTCATAATTTTTCATGTAAGCATGCAAACGTGCATGCAATATGTCGTAAAGCATCGGATATCAGTTTGTGGGATGGAATTGCATGCCTAATGCTCTTGATAGGTTAATATACAGCTGTTTAACTCTCGTTATGGATGACGCTATCGCTACCGTTCTGTGATGTTTCATTCTTGTTCGAATGAAGTAAGATCTGGTGATCTAGCAGGCCAACGTAACACGTTGACACTTTATACAGCATATTGGCTTACAACTGAGTATAAAGGTGCACGTTATCCTGTTCGAAAACACTTCTTGAATGATGTTTATAAATGACAGTGCAACAGTTTGAATCACCAGACTGATGTACAAGATTGCAGACAGGATGTACGAATTAATCTCGAGAGCTCCTGCAATCAAAGAAAATTGCTCGCGCTAGACCAAAACTCTAGGTGCACGTCCAATGCTGTCTAGGCATAAAGGTGATTGAAGGTGCTATTCTGGCCTTCTTCTGATAAATATACAGCCATCACTGGCAACACGACAGAATCTGCGAACACAACATATCCCCACTTTGCTCTCCAATGATCTCTAGCGGGACATCACTGAAGTCGCAGATATCGTGATTTGGAGCTAATGGCATGAACACTACAGGGCGTCTGTCTAGGAGCTATATCGCAAACGATTGATTTGTTACAATGTCACTATGGTGACGAAAAAAACCTGCAATTTCTGCTGTAGATGCACTACGATATTCACCAGCCTTGTAGGGAATACGGAGGTCTTCTTTGTCAGTGGTGATCCGAGCGTGGTTGGTCCACAGTTTTCCTGAGACCACTGCTGCCAAAAATCATGCACAGTGTATACATTTCTAACAAATCTTTCTGCAACATCGTGGAAAGAAATTCCTACTTATCTTTAGCTGTATTATACTACCTCGTTCAAACTCAGCGAGCTGTTGATAATGGCTTCTTCGTCTTCTTAAAGTCATTTTGGACAAACATGAACTCACGACATCAAATCTCAACAATTAATAATATTCACGAACTTTATGGCGCGTTTCTAAAGTACACTTGATTCGAATCCTCAGATTAGCGCAACTAGCACCAAACTTATGCGCCTTACACAGAATTTGAATCGAAGTCATCTTTCAGATGTACATAGAACCTGTTTTTGTGTGGTCTTTTTTTATGCGATTTTTTATGTATGATATTCTTTTTATACGGTGTAGGAATTTCAATGGATTTGGCGCCACTGTAATGTTCCTGTCTATTTACCAGTGGCGTAACGGAGAATGTTAGGACCCCCTCCCCCCTGAAAGTCAGGTTTCACCTTTAATATTTTATAAAGAGGTAAATACGTATTTAGCGTTAGTCAGGCCTTGGGCCCCTAGAGTCCTGCCACCCCCTCCTCAGTCCTGCCACCACCCCCCTCCTCCCGTGGCAGGACTCAATGCTTTAGTGCCACTTTAATGTTTTCTATCTATTTACCATTGGTGTAACAGAGAATGTTAGAATCCCCCTTCCTAAAAGTTAGGTTTGGCTTTAATATTTTATAAAGAGGGTTAATACGTATATTTAGCGTTAGTCAGGCCTTGGCCCCTAGAATCCTGCCCCCTCCTCCAGTGGCAGGACTCAATGGCTTTAGCGCCACTGTAATGTTTTCTATCTATTTACCATTGGTGTAACGGAGAATGTTAGGATGCCCCTTCCTAAAAGTCAGGTTTTGCTTTAAGTATTTTATAAATTGGGTTAATACGTATTTAGCGTTAGTCAGGCCTTGGGCCCCTAAGTCTGCCACCCCTCCCCCGTGGAAGGACTCAATGGCTTTAGCGCCGCTGTAATGTTTTCTATCTATTTACCATTGGTGTAACGGAGAATGTTAGGATGCCCCTTCCTAAAAGTCAGGTTTTGCTTTAATATTTTATAAGGAGGGTAAATAAGTATTTAGCGTTAGTCAGGCCTTGGGCCCCTAGAGTCCTACCACCCTTCCCCGGTGGTAGGACTCAATAGCTTTAGCTGCCACTGTAATGTTTTCTATTTACCCTATTGGTGTAACGGAGAATGTTAGGATGCCCCTTCCTAAAAGTCAGGTTTTGCTTTAATATTTTATAAATTGGGTTAATACGTATTTAGTGTTAGTCAGGCCTTGGGCTCCTAGAGTCATGCTCTCCCTTCGTGATTCGGGGATGTACGTCCACTGAAATGTAGACACTTCAAGACGCTCTGTTCATTTGTTACATATAAGCAGTCTCCCGAACAATGCGCATTCACTTGCTTTCTATAGACCAGGAATGGCGAACCTTTATGGATCAACGTGCCATTTTTTTCTAAAGACATGTTTTATGAGGTATAGACGTGCCATCAAATATTTTTGACTTGAGATCATTGAGGAAAATAATAAAACTAAATACTAAACAACTAAAAACTCTTTATTTTTACTACGAAAAAATACATTTTGTATTGTATAGTAGTAAATATTTTAGTTATAGTGTCATTCAAATTAAAGTAACAATTGTGAGGCATTTGTTTTTGCACTTTAAAGATGACAAATAGCTTATATTAGTATTGTAAGATGTTACTTTTAGCAAAATGCATGCTAAATTGGAATCATCTGCAAAACGGTTTCTAAGCAATTAATTCTTTTTGTCTGGTTCTCTTTTTGACAAAAAGATTTGTTATTTGTTTCAAAATACCGTTTTGCAGACAATATTCTACATACCACTGTTCCAGGACATTAAACACACACCATTTTTTTGCATTTACTATCCACCAATTGAAATTTCTGCTACACTTACTATCTCGTACTTTTTTTTTTTGCTAAACTAGCAATGTTAAATAACATTAAAAATCATATATGTGATGTGTATATGTGTGCAGTACTTTAATGTGTTGTGTTACTGGTTGTGTGTGTTTTGCATCATTGTTATGTCATGCGTATGTGTGTGTGTGTGTATCTGATTTGTTGTAATGTCATGTGTTTGTTTGTTTGTACAATGTGTTTTTGTGATGGCGTGCCTGTGTGTATTGTGCGTGTTGTGGACGCGTGTGGTTGTGTGTGTGTGTGTGTGACGTGTGCGTGTTGTTGAGACGTTTTGTGTGTGCAGTGTATTATAAAATTTGTGTTGTGAAGTGGGCGGAGACCTGGTTGTGTGTGTGTGTGAAATGTGTGTGTCTGTGTGTAAGTGTGTGTGTTTTAATAATACAATTAAGAAAGTTAAAATAAGTGTGTCAACGAAATTGATATTATGTGTAGTAATACTTTGCATATTAGATATTATAGTCCATTAGCGTACCTAAGACAATAACGAATACATGTGTAAAGCCCAACCTTCACTCGCATTTGTTCGTAATACTTCATAGTGAACTTTGTTATTTTGAACTACAATGCAAACTCTTTTAGTCGATGGCGTGCCCACAAAATATTGCGTCGCGTGCCATTGGTTCGCCACCCCTGCTATAGACGCTCCAGTAGCCCGAGCTTGATTGAAGACGAAATTTTCAGTGACAGTGATATTATCAAAAATTTGATAGATTATGAAGATGGGCAGGAGAACCGGATTCTTTGAGAGCGGATAAAAATATGCAGGGATCCTGCTTTTCAACAAATTGGAAAAGCATTTTCTTAAAATAGATACCAATTAAGAAAGGAGTATAAAATTGTAAAAAGGGCTTCAATCATGTATATATATGGTTATTAATTTATAAACAATGATCTCCAATTATATAAAATTATATATATATTTATATTCAAAATATATATATATATGGTTATCGTGACATTTACAAGCAACTGATCCCCGAACCTTCGTCACAGAAACTTATCTCTTACTTTATATTGCAAAAAATAAATCAATTGAAATTGTACCTTCAAGTGACGAAAGTGATTTTGAACTTTTCATCACAGGGCTTTGGAATACGATTAGTAGCAATGAATTATGTATGTGCATTTTGAAAACTTATCCGTGTATGCAATGAGAAACTATATGCTTTTAAAATGTTTCCATGTGTAATATTTAATTATTTATTTTGTTATGGAAGTACTCCTACATAAATTTTGTAAATAATTGGCATATTTTATAAGTGCAACTTGTTTTTATGCGGCCCCTATCCACCACATAAAAAAAAATCTGTAGTACTTCCACTAATTAGTGTATTATATATAAGAATTTATGAAACTTTTATATAAATGGTTTTTGTGCGCTTATTTTTATGCGGTCCCTATCTACCGCACAAAAACAGGTTCAACTGTATAAACATGCCTACCAAATTTCGCTGATACTGTTCAAATCCTTCTTTGTGTTTGGGATTTTTATTTCCATCGGTGTATATTAAATAATGAAAATAAATGAAACAAAATGAAGTTATGTGATAAAAGATATGTCTAGTTCAAAACAAACTATTTAAAGCTAGTTGGGTTTAGGTCTTAATAGCAAAATAAAGAAGAATAAAAGCGGCGCTGGCTGAAATCTCTGATACGAATGAGAAGATTTCCCTTTGAAACAGATGGACAAATAAAACTTCCCTAATGACCATGGTTTGAAATACTACTAGCAAATTATTGCAATAAGTTAAGTGTGTGTGTTGAATTTTTTATTAAAAGAATCTAGTTTACAAAATCTCTAGAAAATTATATTCAGAAAAGAATTTTAATAAATGGAAAGAGGCAGAGCAACTGATTTATAAGATCTCTCGTTTAAAGAGGAAGCTGAACAAACTCGCAGGCAGCACAAAAAAATATTTTCTTTGAAAATAAAGAAGTTGGTTATAATTTTTAAAAAAGAAGGGAAAATTCCACAGTGAATTCATTTTATATTATGTGTGATATAACAATAGCAGGTAAATTCATTTTATGTCATATGCGATAGAACAATAGCAGAACTATCCCGAAAATTTGAAATTTATGGAATTGTTATAGAACACTTTACTGTATTTTTTGACGAGGGATTATTACCTGAAATTAAAAAGAAAGCCACTCACACATTCAAACTAAAAGAAAGTGTTACAAAGACGATATTGAATCTTTTAATTTTGACGATATGAATTGGATTAATTTCTACTATTTTTAAAAGAAAACAAAGATACAATGAAGACCCCACCAGAAAATTATCGAGTTGAAGGAGAAATACTAGTGTAGAGATATTTTTGAAAATATTTTTAACTATACCGGATGAGTGAGTGAGTGAATATTAACGTCGCAATGCTCAGCTACACGAGGACTTCTAGCGATGGACGACGTAATTTTGAACCATGGTCAAGTGACGTGGATGACACCTGAGCCGGTTTCAGTCGGATCCGGATTCTTGCTAAGGATCAACAACGCATAAAGGGCACGTGTTACAAAACGCGGCAGAACTTTCCCTTATATCCAATAAAAAGGACAAGACTTTTTCGAAGGATATCAATGTGACCAGAGGAACGCGAACATTTCCTGTCTTCATTTAACGTCAAGCATTTATAGTTCCTCAGTCTACTTTTATCAAGCTGATACAGAATGCTCTAGATTAGGCATCGGCAACCTGTGGCATGTGGTACAATTCTCAAGGTACTCTATACACAACAAATGTGTCAATTTTTGAAAGGATAGAAGCTGATAATTTTGAAATGGAGCTTATTTAACTAGCATGCTCAAAATTCTTGAAAACAAAATGAATGGAATTACAAAAAAAAAATCTGAAAGATAGCTCCAATGAAAAATCGACAGCTATTTTAAATTGTTAGGTGTCATTGCCGGAGAAATTTAACTGAATAAAGATAACTGTATGCACTTTGCTTTCCGCTTTTGGCTCTACATATCTACAGAAACAAAGTTTTTCCTCATATGGAAAAGATTTTGAATACAGCAAGAAGTTCGCTTAACAACTGAACGTTTGGATTGTGTCAAACTGAAAGCCACAAATTATACCCCTGTAATTGCGATATAAAGTAAGACGAGAGAGATAAAGAGAGAAGAGGTTTTGACATTGAATTATTTATTTTTTTATCTATAAATATAGTGAAGGAAAGAGAATACTAATATTTTACACTGCTTATATCTTGTTTTAATAAATATGTTTCAAAAATGCATAATACATATACAATTTTAATTTTTCATTTATGTGAAGGAATCGTTATATTTTATGTGGGGGTTATTTTTATAATTATTTGTGTGTGTATCTTTAAATTATGCAAAATCAATATACAAAACTCTAAATCTATATTCTTGACCTCTTTTCCCTAACTTTGCATGCATTTTCTCGAGAATCGAATTGTTTTAAACATTTCCTATTATTACACCACAGCTACAAGGTTGCCGATTCCTGCTCTAGATGCTCACGCATCAAAAAGAGCCATACTGGGGTCCGCTGACCGGACTTTCGACCTGCGCATGGTCCGTGCTAAAAAGACTGACATTAACTCAACAGCTTCCTTTTAAAATGGTCTCGGGCTAAGCCTACGTATTTTTTAAGAGTTGTACAAACTCATATTCTCCGACAAGCTATGACGCTGCTTCCAGATTGACAGTCGTCGCTAACGAATCTCGACTTACACGCGATAAAGGATCCAATACTGGCGCTTTCAGTGACATTTTAGGTTAGTTTTTTCCCCAATTATTATAAATTACAAAGTTGTACAACAGGAAATCTATAAAAGTTTGTAAGGCTCTCTCAACCTCGCCCAGAGATGTGGGAGGAAGGGAAAGAAGACTAACCATGTTCAAAATACTCAAGTTTCATTTGCACACAATCAACAAAACAAGTTCAAGCAGCCTAAATTAAGAGATGCACCCAAATAAAGCAATACGCAGGTAAATAATGAGGTACGCGAAGTATGAGAAGACTTTAAATATCAGTACACTTACTTCAGGTTCGAATACACTATTTTCCTAGCTATCTAATCTCTAGTGACCAATCGTCACTTTAACCATTTATCTATCGACGGTACTTATAAGTACCACTCACTTTAAAATTGCATAGAATAACCATTTTTACGAATACTCTGACGATACTTAGCAGATGTTTTCTTTTAAATTCAATCTTAAAAGATATATAGCAGCATGGGGGTTCAATGATGAATATTTTAGCAGGGAAGGCGAATAGTTTTATAGCAGAAATTGCGTTTTCAGCTGACTGTGTTTTCAGCGCATTGCGAAGATTGTCATTTTTGTACGGCGAAAAAATAGTTAAAAAATAAGACACATTTTTCCATTATGTAAATGAAGAACTTAGAAAACGATTTGACTATTTTTTAAGTGAACATTGTATATAATTAATTTTACAGTTGATTATCATTAATTAATTAATTAATTAGCCCCAACAGGTTAAATTTTCCAAAGTTGAGTATTTTTTTTATGTATATCCCTTAATTTTCAATGTAGTGATTCAAAAAACATTGCATGAAAAAACTGCAGTAAATCTTAATGCGGTAGATAAATGGTTAATAATTACAATTAACAAATACCTGCATCACATTATCAATTTGATTGATTACTGATCCGCTGGTAATCTATCCTGTCTCTCTCTCCTTAGTTTGAAAGTTTAGACTATATATAGTAGACCTAATTTACATAATCACTTTCTCTTCTTCAGAGGGTTCGTTGCAAATAAAATTAGTTTTAAAGGACCAAAGATTTCCCGAGAGGACTTGTTAATCGGAAGGAAGAGCCGTCAAAAGTTTATATGATTTATACTAAGTTATATAACTAGAAGACGAAAAAATGTTTTTTACATATTCATAAATAGAATTTTTTTTCTGTATTTTGAGTTTCTTCGGTAGTTTTTGCTCTTTGTTAAGTAATTATAGTAGTGAATTGTGAAAACGTGTGATTGTGGTTAGTTTTAAGAAATGCACGCAATTAAATTTCAAACTTTGGTTGTATTTCGGTTGACATAAAATGAATATTTTGACCAAAATTTGTAAACAATGTTTAAAAAAAATATTTGCTCAATTTTTCATTTTGCAAAAATAATCCTTTTATTCGGTGAATAATCAAAAAATATCAAAATTAAACTTTTATTGGCTTGCATTTTTTGCAGTACATGCAGTTAATTCGATCTACGTCAGATCCGTCCAGACCGGGCTTGCCCCAGGGTTCAGTCAGTTCTCTCTTGTCCGTGGCTTCAATCGTCTTGAGTTGCCACAGTTTTTTTGAAAAGGCGTAGTTACCGTAAATCATGATGGAGCTGTAATCGAATTTGGTGTAAATAATTTCATCTTTAGCCAGATTTATATCAAAGTTGTGTTGTAGACCTGAAAATAATCCATTTTGTATATTGATAATAAGTTATTCTGTATAAAAAAAAATAGTTTTAATGTAAAATTTTAGAAGTTTTTAATTGAAAATTAGAGTTTCCAATGTCATTGCAGACTCATATGGTATTTTTTTTCTATCTGAAGATTTATTTCATTTTTTAATCTTAGAAGGATGTTAAAAGGTTTCAATTTTGAAAGATAATGATGTGTGTGTGTGTGAACTATATCTAGTTAGTATATTTCTATTATACTCCAAGAACTGTATTCAGTTGTAAAAAAAAGTACAATTAGAATAGGTAATTTCGTTTCGCCAGCACTGGCGATAAAATCACAAACAATTGCACAACCGACGCCAAACTGAATATTCCCGCAGGTAAGCTTGTATCATCACATTTTCAAAACAAGTGGCGGTCTTTTCTTATCAGTAATGTCTTTAGTATTTACGTATTATCCCAATCCTATTGGCGACTTTACATGAAAAGAAGCACATGGTTGCCAATTCAGCGCGTACGATGCATGCGAAATCTAGGTTGCCAATTTAGCAAGTTACCAATAGAGTTGGCAAGGTTGTCATAATACGTAAGAACTACGTCTTTTTTATAATACATCAAAAATGGAGGAAAAACCATTTAGAACTGACATTTATTAACATTTTTTATGTGTATATTGTACCGCCAATACAGCCAACTTGGCGAGATTTGTCCAAGAAAGGGAAAAAAAAGAATATTTGGGAAAAATTTAGCCATGAAAAACATGATTTTACTCGTTGTCAGTTTACTTAAAACAAAAATTGGTTCAATTATGAAAGGAATTTCAACTGAAAACTTTTCGGCAAAAATGCCTTTTATTTTTATTTTAAAAATTTGGGGAAATTTTTAACCTTTTTCATACCAAAATTTGTGTATTTTTTAATTTAAAAAAATTTTTAAATTTTTGAAATATTTTTTTCCAAAAATTTTTAATTTTTGTTTTTTTCCTTTTTAAATGTAAATTTTAAAAGTTTTTTTTTTTTAAAATTTTTCGGTGAAGGGAAAAAAATTTTTCGAAGGCCCCAAATTTATCAAAAAAAATTTTTTGTTAAAAAACTTATTAAAATCGTACTATTTATTTAAAAAAAATTTAAAAAACTCTTACAGGATTTTAAAGGGGGGCCCGGAATATAAAATTTTTAATTTTTTCCTTTAAAAAATTTTTTTCTAAAAAAATTATTCAGAAATTTTTTGGGTTCCCATTCCTTTTAAAAACCTTTTAAAAAGCCCTTTAAAGTTTTGATTTGGGCTTTTTAATACTTTTAAAACTGAACTTTTAAAAAACAAAAAAAAAAAGTTGGTTAAATAAAATTTTTACTTAAAAAAATTTTTTTTCTTTTTGTCCCAATAATGGTTTAAAATAAAAAAAATAAATATAGGTAAAATTTTAAATTTTTTTTATTTTTCCCAAAATTTTTTTAAAAAACAAAAAAAATGTACATATTTTTCCTTGGTTAAATTTAAAAAAAAATTTTTTCAAAAAAAAATTTTTTGTAATAAAAAACTACTTTAAAAAATTTCTTTTAAAAAATAAAAAAGTTTTAAAAAATTCTCTTTGATTTAAGAAAAAAAATTTTTTTTTAATTTTTTTTAAAAAGTTTAAAAAAATAAAAAAATAAGGCCCCAAAAATATAATTTTTTTAAAACAAAAAAGGGCTCCAAAAAAATTTACATAAAATTATTAATTTTAAAAAAGGAAAAAAAATTTGTTTTTGGGAAAAAAAAATTTTTAAACCCAAAAATGAAATTTTTAAATTTTTCAAATTAGAAACCAAAAAAAAAATTTTTTTTTTGAATTTAAAAAATAAAAGCATAAAATTTAGTAATTGGGTAAATTTTAAAAAGTTTTTTTAAAATTGTTACCCAAAAAATTTAAAAAGTTAGCAAAAAAAAAAAAAAGCAAGATATATTAAAAAAAACCAATTTTATATTATGGAAAATATCCCCAATGTGGTTAAAAAATTTTTCATTTTCATTATTTAAAAAATTTAAATTTTTTTTTTATGCCCCTTTATTTCAAAGTTTTTAAAAAGGTTTTCGATTTCTTTCAGTAAAATTTTTTAAGATTTTAAAAATTTGTATAAAAGAAAATTAATCGAATTTTTTTTTAAAATAAATTTTTTGAAGGGATAATTAGTTGAATTTGAACAACCCTTTTTTCAAAATAATTATTTAATTTTTTTCCAAAAAATTTCTTCCCGAGGGAAAAATTATTTAAGATATTTTTTAGCGATTTTTTTTATTCTGGTAAAATTTTTTTTATGTTCAACCCCCTTTTTTTTTATAAGTAACCACTTTCGCAAAAAAGTTTTACTTGGGGGGCTTAGGAAAAGTAACCAATTTAAATTAAAACATATTAAAAAATCAAATTATAAATTAAGACTGAAATTTTATATATATATTGAGGAAAAAATCTGTTTCCCTTAACAACAAAATATAAACGTCACAAAAAAATTAAAGTAAATCATTTTGAACCACACAAAAAATTTTTTTTTCCCAACCTTTTTTTTTTCCAAAACTTTTATTACTCAATGGTGATACACTTTTACTTATACTAATATAAGGGTTTATTCACACAAATTTTAAATGTACTTCTTTCAAAAGTATTTATTTTATTTTTCAAATAGGGATGTGGATTGGTATTTTTATCATTGCAAACCAAGTATAATCTATAGCAGCCGGTATTAATTTTGAGTGCGGCACCATGTAGGTATATAACAGCTGCCACAATGTAATTTTGATGACCAGTTTTCTTCCACAAAGGAAAATACCTTTGCTTTGACGTCGCGTAAAAGAACAGCACCTAATAAGCTACGCAATTCAACTGGCTAAAAGTTTTCATATCGGTTATTGTTTTTTATTAGTACTTATATTATTATTCTTATCTAACTCAATTCCGACTTTGAAACAAATTTCAATATTGACTCACCATCTGTTATATTCGTCTCGTAAATAGTGACGTATTTGTCTCTGTCATGCCTTTGGTGTTCGTGCCAGAATCCAAGGGCGTGCAACATTTCGTGTACAATGGAACCTACGTATTGGCAGCCTTCATCAATATTCACTTCTTGAACTCCTGTTTGATATCCGACCCAAGACCAGCATCTGCCAAACAGTCAATGAAGTATTTAGTAAATAATAAAAGTCAAATAATATTTTATATTATATATTACATACACAATGATACTTACGTACTATAGCAACAATGCCAATGCTTAAGATTACTCGCCAAGATGGCAACCTCAATTTCACATGCGTCGTACGCACTCAGGCAATCATGTGTTTCTTTTCACATAATCTCGTCTATATGGTTCCGATAATACGTAAGTACCTTCACAATCTCAGAAAATTTCAAATTAACGCTTGCATGATAAAAATGCGGTTTTCTCACACCTTTGGCAAAGAAAAGAAAACACAATAACCAGGGGCAGAGCTACCGCCGTATCAGCCGTTTCAATGATACGGGCCCCCAAGTTACAGGGACCCCAACATAAGTAAGCACAATATCGTGAAATTTTAAAGGGCTCAAATAAGGCCCCCAAGAAACTTTTGATACAGGGCCCACTTAGGACTAGCTACGTCGGTGACAATAACGTTTGAAGGCCCGGCTAATGTTATCGTATTGTAATGTTTTCGCCCCAACTTCGTGATATTTTTCAATTATTTGGCAGAAAAATCCGCAGTACACCGTTAAAAAATTTGTTCCTTAATTTACTTTTAAAAAGGAAATTTTTATTAATAACGCAGTTTTTTGAAAGTTTTCTTTTTTTAAAATTTGCCTTGATTTTATATATTTCTCAGTATTCTACTAAAAACTTTCTGGGGTTGGTTTAAAAATGTATCCAACGGATGATTTAAAAATGCAAAGAATAATGATAATTCAGTGCTTCAAAAATGTCTCTCAAATACGTTTGACGATATAAAATGATGAACTGAATATTTTTTTCGATATTTATCACAAAAAAAAATTCCAATTCTAAAATTGTTTTATTGTAAAAAAAATATGAAATAATCAAATACTCTATAAAAGGAAAAGTTAATTTTAAACACATACTAACTTTTTTAGATTCCTGAAAAGCTTATATCATAATATCCGTTAGTCCAAAATTTGACCATACTACTGATAAAATCTCAGTAAAGATTCAAAATTGATGCTTGATTCCAATTCCATTAAGGCGGTATGAAATCATTTATTCCTTTATAGTACTAGTGTATATTTATCAATCCCTAAGGCTGCGGTAGCCCAGTGGTCAAGGTATCGGATCATGGCAGGAATGTCATAAGTTCGAGCTCAGTACCACTAAAGATCCGCCGTGTAGGGGAGCTATGCACGTTAAATCTCTGTGGAGATCTCAAACATACTCCCCGTTGGTGTGTTAGTTAGGAGAGGGCAGTGGAAGCTCAGGAGTTGTCCTCGTCACTTAGCCATGGTTCAAAAATACCAGGTCCGTCACCAAAAGCCCTCGTATAGCTTAACAGTGCGAAGTTAATATTCCCTCACTCACTTTATCAATCTCCTTATCAGGCAACGTTGAAAACTTGAAAAAATATAATAAGCTATTTTTTTTTCCTTTTTTTAGGTAACAAGCATAAAATTTTTAAAAAATTTTTATTCTTATAAACATCCAAAAAAAAAATGTATTAAAGTAAAAATTAATTTTAAAAAGGAAAACTTTCGGTACTGATATATTATGCCGTTGACAAATTTTTCGTCAAATCAAAATACATCGCCAATTGCAACGATATACAGCCAATAGTGGAAACCGTTCCCGCTCACTTTTGAATCTAGTAAAAATAAGGATGACAATATATGGTGATATTTTTTGAATTGGCGATGCCTTTTCGTTTGGCGAAATTGAGCGACGATATAATACGTAAGTACCTAAATTTTCTTATAGAACTGTAACTAAAAAATTTTTTAATGTTTTGAAAAACAACCTTTGCATGCTGTATAAATGTATATCGGTAGTACAATAATAAATCTTCCGAATTATTCTGGAGCTAATAATTAAATTTGAATCATATATTGTCTTAAAACACTCTCCACTAAGTTTTTCGAAACCCAGCATTGTGTAATGAGAAAATTCCTCTTTTGCTCTAATTCTAAAATAAGTTAATTACATATGTTCATTACTGGGGTTTAAAAATTATGCTCAGTATTCAAAAAGGTAGATTCTCTTTCGAAATGTTTCTTGAGATAATAGAATAATTTTAAAAAATAAGATGAAAGGTTTAGATAAATTGAACTGAAGGTCGGAAATCTTTCATCAGGTTATACGATTACTTTCTTTAGAAATACAAGAAAAGACCATATTTACCCACGATCAGTTGTTAAGTTAGTGAATTTGATGTAATCCTTCTGGTTCGTCCTTGGCACAAACTTCAAGCATGTCGTCTTGTTAATCTGGTTAATAGCTATCGCAAACTTTTCATGATATTTAGCTAAGAGAAAATGTATTGTTTTATGTAAGTTTCCGTGTCATTAATTAGAAAAATACGAATTATAGTCTTGACAATCTAATTTCATGTTTAAATCATTATTTTCAAAAAAGAGAAAACTGAAAGATCAAACAAATACGAGGAATGGGATAAAAGTCATGTCAACTATTTTTTTTTTCTTGAAAATACCAGTCCGGTAAGAAAATGTGACATATACAGATGGAATGACAAGGTGTTAACTACATATGTAGACAATGAATAGCATTGAAATATCGTAACACACAAATTTATTATGTTAGTATATACAGGACAGTATGGCCTTCATGGTGCAAAAGAATTACAACACAGTACACATAGAGTTGACATGACAAACCATGGCCTAAAGACCCTCAATGCAGTCCCCTGCTACTATCACCACACGCTGCCAACGATGTGGGTGGCGCTGAATACCACCAGCCTCAGCATTTGCAGCACCATGTGATTCGGATCACCTGTTGGTGCTTAGCATTAGCAATGTGCTCTCGTGTTGCAAACCGCCTACCACGTATTGGTTCCTTAATCTTGGGAATGAGAACAAATTCACAGGATCAGATCAAATTCACTGTGACATTTTATCGCATTTCTTCCTCGGAGAACGGCTATTTTGATGTCAGCAGGCTGCTCAAAACAGGTTCCTTCCATCTCACACGACACTCACCAACTGACTGGTTTCACAGCCCTCGCTGCGCTACTACCAGCTATCACAGAGCCATCTGTTGTTCTGCATACACACTATTTCTGCAGAACTTCCACACGACACATATACGTTTGTGATCCGTTAACATTGGATAAAAAGAGAAATTAAAAGAATCTCTGAGATATCGAACTATTAATACCGAAAGAATCATTAGATTGAAATAGAGAACATATATATATACAGGGACGTCTTAAGGCATGAGCCAACTGGGTCCGAACCCAAGACCTCGGCCGCAATATGGAGTCGCGTTTCGTTCTCGATTCATCCTTAATAAGACCAACATTACTACATTGAAGTAATAAAAAGACTTAGTGAAAAAAAATTGGGAATAAAGGCCAGAATTGGGGAGGGATGAATGGTTGTTGTACCAAGATAATGCATCCTCTCACATGGCCCTATCAAGCAGTTTCTGACCAGCAGGAACATTACTATGATGGGGCATCCACCTTATTCCCTTGATTTGGCCCTATGCGACTTTTTTTTCATTTCTTACTGTTAAGTCTTGCTGAAAAGGAACCCATTTTATCTCAGTTGAAGAGGTTCAGGCAAAATTGGAAAATTTTCTAAAAAGGGTTCCAGAACTCTTACCAGCAATTGCAGCACTGAATGCAGAATTGGGTGAATGCTTATGGGAACTACTTTGAAAGTGATAATGTCACCAAAAACTGAATCTGTAAGTACAATTGTTTATTGGACCAGTTTTGTTTTGTATGAGTGTGTGGGTGTCACACCTCGTATTTTTGAAAAATTCTATATCTTCTTCATTACTTATCAATTTCAAAAAAGATTAATTGCGTTTTTTTTACATTATCTGAGATTTAACTTATAAAAGAAATAAAACAAAAATATTCGTAATATTAATAATAAATACGTACATTACATACACATATTTTATATATAGAAACTTTCTTGTAATTATTTTATCGATATTGCTCACATACTTACATTGGATAGCTTTGTCGATGACATATGGAATTTTTTTGGTTGGCCAGTACAAACTCTTATCGGATACACTGTTCTAAAAAATTAGAAAAGTATAGAACAATTCACACATTTTGCTTTTGTAACAAAACTACAGTTTCAACATATATACTTTATGTAAATAATTAAAAAACTTAAATATTTTTAAGTCAAAGAAAAATAAAATATTCACATGTACAGAATTTAAAAACTTTTTATGTAGTTGAAACAAATTGTATCAGGCGCTATACTTCATACAAGTTGTATACATATAAAACAGTACTTCATTTTTAAAAAAAAATATTTAAAACATAAAATGTATCACATAAAATATTATCAGATTTAATCAGTGATTGTAAATTTATTATAATTCACAATTACAAAACCTTTAATTCATATATATTTTCTTTAAAAAACTCATGCTTTGCTTAGAAATCTAATAATTTATTTTGAATTCTCGATTCTCTTTTCTTTTTAATTCCTTTCGCTGTCGATTGAATATTCAACATGCTTTGTTTAAAAGTTAATTGTAAGCTTTGATTTTTTTTTAGTTTAGTTTACAACATTTTTTTTCACTTGTAATTATATGACAATTTCTATACGAAAATTTCAAACGATTCTTAACTTTCAAAGATGGAAAATACGAATTGAAATAACAAATAGTGTAATGATCTAAAAAATGTTTTTTATTTATACAGATTATAATTATGAAATATCTTTTTAGATCTCAATTATCTGTACTTTACTCTTAAACCCTATATTTGCGATTCTATTTCTAATTTTCTCATACACTATCATTCGTTCGGATAAGTGTCGTTTATAGTAGCTCCTGATTATAAAATTTTTACTCTGTATTTCTATTACATAAGCATCATTTTTCCAAAAGGCTTAAATGTATTTTTAGTCCGTTGTCATAATGGATTATTTGTAAGCAAAAAAAATTATATTGATTTATCTAAAATGTAATTTAGTAATTTAATTTAATGTGCTTAATAAAAATTTACTTTAAACTTAATTTTTAGTTAAAGCTACTTTTTATACTCTCATGACTTTTGAAATCAGCATCACAGCTCCATAAACAGTTTAAAGGGTGCTAAATTATTCTGCTATGGCGGAAAGGAACCGTGATTTTAAAAAAGCGTTCAAATGAATAGAGGGGTTTTTTTTCGGGGGTATTTTTTCATATCTGTTGTCACTTTGATTAGAATATACATACAAAAATTTTAATACTATTACGGTAAGAAAAATTGTTAAATTTCTTGTCAAAAAAATGACTTATTTTCAAAACATTCTCCTTTTGTGAAAAATGTTTCTTTCATAATACTATTCTGCCTATATATAACTAGGACATCTATACAGAATCTGAACTTCGATATTTAAAATATATAATTTAGAATATAATTTATTCATATTTTAAAATATCAGAGTAGAGATAATTCTTACAAAAAAAACCCGGTTTATTAGTTCAATGGATCGTAACTCTGATAATAATGTGAATTTTTCAAATATTCCTATGTCGGACCTTGTGTAGCAATCCTTGATATATATACAGGCAAAATATTAATATTATAGATGCATTGTTCACATAAGGAATATGTTTTGAAAATATGTCATTTTTCCTTCATTTTTTTTGCTAAAAAAATTATATTTAAATACTTTTTACTTGTAATAATACTTTTTAAACAATTTTATATGTACATTTTAATTCAACTAACACTAAATATTTTTAAAAAATTTATTTACTTATACATCAAACACATAGTCAGTCGTTGAATACTTACTCCAAGCAAATGCCTTCCTTTTATTTTCATGTCACCTCCGATTTTGTTATTGTGGAGAGCCCTTTCAGCAACAACTGAAAAAAAAGGAATGGTGAATGTAAATTTATATTGACAAATGAAGTATTTACTGCGGAAGTCTGCTTTTATGTTGAACAATTATAAAATAAATATCTTTTAAAAAACGATTACGCTCATTTCAATAGAATTCCCAAAATAGGTAGTAAAAACTGTTAAGAACCTGATAGTCTACTATTTTAATAATGAATTTCTTGTATCCGATTTAATGCAACAGGTATAAATGAGGAATTTTTATGCAAATAGAATATAAATTACCGTATACTGTATTCAATTATTTGCCTGTGTACACTGCCTCTTTAATTATTTGCTTGTATTATTTAGCACTTCGATGGATACTTCATTATGAAAGTTTGAAAAAATGGGAAGAGCAATATTGAGATTAAGTTGCAATAAAAATTATGGAATATAATTTTGTAATAGCAGAAGAAATCATAATACCGAAATGATAGTAAATATTCTCGTTTTAAATAAGTACCGTAAAATCCGCCTTATAACACGCACCCATACTCTGAAGCTGCAATTTTTAATTTTTAGGCATAATCGCTGTATAACGTGCACCCCTTATTTTTTACGGTCGCAATGCTCTTGTTCTGAAGTCATTTATTCGATATATTATTCAAAGCCTTAGAAAAACATAGTATACTTTTAGAACTACAACCCTTTAAGTCCATGAGGAATGTCGTTTCTTTTAAATAAACAGTATTTCAATCTATTTAGAAGTCCAATTTTATTTCTATGATCGTCTTTTCTTATTTTCAAAAGTCTCACTTTTATACCCGATGTATAACGCACGCCCGTAAATATTTATCTTAATTTTTGTGTTAACCGTGCGCGTTATACGCCGGATTTTACGGTAGTTTTAAACCATATCTAATTTTCATCAAAAAAGGGGAATGGTAATAAGATCTGTATGAAAAATCCTGACTACTGCTCAGTAGTTTTTTGGGCAAAACTTTTAGTTAGAAAGGGCTTTGAAATTTTACATTTGTAAGAGTGTCAATACAGATATTTGGATATTGAGTGATAGCCGAAGCTGTACTTCGCATCTCTCTGAATGGTGGAAGCATGGTGACAGAACGACAAGGAGTATTGTCCAGCTTTTAAATTGCTTGAGTGCCAATGTTAAGATCTTTTTTCAATGGGTACCGTCATGGATTGCCTGCGGGAATGACATTGCAGATGGTCAGGCCCGTGAGGACATCCATAAGGATTCTTAATATGGTGGCTGCTTTACTTCTTCAGAAATTGCTACCTGGGTCAAACAAGATATCAGTTCCTTTTGGAGACAGGCTTAGGTACATGAGTAGAATGAAGAAAACAGTTATGGTACTTGTTTGATTGGGACAAGCAGGCAAAATTAAACGATTCTTGCTATGTTTCGCAGTGGACAAACTCGAGCTCAATAGTATGTGGCGGGTCTCAAAATTTACCCTCCTTGTCCAAATTGCGATGTGACCCAGCGCTCCCGACAACATCTTGGCTTGTATTGGTTGCCATAAAGCCAGCTTCTCTCGAAGTCCTGCTACCTTCTTCATTACTTAAAGACGCCTAGGTTCATGAACTTGGTCTGATGTTTATAACGATCAAGAGGGATAAGAAACAAAACAACAAACCGTATCTATCTTATATGTGGTACTCTCTAGTCCACAATTTGTATAAAATAATTTTAAACATACACTTCCTATCCTTCCTACACTTCCTATCAATTCATGACGTCACATGATGAAGACAAACACGTGCTCTGCATTGAATTCAAAACAAACATTAAACTACATGTACTTGTTCTATTTGTAAAACTTAGATAAAATTTTTCAAATTTCCTATTTGGGTAAAGATATTTAAATGTTAGGAAAAAAATTTCTTCAAAAAGATTTTTTAAAATTAAAAAAAAAATCGTATTTTATGCTTATACTTTTAAATAAATGCATTTTGTATACATATGTATTTTTTAAGAGAAAGTTTCTGTAAAAGGCAAAAGTTGGCAACACCGAAGCGCTATGTGACTATGACGTCACATGAATTGAGCATGAAGTGAAAATTTTTATTTTTGAAGTCCAGAACCTTAAAGTGTCTAATCACGTGGGATTAAATGAATACTTTCCCTACTGTGTTAAAAGTAGTAACTAGATTCTGAAAAATTAAGCAAGAATACTTAAAGTACTAGTATTAGAAAACAATGAATAGATAGCAAATGTTTAATATTTTCTTTACGCCATATTAAATATGAGACCACAAATCGAAACATTTCTTTTAATTACAAAAATGCTCCAAAATTATTTCAATATTCTAATTTCATTGTCTCATAGGGATAACATAATTTATTATATTGCATATTTCGTGTTTGTCTCAATACATTTTATTCTACATAAAATTTGTTTCACTTTTCATAACTTATACCAAAGATAGGGTTCCTACGGCCTTGATGCAGCATCTGGCCTTCATGAAAGGTAATACTAGTATTAAATTTTATTTAATTATATAGATTACAACAATTTTAAAATCAATGGAACTAAATAAAAAAGGGCATGAATGTAAGTAGGTTTCAATGAGTTCTTGTCGGAACGGCCAATAGTACGTTTAAAACGTTAGAACCCCAACTAGTACAACATGGCAACGCTACCAGACATTATATGATCTCTGCACAAAAACTTTTTTCTTACTATTATTGATTCCATGTATGTTAAAACGTGTATTTTTTGCATTAATAGCATTTAAATATTAATGAAGTATTTTATTATAAGTTTCTGTTGATAGAGATATAAAAATTATGTTCTAAAAAAGACGCTTGTGGCTTACGTTATGTAAATCTAGTTATGTCTGGTAACAAACTCGTGTCGTGTTATTAACAGCCAATGTGAAATTCTAGTTTTTATGTTACTTATACTGTGGCTTTACTGGTATTTTTGTATTACTGTATCTCTGGTAAGTAAACGCTTCCATAGGAAAATTATTTAATACTCGTTCCTAAAGTGAATACAAAAATATCTACCTAGTAACTTTTTCTGTCAAACAATAAAAAAATAAGAATTCGATTTTTTTGTCATATTTCTGTATAATGCACCAAATTGTTAAAATTGTTCAAAAACTACAATGATAAAAAGGTTCCCATCTCTGACCTATACTTTACTCCTAAATACTACTTAGGCCTGTAAGAAATGAAGGCCTTTAATTAATTTTTAACTTAGGCCTCTAAAAATTAATGATGCAATAACCTAGTGATCGTTGTTCTGAACCAGCGGCCAATAATGTTTCATTGGATTCGTAGATCCGAGTGCTAGACACACTAAAGACCCATTGTTTAAGCTTGATATGCTATCGATCTCCTGAAACTCATAGCCCTCACTTTAGCTTTATGGAGTAAGAAATGTGGAGTGACAAACCAAGTGTTGTCTCCGTCATTCACGGGAGCTCAAATTTAAGAGCACACTTTTACCAGCATACTTTAGGAGTTTCTCAAATTTTATGCACACAATCCTTACCAATATTATAAACGTCAAAGTTCGTATAGATGTTTGGTACTCTTTAACGCAAAAACAACTGAATGTATTTAAATGAAATTTTACAATAATATAGCTTATACATCAGAATATAACACATCCTTACTAATATTATAAACGTGAAAGTTTGCATGGAAGTTTGGTACTCTTTCACGCAAAAACAACTGAATGGATTTTAACGAAATTTTGCAATAATATAGCTTATACATCAGAATAACACATAGGCTAAAATTCATAAAGACATTGTGTGAAGTGTCCAAAATTTAACGATAATTGTCAAGTAAGTAGGAACACGTTCTGCAATCTGCAAAAAAAGCCCGCGACCGCATATATCTATCTTTTATGTGTGAAACAAACTTTGCATTTTTTTGTTTTGTTAGGCGCCAGGAACTGAGAAAGCTTGAACAGGGGGAGTGTGAGGCTGATTACAATTTTAACATAAAATAAATACTTCAAAAAGTAATACTAACATATTACACTTCCAGATATAAATTATTTATACTATTTTAAGTGTTCATTACACAAAATTTGCAACAATGTGTTTGCTGAGCAGAGATCAGCTTAAAAAGGAGTTTTCAAAAATCGACCCACAAGAGAGTTACTTGGACTTATAGATTAAAAAAAATCATTTTTATTAGCTATTAGCTCTACAGACTTAAAATTTAACAAACAGGTTTTTTTGTTCAGCTGAGATATGCAAAAAATCTTTTTTGTTGTTGTTGTTTGTTTGTTTAATTTGCAATTCACGTAAAATTAACTCATTAAAAACTCCTTTATCCTTCAGTCTGTATTGTTTAATTTTTCAATTCACCCGTGCGAAGAACGGGTATAAGAGCTAGTATATTTAATAAAATGATGGATGTGTTACTACTTTTTAAATTTATGTAAAAAGAGGGCATTTTTATGTCTGAAAATGTGTAACTAAGTTAAATTAGGAACTTTTAAAATTGTCATAAGTCGAAGATGCGATATATATTTATACAAAAAATACAGTAAATTTTAAATGAAATTATTTTCGTTTTATCTATTTGTTATTTAATTTCGGATAATTTTGTATTCAAGTCAGTACTAAAGAGAAAAAAGGAAGTGGAGTAATAGAAAAACAGTTATTTTAAAATAAAAAATACAAAAATTACAAAAATAAACTTCAAGAAACAAAGGGCAAAAATTACGAAACACTAACTCAGATTGCACGTACCTTTTTTGCAATAGGTAATCTCACAATTATGATAACGTAAATACAATATGCAGTCAGTTTGGCTTAGAATTACTTACAATATAGTGTAGAATTGGACAACAGAGGAAAAAGGGTGTCAGGTATGTGAATTTTTCCCGCATTTACAATATTTACTTAACCCAAAATTAATTATAAAACGATGACATACCTCATATATGGCAATTTTTCATGTATTACCGTTATTTTATAATAAAGTGCTACTATTGATTAGGTTATTAAAATATTATCGTTGTTTTTCAAACAATTTCAAGAGTGGGGAATTACTTCTAGCAAAAGGAGCACAAGCTCAACATTTTATAGTTTTCAAAAGAAAGCTGAACTAAACTCAATAGCGCAACAGCCCGTGGCGGGTAAAAGCCTACTGTGCCCATCTCAGTTTTCGTTAACCTGGGCACCGAGGTGCACAGGTATTTATTTAAGTCAGGTGGTCTTTCTGACGCTAAAATCCACAGTATTTAGTTTCTTAGGACAAGTCTGGTACACATTTATCAATCCACTGAAGGGGTGAAAGGATGAGTCGACCTTTCCCATCCCGGGTTTGAACCCCGGACTTGAAGCGTGGAAGCGTAGAACGCTACTACTCGGTCACTGGAAAACAGATTTCGAAAGTTTTCATGTAAATTTCACCATGTGTTGGCAAAATTAGAGTCCAAATTATTTATTACAATTTAATGAGAAATATTACAACATGAGGGCTATTGGCGACGGACTTAATTTTGAACTACGATCAATGTGACTAGGACGACATTTACGCTAACAACCTCCTCTCCAAATTTCCTTACCATCCCAACGTGGGGACTTTGAACTCCAATGGATTTAACATGCATCAGCGCCTCTACACAGTCTGTCTTCAGTGGTACTAGGGCGTGAACTCATGACACGCCAACCACGAGATCTTGACCACTAGGTCACAGCAGCAACGAAAAACATTTCGGAGAAACAATTATGAACAAAATATTGAAGTTGTAAAACACAAGTCTTGAACACATGCAATTATGAAATATTGTAATAACTACAGAAACAATCTTACAATCGTAGAACAATATTATAATATTAGACGAAATTACAATTATGAAGCAGTGTTTTAATTACAGAGTAAGAATATAAATTTGTGAATCATTACGTATAATCTGAATGATGGCTACTAAAAGAAGTAATTAAGAAATGTATTTTATTTAAAAGATATAACTTACGTTTCTCTTGCTCAGTCACAGGTCCCCAAGGGCCGGGTTTTCCGGGGGTCCATTCTTTCAAACCCCAAGGCTCCAAAACTGCAGCAGGATAAATTGGATGTACTGGTGAATGCTCTGGTTCGGGCTTGAGGAACGCCAGAAACGACAGTAATACTTTCCACAACATCTTGAACGATATTTCGGGAAAATAATAAAGACCCCACGAGCCATGGGTATTTATAGTAAACAATTTCCGATGGTTGATGAATGAAAACTTTGTTTGAGATGAAAGGTTCGAGACGATAAGAATTTTTCGTAAGAGTTTAATCCAAAACTGATGAGACAGCAGCAAATTGTATCAATAAGTGTGATTGAAAAGTTGAAAAAGAAAATGTGCTGCAAGCTGCAATTTTGGACATATTATTGATATGATAAAATAAAGTATCGTTGATTATTATTTCGTTTTTTCCCAAATATTTTGATAAAAGTAATGAATGTAAATACATTTTAAAATTCTCTAAACAAGTGATTTATTTTAGTAATTAGTGTAAAGTGATTAGTTTCAAATCACTTTGTTCAATTCGATTAATTTAATCCATAGGTTCGCAGCCTTTCTTGAATTGGCACCCCTTTTGTAGTGAATATTTCGATATCGCCCTCCCACTCAAGAGAAATAACAGCGTACATAATACTAGTGAAAACGAGAATATTAATTTTAAAATAATATTCTATTACAAATAAAACATATTTCTTTTAATTATTTTTGTTCTAAAGCCCTCAATTTTTTTTACTTGCGAATCTGAAATAGCTATTGTCACAAATATATTTAAGTGTGTAATATTAAGGATGACCAACCGTCCTCCTCCTTTAGGGAGAACAGTCCTCCTTTTATGGGTTCTGTCCTTCCTCGAAAAGTATCCTCTTTTTCAATATTTTAAAACTGATCTGTTATCTCTGCATTCAGAGATCTGCATTCAGAGATGAACCAAACATGTTTCCAAAATGTAGAAGAATGGTCTGAAACAAATAGCACAGGATATAACAGTTTTCAATGGTATTTTTTGACTTTGCCGCAAGTAAATTGGGCAGATATAGAAAATTACGTTGAGTTTTTATCGAAAGAAATGCCTGAAATTAAACTCAATGACAATTGTCTGTTTGAAGTAGAGAGAATACAGAATGTATATTTAAATTCTAATAAATTAGAACAAAATTGGAAAATAAACATGCTGAGAAGTTGGTAAAAGATGGGTGAAATTACTTAAACCATTTCAAAAATGAACACATTCCATATGAAAATGTAATTATTCTTGTTGAATTTACGTTGTGCTGCCCAGAAACTAATGCAGCAGTTGAAAGAGCTTTTTTCATTTGGTAATGATTATTGTGAAGTGACTAGTGAGAAATCAAAATTGAATTGTTAATACTTTAGCGACAGTGCTTACCGTAAAATTCAGTATGAAGGGTATTTTTGCCCGAACTTTCTGATATATTAGAAAATTATATGTTGACAAAAAAAATCCTTCAATGGGAAAATACTCGCTTAAGATAATAATTAAAATGAATGTAAGCGTAATTAGAGTATTTTTGTTTAAATTAATATAGCATTTCATATATTTTTTTCTTAAATTTTTTGTCCTCCTTTTCATTCAAAAAAATTGTCACCTTATTAGTATTATATATTTTAGTTCTAGATAGAATATTATTGAAATGGAAACGCTATTGAATTTCTTCTTTATTTAAAAGAGTGGAATAAAAGAGTTTTAGTTTATACCTGTTATAAAGATGCTTTTGAAATAAGGTTTTGATTATATGAAGTAATTCGCAATAAACTATTAGTTTCAAAACAACAAAAAATGACAGTTACAGCCTTTAAAGAATCACACGTTAATTCCTGGTTAGCATATTTAATTATATTTCTTGGATAATATACGTAATGAAATGCAATGGACGAAACTTTTTTCCTACTGCTCACAGACAAAGACAACATGTACAGTACAGAAATTAAAATTAACTGTATCATTCAATTTTATGTAGTTCTCAATGTAATGTAAAAACATTTTTAAGTTTTTCATCGACTTCCCGAACTACCGAAATATGTGGATTTTCGTGCATACGATAGAAATGATTTAATATATGAATATATTTCATTTTTTGAATTATTAGACCTACATACTTGAAATTCGGTAAGCATGTTCCTTTCATGGACAAGAGTTCCTCTGAGCTCATCCCCAAAAAAGGGGTTAAGGGGATTTATTTATTACTTTTTTTGCCCAGTTTTTTGAAAAAATATTTACCATAAAATCTGGCGTATAACGCGCACTTTTGACACAGAAAAAAAGTCGAAATGTACGTTTGCGCGTTATACACCGGGTATAAAAAGTAAGAACTTAAAAAATTTTTTTAAATTAGATTTTTTTTTAACTTAGATCAAAATACTATTTATTTAAAAGAAATGACCTTCCTTATAAAGTTAGGGGATTGTAGTTCAAGAAGTACACTATTTTTTCAAAAACTTTGGATAATATCTCGAATAAATGACTTCAAAAACATAAGAGCATTGCACACATACATTTGAGGTATCTTCGTAAAAGAGGGAGTGCGCGTTATAAGCGGCGAATATACCTAAAAATTAAAAATTGCAGCTTTAAAGTATAGGTTCGCGTTGAACGGTGGTGCACTTTATACGCCGGTTGTTACGGTACTTAAAATTTGGTAAGCATGTTTCTTTTGCTGAATGGAGATCCGCTAAGAACGGATTTTACGAAAAACGACTTTTGGAGGGAGAGCGGGGAATTACTGGGGAGTATTGATAAAACAAAATATTCCCGTTTTGGAACTACTAAACCTGCAGTAACGAAACTTGGTACCATGCTTCGTTTGTTGAATTGAAATCTGGTAAGAACGGGTCTCACGGAAATCGACCCTCAAATAGTGTTATGGGCCTTATTGATAAAAATTCTGCTTTTGAACTATTCGATTTAGACTTTAAATTTGGCAAGCATGTTTATTTTTTTGTTGAATTTGGCTCTTTTGGTGTACAACCAGTTTAACCAGCATAGGAAACTTTATAGTTTAGAATTTCTTTTATTTAGTTTGTATAAAATTACAAAAGATAAGTTACAAAATATCTGATTTACAAATATTTGAAAAAAAAGGAAAATTAAATTTCAAAATGTGTTCATTGGAGCAAAAGTTTTTCGCGTGGTTACATAAGAGTATTGTCATTTTTGTTAGATTCCTTCATCTGTTCATCATAAATAGATAAATACGTAACAGAGTCACAGTCGTATTCATGGTTTCGCATATATATTTTCATTCATTATACTTTCGTTAAAATCAACCGAGGATCCATATTGGAAAGAAAAAGTAAAAATGAACAAAATTAGTTATAGAAAGCGAAACGAAACACGAACGAACATGTGCCTAGGCAGCGTCAAAAGGAAAAATGAAATGTGCATTGTAACGTCATGGTCAATATTCCCAGAAATCTGGGTTTTTTACTAGAAAGCGCAGACTGGTACACAAGGGATTAATATTGGATATTTTACCAACGTTATGTGAGAAGTCTATTGTAGGTTAGTTTAATTTTGAACTTGATTTTTGTTAAAATTTTATATTTCACTGCGTGAAAGTCATTGTAAACTCAATATAAATTCATTCTGAAAAGTATCAAATAATAATCGCTTCAAAATCTAAAACTCAGAAACAAAAGACACGTCAGCCGAAATTATGTAAAAATTAAAATCGAAATTTTGATCGTCCAGATTTCTGATAAATACTAAAATAAGGACACACACGTGTGAAATATATGTCATGATAGAATTTCATATACTGACTGATTGGTCTTTTTTCAACGTAGAATTTTGAAGCAATACATGAGCAACTTCATGTTGAAAGACATGTTTTTGTGCTATAGATGTGAAACAGTGCATCAGCTTAAGTCCTTGTAGTTTCGTATTTAAATCATTCATTCAATATATTTGAATAATTTGATATCAAATTATAGGGTGTGTCTGGGCTTAAAGTATGCAAAAGTTATGGCTTATTATTGCTGAACTACACGTTAGAATGTAATAAACTGTTCATCCATGGATTGGAAACTCTTCCGAGATTTTTGAGTCTAGTCCGATCGGCCGCACGTGCTAGCATTATTCGGCAATCGCAGACGATAAACTTGTGACACTGACTTCACTAGTAAAGATGTGGACTCCACAACAAAAGGTGCAGTTTGTGCTTTGGTTTACAGAATTTAAATCAGTCACGCGTGCACAGCGACGTGTTCGAACAGAATGGAACGTCGTTATTGGCTTGCCAATTAAACTTATCAGGATTCCTACGAAATGAATCAGGCACACGATCAACAGTGTCTTCTATCACGAAAGCTCAAGGATACTTGCCAGTTTTAGATATACCAAAGTTCCCCTCTCCTTTTAAGTTCATCCCCGTTGGTGGATAGATTTTGTTTTTTAGATGCACATTACAATGGTGAAATAAATAAAAAACGGATGACATCGGATTTGACGCTAAAAAAGACAATGCAAAGAAAAATATCAGAATATTTTCCAAAAACTTAACGAATGTTCTGCTGTTCAGTAGACTTTAAAATTTTGTATTAAATTTCCTTAAGTTCTTGTGAATGTTTTTGTTTCTTTGATTTTTATTAAATGCCTGCATATGCATACCTATGTAAATAAACTAATTTCTATTAAACTTAATTTCGTTAATATGGAGGGGATCCTTCTTATTTTTGCAGTACTTTTAAAACGAAAAAATATTTCAGTCCCTTTAGTATCATGTTAATGGGTTTTTACTGTACATGTACGGGTTTATTTAACGACTCTATCACACAAATATTGTAATTAACTTATATAAAATACCTATTTATCTTACGATCTCTACACTTACTAGCCTGCTACTAGAAAGACTTGATCCCTTTTATGAATCTCCTCCAGTGACCACGGTGGGCTGCGGTAACCCAAAGGTCAAGGTATCGGATCATGGCAGGCATGTCATGAGTTCGAGCCCAGTACCACTAAGTACCCGCCAAGTAGGGGAGCGTTGCATGTTAAATCTGTCGAGAATTCAAACGTCTTCCTGTTGGTGTGATGTGGTAGTTAAGAGAAGGGGTGCCAGCTCAGATGTCGTCCTCGTCACTTGACCATGGTTCAAAATTACGAGGTCCGTCGCCAAAACCCTCGTGTAGCTGAAGAGAACGACGTTAATATTCAGTACTCAACCAATGAGCCCGGTAGCCTAGTGGTTGTGGTTGACATGTCATGCGTCCGAATTCTGGTGCCACTGAAGACCCGCATTGTAGAGGGGCTAATGCAAGTTAAATCTTGGCTCAGATTCTACCATTGGCGTGGGTGAGTCGTCAATAGCCCTTGTGTTGCTTTATAGTGTGACGCTAATAAGCAATAATTCCCTTACTCGCCCTCTTAGGCTTCCCTGATCTAGATAAAATTTCTGACATAGACTTAACTCTTGACTATCTTTTTTCCTGTTTTTCTTCTTAATTTCACTCGGAAATCCTCATTTTAGCTATCTCTCTTACGTTGATTAATCCTCTTCTAGACGCCTTTTAGCCAACTTTTATTCTTAACTACTTATACAGGGTGTTTCTGAATTCGATCAACAACTTCAGAAGGGTTTTAAGAGGCAGCATGGAGACGACAAATCATCATAGAACATGGGGTCGCAAACCACGTTTAGTCGGAATAATTCGCACAAATAGTGAAGAAGGGTGCGATGTCAAATGGAATGAAGAGGAGCAGTAATTGGTAAGAAATACATCCATCCGGAATAGTATTTAGCGACGCTGTCTGCTGTGCCGTAGAGCCTAGGTTCGATTCCCGGAGAAGACATGGATGTTTGTAAACGAATAGTGCCTTCGCGGCATTGGGGTACTCTAAACAGCCATCGAGCAGCAAGTTCTCTACTGAGGTTGGTGGCAGGGAATGAAAGGTAGGAGACCCCTTAACCTTCCTAGGGTGTTATCCCTCGAAATTGAGGTGGAAAAACGAGATAAACCCGAAAATTGGGTAAAATTTGTATGGTGTTAAAGGCCCCAGGGCCAAAACGAGTACATCTAGCCCAGCGATCCCAAAACCTGGGGGCCACATGCTCCCCCTCCCCTTTTGGGGGCCCGGCCGTGGCCGGTGCTCTGAAAAATTTTCCCCTTTATTTAATAAACATTATTTTAAAAAAATTTTGGGAAATTATTTGTAAAAAAATCAAATATATCAATTTTGCTTTTACTGTTGGTGTTGTACGCTTTTTTGATTTGTTATTTTTTTCTTTTTTAAAACGATTACGGTTAGTGATAACAAAACAACAGTGGAGAAGGACAATTTTATGGGTGGAATTTAACTTTTAACAATTTTTTCATATCTTACAAGAGAAAAATTTTAAAAAAATAAATCGTTTCAAGACTATTAGGAGGTTGACTATTTTGTAAAAACAAACATGGATCATCAATTGTTAGATTTGGGTCAAAAAAAGGGGCTTTATTTAAAAATCCCCAAAAAAACAGGAAAACATTCAAGACACTTCCTCAAAGATATCTTTTAAGAGGTGATAAATAGGGGTTTCCCGTGAATAATCTTTTGCAACAGCAACAAAAGGTTTTTTCAATGGTTTAAAATCACAGCGGCAACGAAGACATATCCTAGAAGTTTGTTTTAATTTATTTGTAATCATATGAAACCGTTTACTGATGCAGAAATTTTGGGGAAGGAATGTTTCTAAACTCTTTTAATTTTTGGGGTTAGTGGGCTAAAAAAAAAAATAAAAAAAATAATAATTAGACAAAAAGGGGAAAAAGAAATTATATTATTTTTATCAATTTTTCCCATTTTAAATTTTAATATTATTTTGTCTTAAAGTTTTCCCCCCCCCTTCCTCCCCCCCATTTACCCCTTCCCTGTTGCGGCCCGATTAAAAATAACTAACATATATATGGGGCCCCGAAGAAAAAAAAGGTTTAGTACCCCTTGGGTCTTTGCCCCTTGCCATGATGAAGGGGGGATTAGGGAACAACAAATTTTAAAGGTAAAAATTTCTTTTAATAAGAACGTTTGCAACTCGACGTCAGAAATTCAACGACAAGGGATTGTCGCAGAAATGGTTCGAAGTTGCAGCCGCGTAGGTCAAAGCACAGCCGTCACCGACGGACGAAAGATTGTCGGATGCATTCAAACAAATCCGGTTGTATTTCTGACGTCGAACTGTGATACATTGTTAGTATAGTTAACATGCTTTAGGTCTAATAAATGCATTTCTAAACTCTTATTGTCCCTTTCCCTTTCATTATATATTACTTCAAAATTGTTTTTGTAAATTACTCCAACGACCTCATATTCTATGTTGATTTGTTGTCCTTATGCTACCAACTATCAACTCTTTGAATTTGTCGGTCGAATTCGGTGACCCCCTGTATTGTAATGCCTATTAGCATACATCACTGTTCTCATCTCAGTGAAAGGTTTGTGACAGATCTATACGCGCTTTCTTCAATTAATCTTCTTGGGAAATCTGTGGGCTATTAATTCGCGTTATTCACAACCAACCCTTCGGAAGAAGAGAATCGTGATATTTAAATTAACTTACTACAAATATATAGGCGAAGTTTTCTAGCTTGTGTGAAAGAGAAAAAGAGAAGATATACTCGAGTCAGGTGAGATTGCTACTGAAGGTATAGTATTAGAATTATAGTAATTTGATTCTTATTAGGAGGAAACTTTAAAGTGACGATTGTTCACTAGGATTGATTTGATATTAGATTAAATCGAATGATAGGTTTGATCCTTTATTAAGGTAAGGATCAAGTTTGATAGTCTCCTAATCATTCACGTTTTACTGTCGTTGTTCCACATTCACTGTTAACATTGAGACATTCTCTTACTATTATTAACTGAAATTGTATCTGTTTTCTGTGTGGAAATAAATTAATTAATTGGATCATGTCGAGTGTTTCTTCCCTTCCCCCACACATCTAGATGCCCGAGAGAGAGGCACGAGCCTCTTACAGGTTCTCGCATCAAAAAAGTAATAAAATGTTCCCAAAAGTAAGAAAATACGCGTGAAACTCCGTTGCAGATATGTCTAAGTACAAATTCAAATATCTCCTTCTCCATATAAATGGGATAAAAAATTATGGCACGCATTGGCGATGTTGACTAGGGTCTGAGATAGACTTCTGGAAGCATCCCCAATAAGAATAATATAAAATGTTTTAATAAAATGAAACTGTTAAGGAGTATGTTTCAAAGCTTTTATAACATGATTAATCTACATAAGTCTTCAAAATCATGAAAACTAATGATGTTAAACCTTAGCTTTCAGAAATGTGGACGAATTCTATAATGATTAATTGAACTAATTTATATTAGTTTGAAAATATGAATCATCATATATTTCTAAAGCATTCATTTGTAACATAAAAACCTATATTGGCAACTTTGTACAAAAAAATGAGATTTTTTTCACCAAAGTTTGACATATTTATCATACTAGAAATTCTTGGAAATAATTATACTAACAGCAAAGCTATTCTAAGTTGGATTTTAAAATCCTTTAAAAGCAAATCAAGAGTTATTATAGTGTTTGTTATGTATGATAATTTTTTTTTATTTGGTGCATTTTTATGATCTAAAACAAATAAAGAATTTATTTTGTTTTATAAAACATAGGTACTATAAAAAAATTACACGTATTTAGTTTTAAAGAATAATATATTCTTTTCCTTTCTAATTAGTTGCGAGACTAATTAGTTGCGAGATTAGTTAGTTGATATTGGGGACTTGTAATTCATTTCGAAATATACATTCTTTCAAAAAAAAAATATATTATTTGCAGACACAACATTTATATATTACTTCATCACTGACCCAACAACCCTCGATTAACTGCTTAACAGCAAAAATTCAAGTTTCATAAACATCAGCATTTTTTACTAAAATAATTTAATGTTGGTGAAAGCAGACTCTTATTACAATCACTTAAAAGGAAAATATGTTTATTTTTACACAAGTAAAGAAGCGTGCTTAGGTTTTCAGACCGAACGATAACTGAAATATAAGTATATTTATCGTCGGCGTTGGATAAGGAATACGTACGTCAAGATTTAAATCTGCGTTAAAGTGTCTGTCGAAAATTCGAACTGATTTGTTGGATAATAAGGATTTCGGAGCAACAGAGAGGAATATCGTCCGTAAAAATTCGAACCTTTCTTTGAAATGCGGTCTTTTGCTCCCAAATATAATATTCCGAAGCTTCATTTATTTTCTAAATATCGAATTATCCCCAAAATTCGAAGCATAGTAAGTGTCATTATAAAAATATAATGCATTTATTTCTGTACACCCATATACCAATATGCGTTGAAGAGCAAGAAATGATTTCGACGAGATTTTCGCTTTAGATGTGTCGTATGTGCTTGCTTGTATTTGAGTTAAGTATGAATATTTTTCGCTGCATTTTTAATTTTGCATTAATTTTTACAATATAAATTTATAATATATAATATTCGCTAGTGATAATTTAACAATTATTTTTATAAAACTAAAGTAATTGGTAAATAATGCATTAAATGTGAGTGTGGTGACGTTGAATGCGTATCAGAGTGGATTGCAGCTAAAAAAGGAAGGAAAAGAAATTATTATTAATCAAAACCTAGCTATTTAGAAAAGATATATGTTATGGAGATTAGTAGAAAAGTAGTTTAAAAAAATAATTCCAAAATTGATTATTGCCACAAAGGGTTGAATTTTTGAAAAAAATGGAAAAGACTTAACTCTGATTAAGGTATCCGACTACGTTCGGAACCATGATTTTGCAAAAGCGTACAACTGGAGAATATTTATGATATTTAGTGTCACTTAGATTAGAAAATGTATATAAAATTGTTTTAAGAATATTACTACAGTAAAAAAATTATTTATTTTAACAAAAAATGAACAAAGAATGACCCATTTTCAAAATATTCTCCTTTTGTGAAAAATTCTTCTATTATAATAATATTTTGCCCGTCTATAGCTCAGACCTCTGTCCAGAGGCTCAACTAGAATTTTTGAAATATATAACTTAGAAGTGGGTTTATCCCTGTTTTACGACAACAGAGGGGAGAAATTTTAAGAAAAAAAACGCCGATAATTATTTCAATAGTTAGTAACTCTGAAAATGATGTGAATTTTTCAAAAATCATGGTTCAGACTCTCTGGAGAAGTCTGTACTTTATAAAAGCACACACACACAAAATATTATTATTTTAGAAACATTTTTTATAAAAGGAGAACATTTGAAAAAAGGTTATTCTAAGTTACTTTTTTGCCAAAATATTGTATTTAAATAATTTTTTTATTATTATTAAAAAAGTTCTTAAAACAATTTTATACATACATTCTAATCTAAGTGACACTAAATATCATGAAAATTATCTATTTATGCGCTTTTTTTTAAAATCATGGTTTCGAACGTAATCGGATACCTTAAAAGATTTTAGACTCAAAATAAAATTATTTTCCTACAATATAAATAAGCAAAAGCAACGATTATGGATAAGTGAGTAGTACTGAGTAGTGAATAGTACAATGAACAATGCCACATATTTCATAGCCCCTCTCTCTCCCAGCAACGTAGAATCAATGGCGTGGCTACAGCGGACACATAACATTTCGTGGTCTGACCAGACACTTTGAAACTCATCGTGGTTAGAGTGGACACATTTTTCCCCATCTTAGAGCAAATTCGATTATCGAATTACAAGGATAAATACATTTTTGCCAATCAAATTTAATTATTTATATTAAATGTTAAGATATTATAGCTCGAATACATTTTAAACATAGCGAAATATAACAAACAAAAAAAAAAAACTTTCAGAGAAATATTTAAAAATTAATAGTAAGTAACAGTATAATAAAGGGTATGAACAAATTTCAGGGTTTTGTATTTTAGAGTCAAATAAATATTAGAACAGGTGCAATTACCATAAAATTGATTTTTTCATTTACCTGTGTCTTGTATTTTACTTTTAGTATTTATTTTTCTAATTACATTAAAAATTAGTTCTTAATCTTCTTCTTCTTCTTAATAATTAATCTCCCTATATCTTGTTCAAATTTTTAATCGTTTATAAAATACATTTTAAAGCACTCATGTGAGCTGAAATTTTCTATACATGATTTTTTGGGTGACAATACAATGATTTAATTATAATTAATTAAAACTAATTGACTGAAACTAATTATTTAAAGAATTACAGATACAGAGTCACGTTGGTTTCATTTTTAACGACTTGGATCAAAACTTTAAAAGATTTTTTTTTCCTCACGTTTGAAAGCATTCAAGGAGCTGAAATTTATATCGTTTTTTT
>BMAV01019110.1:3204-23587 GCA_019973955.1 Trichonephila inaurata madagascariensis
AACTCTACGAGGGGGGCGCGAGCATATTGAGAAGTCGAAAACAAATGATTATTTTAAAAAATTATGAATTTACTGAGAGTAAACAAGTAAAATATATTCTGACATAATAAAAAATAAAATTAGCATTTACACTGATGTAATACACTTATAAGTGTTTTAGCACTGCACAATGTATTTTATAATTAATTTATCAATACTAAGTTAAGAACAAGTGACCTCATGAGCTTGTCATATAAATTATATACATAAATTATATACAAAAATTAACACTTTTTTTGATAATTTGTAAGTTTTATAAATAATCCCTAAACTGCCGATTTAAAGTTACGCAATTCGCTCTCCAATGCCTCTGTTTTCTACGTAGGTGTGTGTATGTGATGTATTAGAGGGAGGGGGAGAAAAAATGATATAAATAAGGAAAACCTCTCTGATACATGTAAATCCTTCACAAACACTGTCAAGGTTCTTTTATTGCATTCCAAAGCCTTCGTAATAATTTTATGAATAGCAGTGCACAGAAAAGATCGTAGTTCGGTAAGACGTATATATACGTCCGGGCATTTAACGGGGAGCAAGACGTATATATAATTAGTGACACTTAAAAGGTTAAAGTCGTAGTGTAGCTTTAGCGTCAAAGTATAGTATTATTAAATTTAATGCGTTATTATTTGTATGGAAGGGGGGGGGGGTGGGGGCTCGATAAAAATTATGATTGAATATTGGGTCGCAAATATTAAAAGTTTGAGAAGCACTGTGTTAAAGTCCAAGGTATGCCGTAAAAGTCTGAGTAATGCTTCATTAAGTTACTTATGTATCCGTTATATAAAATATAGAACTTCTTAACCAAGAACAAAATCATGCACTCCCAGTCAATTTAATATCGCTTCCCATTAATAAAATATAATCTAAAGGAAATTTATCACTAAAATTCCCTATTTTTATTCATTATAATATGGATATTAACATGTCTGGATCATGATACACAGAACTAAAAAGTACGAAACGAAGAAATTTTTGAATTTTTTCTTTTCGAAATAACTTGTTTCGGTTATAAAATCCCTTCAGTTAATAAAAAGGCTTAACAGGATTAATTTAATCAGATCCTTGTTTAGTGTTTTTGTAAAAACTGGGGACACTATATTGTTCGCATAAAAGGTAGAAAATGTGCGACTCCTATAAAAACTCATGTGATCCACCATAGGATATACTTTTAATCCAATTCACGAAGTAATTACAAATTTCATTTATCGTCGTTCACTAAGAGCTTCTCATAAATTGTTGTGTAATCGAAGAAAAAGAGACGACTAACCGTTCTTTCTTTTAAATCATTGATACATAAACATAACTAAAGTTTCTAAATTTAGTGCTCTACTGAAATAATTTACCTGCAAAAAAAGCTATTTAGTAGCGCATAGTAATAAAAGATTCAAATGAAGAATTAAAATAATTCAAATGCATTGTTTTTTTATCATAACTATAAATCATTGTAAGACGCAAGAAAATAGAAAGGTGAAAAAATAAGAGTTTTATTACGGTTAAATATAGTTAACACATACAAAGTAGAAAGATAATATATAAAATTACAATATACAGTGGGCCACAAAAGTGTTTGTACACTTGCAATTGCTTAAAAAATTTGATGTTTTCGACTAATAAAAATTAATATATTGTAATTGTAATTTTTTTATGATATCTGCAACTTGTTTTTAATGGAATGCAATAATTAATTTTTTTTAAAAAAATAGTATAACTATTTTTTTTTAAAATTAATAATCAAAAAGCTACTAAGAAATTACGCCACAAAAGTCTTCGTACACTTAACAAAAATCTCAACTTAGCTTTAAATATTGTATTTCTGTCTTAATTTAGTACATAGTAGGATATATTTTAGTGTCCACAATAACTTTTAAGCGTCTTGGTACAGATTTAATCAGTTTTTTGTAATTTCTGCATCGATTTTCTTCCATTCTTCTGTGATTATTGTTTTTACTTCACATTTTGTGCTTATTTTTCATGTTTTCTTTTTTTTTTTACATCAAAATCTCAACAAATATGTTCTACTGGGCTAAATAAAATGATTGAGGAGATGTTTTTATAATTTGAGGACAGTTATAGAGACAGCAGTGGCGTACATTGAGAGCAGTGCACTTGGCGTCATTATCCTGTTAAAAAATGATCATTTCCAATATTCAAATTTTAGCCGAATAATTTAAAATTTCTCTTTAAGATATTTAAATAGAGCTCATGATTCACAATATCAACAAAAAATACCAAATTACCTAGTACTGTGGCCGGTTTACACCCCAAGCAAGAACACTTCCAACTCCATTTTTATTGATCCAACTAGATTCTAGGGATTAAGTTTCAGAAAATTCAAATTTGACAGCAAATTGATTGGGATGGCAGATAATTCAACATTTTGCTTCCGATGGGCCTATAATAGCTTGTAAATGAAAAATAAATAGTTTAATCCCATGAATTTATGTGGAACAAGAACTCCTCCACCTCCATGCTTCAGCATTAAAATGAAGGTGTTCTGGCGTGGGGGTGTAAATTAGCCTCAGAATTAGGTAATTTGGTATTTTTTTATGGTATTGTGAATCATGAGCTCTATTTAAACATTTTAAAGAGAAATTTTAAATTATCCGCCCGAAATTTGGATATTGGAGACGACTTAATTTTTTAACAGGGTAATGACACCAAGCCCACTGCTGTCACTGTACGCCACTGCTGTCTCTATAACTGTCCCCAAATTATAAAAACACCTCCTCAATCACTTTATTTAGCCCAGTAGAGCATATTTGTTGAGATTTTGATGTAAAAAAAGAAAACATGAAAAATAAACACAAAATGTGAAATAAAAACAATAATCACAGAAGAATGGAGGAAAATCAATGCAGGAAAAAAAAATGATTAAATCTATACCAAGACGCTTAAAAGTTATTGTGGACACTAAAAGATATCCTACTAAGTACTAAATTAAGACAGAAATACAATATTTAAAGCTAAGTTAAAATTTTTGTTAAGTGGACGAAGACTTTTGTGGTGTAATTTTTAATAGCTTTTTGATTACTAATTTTAAAAAAAAAATAGTTATACGAACACTTTTTTGTGGCCCTCTGTTATTAGACGGAAATAACCAGAAAAGCCCTAACTATTTTCTCTACGTCAAGAGCTTGAGTTCAAAGACTAGACTGGCAATAACTTTTATTATTATGAATAAGTTCAAATGGCAGTGCCATCTATTCGTTCAGTTATTAACTAAAACGATCTGTTACAACATTTATTTATATTAAGCCACGATAAACATATGAATTTTAAATGTAAGCTTTTAAAATATATGTGAAATATCTTATTTATTTATTTATTTTTAAATTGTTTTTAATACTAAATTTTATTATGTATTGCTTTATTTTACATATATCTTTGGATTTGTATTTACATTATCTTTGGATTTTTACATCATTCACTCATTAATAAATATCCTTCACAAAGTTTTCGAACCTTTAAAAAGGTATTAATGAAAAATATTATTTAAAACTTCACATCAAATTAAAATTTCAAACTGCATGTAACTAAAATTATTTATTTAACAATCGAAAATTTCGTAATTATGTTTCTGCAATTTTCTCCAATTTTATGAAATGTATGTAATCCACTCTTTTATCAATGATTATAAAATATTTTTCTTTTTGAAATCAAATTTTTTCAAAGCTTATATACGTATCTTAAAAGATAAATTATTTATTAATTTCGTTGTTACCCAAAATAGTAAACCAAAATCAATGTATTAAAAGCAGTTTTTTGTTTAGGGGCCGGCCCCGTAACTATCGGGGTTTTTTTAGGTGAAAAAATGCTCTGATATTATTAGCAGGACTAAAAAGAATACTAAATGTAGAATTTTTATATGTCTATACAATCATCTCTTTTCATTATATCGATTTATTTTATTTGCAAAAAAGTTGGATAAACTTAAAATCACTTCATTTTGCTTGAAAAAAGAGAAAGAAGAGTTCAAATGTATCTGTCGGAATGTTCTGCATTTATGTGGTTCATACAGCCTTAGGTATTTCCAAATTAAAGTGAATTAATTATTATCCGGATTTTTTTTTACTTCGATTTTTTTTTTTTTTTTTTTTTTTTTTGTAAACGGGCTGCATTTTGGCAGAATAGGCTTTGTAAATTTGGCAAGTCCCCAAGTGATAGAGGTATTTCGTTGGTGGCACCCTCTAGTGGCTGATCTCACTACCAAATTTTTTAAGCTTCAATTTTTCAATTCAAGCTCTCGTCGGATGCTAAATATTACCATGATTTATTTTGTCGAGAGTACAAGAGCCAAATTGATACACAAGGAATTTTTTACATGTCACATAATAATATAATATATATGCTGACGATTTTCCCATCTTTACTTTAATAAAAATTTACTGAAGTATTTATTTATTTTAGTTCAGTAAAAATATACATTTGGTAAAAGAAAATTTAAAATATCAAAGCCATCTTAAGGTATAAACAATTTTAAAATTTTATAAATATCAATCAAATAGAATCACTAAGAAATTTTTAATACGAAAACAAACACAGAAAGAAGCGTAGAACATAGTTATATATTTCAAAATATAAAACTCTAATATGTGATTCAAAACTTTGTAATAGTCTAAAATAACAAGTAACACAAAAAATTAAGTCTCAATTCCTACTTAGGTTAACCAAGAAAAATTTTATTTTAGTTTTTTGAATTCAATTAATAAATTAATATTTGAAAAACCTGTATCAATATCTCAAGTGCCAACCACTACAAGTTAAAAAAATATATTTGAAGCCAAGGAAAACTTCGTTAGAAAACTTCCTGGGGCCCTCTGTTGGTGATAGTACTAATTTAGTCGGAAATAACGCAGAATAAATTTTAAATTAAAAAATAATTCTAATTAATGAATTAATAATTGAAAAAACTGTATTAACATCAAGTGTCATCCAATACAAATTTTAAAAAATCTATTTGACTTTCAATGGATGAATAAAAAGTATTTTAATAACGATTGAAAATATGAACAAGATATATATATATATATATAGGGAGAGAGTGAACTATAATAGTAGGAATTAAAACAACAATGAGTTTTGTAGCACAGCTTAGAAAATTAACATACGATGAAACGGGGCTAAAAAGTAGCGTAGCTTTTCTCATAAATGAAAAAAAAACATATTTGAATGCATCAAACACAAGAAAGTCTCTCTATTTAAAAGGTTTCTCAAAAAGAGCATGGTCCTTTGTTTACATTTTTTTTTCCAACTCCATTTTAAACTGTTTGAAATTATTTATTCTCTATCTACGAACATATAAATGTTATATATTTTTTAAATCAGAATTCTATGCACTATTTTTTAAAAATAAAAATGAAAATTCCGTTTTTGAGGTTTACGATATCTTGGAACTCTTAATAATCTCTATTCTAGGTCGAACCAACCTACCAATTTTTTTTCTACTTGCTATGAAAAAAAATAAATACATTTTCTGAAATATTTTATTGTGACTATAAGAAAAAATTTTCTACGATATACAAAGAAATATATCGGTTCATTATACCAACATATAACACGGTGAATTTCCAGTAAAAAATTTCAGAAAATAATGAAAACTTTTTAAGAAACATTATTGATAACACTACTAGTTGCAGAATACTTACATGTTTCTAAACCATTAGTTAGGAAACACTTAGAAAAATATTTTGAAAGACGAAATAGAAGAATAAAAATAAATTTTACAGAAGAAAACTATTTTCTTAAAAAACTTTTCTAAAAGTATAAAGCTCAAAATTTCCGTTCCATAACTTAGTATAAACATGTGAACTGAATAGAACTAAACAATTTTTTTTTCAAACTAAAGAAATTTTGTACTTTATATTTAATAGAATTTTGTTATTTGTATATGTTTCGGTAAAAATAAACCAATTTTCCATCGAGTTTTCTTTGTATCCATGTTTTCTTTCGAAGTTTGTAAATAAAAAAGGCTCCTTTTCTGTTATTTTTCCCAACTGAACTTATTTTTATACAGATATATTTGCAATATAATGACAGTAAAAAGAGGAATTATGTAAAGTAAGCAAAATCTTCTTTCGAAAGTATTGAGCAAAGAAGTTAATATAGAATTAAGCTGACAAATTCTATTACAAATTTTGGATTTTTTTAAGCAAATGAAATTTACTTTTCAAATAATGAAGAATTTAAAAGATAATTATTATGATTTATAAGAGAAACTATACTGACTTTCCTAGCAAGCACCTTAAAAAACTGATGATCTTTTTTTTATCTGACATGAGAACTAAATGATATTAAGTCGCCATTAAAATGATTTCATATATGAACGAATGCGCCTTTCGTATTAACGTTAGTTTTGAATTATCGTTTAGTGAAAAAACAATTTTATATATTTGTTGTTTATTACCGTTGTAATTGAACTGCAAAAAGGCTTAATAAAAATATGTTCTAATCATTCTTCCAGAAGTAAATTACTTTAACTGATGTAATAGAATATGCAAAAGGCAGCAAGCTACAAAGAAAATGTTCGATACACAGAAAAAAAAGGGTAAAAAATAATTTTCTAAACGGTTTTAGTTCGATTACTCAAAAGTTAGAAATAAGGTAAATAATGTAAAATATTGTTGCGATAATCAAGTATTTTGCATTATTTATGGTTTCCAGTTTGAATCGATGTTTAAAAAGACATTAGCTTAGGAAGTTTTTTCTTCCATTTTTTGAAATAAGAAAACAAAGAAATTTTGACTGTATTATTCAGAAGTACATCACTAACTTAAATAAATTTACGAAAGTCAAAACGTTAAAAAGGAAAGAGGAAAAAGGGTACATTAACAATCATACACATATTTAAAAATATATGTATTATTTATTCGCTTGCACATTTTTTTATGGAGATTAATCCAATTCAAAGTGAAAAAATCTGGCTTAGTAATTTTCTTCTTGAATCAATTTTCATCTTAATAATGAAACAGTTTTTAAGGTTTCTGTTGATTGAAATGAAACTCATAAAAAATTAAATATTTCTTAACCTCGATTGAGATCAATGTATTGTCTTAACAGATTTGTAAAAATAAATTTATATAAAAACAGCAAACAGATCAATTTCTTTCCAATGGGACGACATTTTAGCAACTTGGTCTTTACAGACACGACAAATCCCCAAATGTGAGCGCCATTTCATGGTGGTACCATTTAGTGGCGCCCAACAATACAGATTGAAGGATAAAGAAGAGTTTTTAATGAATTAATTTTACGTGAATTGCAAATTAAACAAACAAATAAAGCTTTTTGCATATCACAACTGAACAAAAAAACCCTGTTTGTTAAATTTTAAGTCTGTAGATCTAATAGCTGATAAAAAGGATTTTTTGCTTATCTATTCCCCGTAACTCTGTTGTGGGTCGATTTTTGAAAACACCTTCCTAAGCTTATCTCTGCTCAGTAAAAGTAGCACATTGTTACAAATTTTGTGTAATGAACGCTTAAAATAGTATAAATAATTTATATCTGGAAGTGTAATACGTTAATATTACTTTTTGTTGTATTTATTTTATGTTAAAATTGTAATCAGCCTCACACTCCGCCTGTTCAAGCGTTCGCAGTTCCTGACGCCTGGCGTAGACAAAACAAAATGCAAAGTTTTGCTTCACACATAAAAGATAGATATATGCTGTTGCGGGCGTTTTTGCAGATGGCAGAATTTTTTCCTACTTACTTGACAATTATCGTTATATTTTGAACATTTCAAACAATATCTTTATAAATTATAACCTATGTGTTATTCTGATGTATAAGCTATATTATTGTAAAGTTTCATTAAAATCCATTAAGTTGTTTTTGCGTGAAAGAGTACCAAGCATCCACACAAACTTTCACGTTTATAATATTAGTAAGGATACTTAAAAAAAAAACTCTAGGAGAAATCTAAAATCCTAATACCTAATATAACATATAAGATTATTCTAAATAACTTAGCTTGAATTGGAGCTCCTTATGATAATCCTTCTCGAATCCCGATAGCTCGGTCAGTTCCAACACTATTGCCTTCGTCCATTCGCGGTAGATTCTAAGATTAATGTTAATGTCGGACCACGTGACTTCCCAGTCGCACAATTCACTTTCTATTCTTAGGTTTCACGATTAACGATTAACTTTTAACCTCACATACCTAAACGTCGAGGTTTAAATAGTATTTACACTTGCATAAAAAAAAAGTCATTTCCATGGAAAGCAGTTTTTAAACTAAAATCCCAGCTAAAGAATATTTTTCCCAAATGGATTAGTCAAAAGAACCACGAGTAAAACTCGACCTCAGTAAAAACTCGAATCCTATGCCACCTTGGTCGACCGCACCGGCTGGATTCGATTGTTCTCCCTATGAGCATCCTAGATATATTTTTTCAGGACCATAGCCCCATTTATTCACCCACATTTAACATTTTCAAATTATTTTAAAATTTTAAATTTTTTTAAATACCGCATAGCTAAGAGGATTTTTGAGCTTCGTTCATGAAACTTGGACCATAGGTTTTCCTCGTTGACCTCTCTCACCTGTTATGATTCGTGTGTAGATAGTGGGCCAAGGGGGCGTTATCACTAAAATTAGAGAATCCTCATGTTATTCCTATGGAGTTCGATCTTTTGACGATATCACGATATTACAGAAATAGAAGGATGAAACTTTGGGATCACCTACTACTCTGTGTATCGTTGGGACGTGACCATTTACGTCACAGTTGTCCCCCCCCCCCTACCCGGGAGAGTTAGTTTCGTTTTCCTTTCCCGAGCTTGCGCCGCCCCATTTGGAATGGATTCCTCTTGTGTTTCCTCACAACCAGGCCGAGTTTTGAGTTGCTGGGTGCCCTTCTTCTATTTTATGTAATTGTTTTAAATGTTTTAATTATTTTAAAATGACCATAACTCGGGTTCTTTAGGCGGATGTCTTAATTTTCTCAGTTTCGATTCTTCTCGCCGAGACATGCAATATGAGGTCTCAGGTGTCACATTCGGTTCACCTCATCTTCAGATACAGTCTGCCGAAAACCCCCATGTTATTGGTCCTATTGTCCCTGTGCGGGAGTGTTTAAATTTATTTAAATCGTGATTATCTTGGGTTCGACTGGATTGACTTAAGGTTAGTATCGTTCAACTCTGCTAGTGACCGCCTTTCGTCCTTGTGGCCCAGTTTTCCCTGCTCAAGATTCTTAGAAAGATTTTAATCTTGTTACGCCAAAGAAGTATAACTTCTTACGTGCGTACATAAGTACACACTCTCACTTTTTATAACAAAAAATAATGACCCCAAGTGCACTGTTCTCAACGACCACCACTGATGTTTCTGAAACTATAACTGTCCCTAATTTCTGAAACACTTTCTCAATCACCTGATTTAAGCTCAGTAAAACATATTTGGTGAGAATCTGAATAAGAAAGCATGACATATAAGCACAAAATGTGAACTGAAAGCAATGATAACAAAAGAATGGATGAACATCGATGCAGAAATTACAAAAAATAAAAAATTGACAGCTATAGAGACTGCCGATAGAAGTGAAAACTTAGAACTTTTAGTATTAAAATTTGAAATTTCATAATGTTTGAATTAGAATTATCAACATCAATTTGGATCTATTGACACTCCGAGCAACAATAATATGCATGTTTATATGGTTTTTTTTTTATTATTCAAATGTATTACGGGCTCTCTCTGTACAAGAGATTTTAATTGTTTGCATCATTGTCATCATTAATTTCAACAATACTTACACTTTTTATACTTTCAATTACTTCATTTTGACGTCTTAGCCACTGTGAAATACTAATCCGGATGGTGTGATGCATTGCAGAGGTTAAATATTAGAAAATAAATAATGCAAAATTTTCAAATGCCAGAATAAATACGAAGATTTAAAATAATTTTCTGTTATTTATTTTTTATCTTAAAAATATTAGTATAGTTATTTAGTACTCACTATTGTACTGCACAATGATTCTTCAGTTAAACGATTCAAATAATAATCAAACAAAAACACTATTTCAACAATGCATAGTATATGCACATTGAACTTTTCACTAAATCCATTCAATTTCACTTATAAGATATACACAGCACTATACGTCAGCTGTATAGGTACAGATATACTGTTATAAGCATGTCGGTGACACGAAAACACGAGTGTTCACCCATCCAAAAAGTGTCTAAGGCGCACAGCACACTGCGCGTGCGCCAGCCATGAGCATGTCTGTGACGCGCACGCATAAGATTTTCCCCTACCAAAAAGTGCCCAACGCGGCTAAAGAAGTTTTCACTTCAAAAAAAATTGATGAAATCTATACGAAGACGTTTAAAGTTATTATGGGCGCTAAAAGATTTCCTACTAATTACTAATTTAAGAAAAATATACAACAGTTTTTTTTAAGTGTACGAAGACTTTTGTCGCGTAAAATTTCAGTAGTTTTTGGATTATTAGTTTTTCAAAACAATAGTTGGTACTTACGTATTATCGCAACCTATTGGCGACGTTAGATGAAACGAAGCACCTGGTTGCCAATTCAGCGCGTACGACACATAGGAAATCGGGGTTGCCAACTTGGCGAGTTATTAATAGAGTTGGCGTTTGTTGCGATAATACTTAAGTATCTAATAGTTATGCTATATTTTAAAAATAGATTATGTTATTCGAATAAGAACAAAATGCAGATATTATAAGAGAAATTTTATTTCTGATATATTGAATTTTATTTGTCAAAAACATTACATTTTATGGAAAATTTTAAGTGTACGAATACTTTTGACGCCCACTGTACCTATTAAACAATTCCGTCATGAATCAAAGATTAGATTAGTTCTCCTCTCATTACATTAGATCAGTGCTTCTCAAACTTTCACTACTGGTGACCCTATTTTCAATCATAATTTTTAATAAGAGTAAAACCAAGAGCACGGCAATGAATACAAAAATGTAAAATGATTTTTTTAAATGAATGATTATATTATAAATAGATTTAAACGAACTGTGTAATTGTAATCCTCACAAATTAGCATTTATTATAAATGTTAAATAATGAAAATAATGTAAAATTCCGATAAAGAATAATTGTGTTATTTTTAATATTTAAAACGAGAAGACTTCAAAATGTTTTAACCCGGGAGCAGACGCGCACTGGATACTAATGGTAATAGTCGCGCGGGATGACGGAGTCACCCCGAAGCTTTATTTACATTTATTTTTATTGTGCACAATAAAAATCACAATTTCAGTGAATAATTTAACTAAGAAAAAGTATACTTACCTACTTTCTACCTTTGTTCATAGATAATTTGAGAAAAATTCCAATAGAACCGAATTAAAATGTTTCTTAGGTATGCGACCTTAATAAAAGACACAAATCACAGAAACTTTTCACGAACGTTACAGGAATGATATCTGCAAGCAAAACTGTCATATTTTGTTCAAATTTTTGTAGTTTGTCTTTGTACCCGCGCGACCACTCCCGAGTTAAATATGTAATCAGTGTAAAACTATGGATGTTAGTTCTAAAAAGGAATTATATAAAACGTTTTTCATCAGGCTTTATATGTTTCAGAATACTCAGATTTTTTGTGCCTTAAAATATTAGTGTTCTCTGGTTATTTAGCATTTTTGAGAGTCAAAACTGCATTAAAAAAAAAGTCATTCATTCTTTTTGTAGTATGAGAATATTTTAGACCTTTGTGGACTGACGGTACTTGAAATGAAAAAAATATTTATTTTTTTCATAAAAATATATATAAATATTGGCCAAATAATCTTTCAAAGTGCTTTCTGTTCTTTTCGAAATGTCATATAACTCTTTCGTATATATACGCGCATTATTTACAACTTCCCTAAATGAAAAATAAAGGCATAAAAAAAGGAACGAACTAACCATAACAGTAAGTTCGAAGGTCAAACAGATGAATTTTTTATCTTCCTAGAATATTTCTCTGGGTCTGGGTTTTGTCTTTTCTCTGAAATAGTTTTTAGGTTGAAAAAGAAAACTCAGTAAAATAATCTATCATCGTGGGATTACAGCAAATCAAACAAAATGTTACGTTTTTTTTACTTAGTTATAGGATCAGATAGCTAATTAATGTATCGAAATGAAAGCTTTTATGTTTGATGAAGCAATACTAATAAATTTTATCAGTGTAAATGTGTATTTTATGTTATGTCAGAAAGTATTTTCTTACTTCATTACAGTAAATTAATTTTTTTTAAATCTTTTATTTTCGATATGCTCGCGCCCCACATTTTGCGAAACACTGCATTAGATCACTATAAATATCCCAACACTTTGTAAAACGGGGAACGTCCAACCCATGGAAAGAAGCAAAAACTGGTAAAGAAACTATTTTAAGCATCTGCATTCACAATTTTTCTGTACCTTTCTTTTCAAATATTGAGTAAAACAAGATTATTCTGCCTCGTTGATTTAATTGATAGATTTTTACAAAAAAAATTCATATAATAAGGAAAATAATAATCCCCTTTTCTCTTTAAAATGGATTAAATTCAAACGGATTAGATTCTTTTTTCCTCCAAAATGGATGCAAATAGTCTCAATCTCTATCTTGGACGACTTTCCTACTAGAAAACTTTTTCGTGTTTTGAATTTCGATACGAGAGAGAGAGAGTGAAAAATATTAACAGTAAGTATAACCAAAGCATGTTATATTATTAAAACAAAAATGATTTCCGCGATTCCCTTTGTATTCTTATTCCAATGGGCTTTGCAATTAATGTATGAGTGAAATTAATCATCTGTACATTCATACGTTTTGTTTTTATTATTGTTTCTCTTTTACTTATTCGTATATTTAATTACTTTGATTAAATTACTTGATTTGATTACTTGATTCATTTTGATATACAGTCGGACCTCTATATAAAGAAGTTGCTAAATCTCGAAAAAAAGTTCGTTATATGAAAAAATTCGTTATATAGAGGTTCATCCTTCAATTTTCTTTATAAACCACATAAAATAAATTTTAAATTCCTAACCACTATATATTAAAAAAAGTAATTATTCAGACCTTTTTGTAAATTAATATATATTTATTTTATATATCTTACCTACAAAAAAAAAAGTTTTTTGACGCCTTTCTCCACTTTTTGAAGAATTGAATTTTCTTCTTTGATTCTCAGGCACTTACGTTTTGACATTTTCGAGCTACAAGAAACGAAGTTACCAGTACGACTGATCAACACTACAAATGAACGGAGACCAGTTCAAAAACACGAGACACCACTGTGGGAGAAAGGCAATATCGAAGATGTTTTCAGTGAACTGGACTGTGGGGTTTAAAGGTTGCACTTCTTGGATGAAATGCCCAGAATTCTATTGCTCTCGGTGAGTTAGGCACCTAATAAAACCAGTTCAAAATTTGTTACCACCATAAGATGTGTTAAAAGAGAGAATAACTCGAAATGTCCAGTAATGCTTCAAAAATAGGGAGAAAAAAAATTGAATCACAAGAGAAAAAGTTCGTTATACAGAAAATAAACTTCGCTGTAAGCAGGTTATTTTACGAAGGAAATCGTGAAATGTTCTTGGTTCCAGGAAAAGGTTCGCTGTGTAGAAAAATTCACAGTATAGAGGTTCGTTATATAGAGATTCGACTGTATTTCTACAAAAATGTTCAAATTTGAGCAAATATTTACAAAAATTCTAACTAGGAAATTAAGGTATCCCACTACTTGCGACAACTTTTTTTTAAAAAAAAAATCGAGATATGGGGATTTTTTGTGGTTTTAAGATTTATTTAGTACATTTTTAGAAAAATACGCTAAAATTATGGAAAGAAAAAGAAATTATTACTACTAAAATGGAAAAAAATAGGTAAAAATTTACAAAAAAATTGCATAAACGGGGCCCATTCTGTACAAAAGGTTTATGAACAAATTTTCAATATTTCAATTTTGATGTGTTGCTTTGCTATTCATTTTCAAATGACCTTTAGGATAAGAGTTATTTTAATTTTTTTCAAAAACTAGAGCACTTTATCTTAGTTATTGTATGAAATTTCTTAAAAAAAGAAACAGTAATTATATTCACATAAGGGACTGTAAATTTTGTAATAAAACAGTGATTGATAAACTGAAGGTTAAAACACTTCTACTATTACACAGAACAAACAAAAAGAATTTCATTTAATTATTTTCGAAGCTTTTTGAGCAATTTCCGTCCCCATTTGAGCATTTTCAAAAAGACACATTTCGAGTAAAACGCATTTTAAAGAATGACTGACATCTTGCTTAAAGTAGTGGTATTTGCTTTTACTAAAACATTTGTAATTTTTGTTCTAGTGAACGGAAACTAATAAACTTGGTATTTTTATAAAGCTTATAAGATGGCCTGCCTATAAAACAAAATCATTAAAAAAATTTGTCAGTTTTTTGCAAAATTAACAGTTTTAGGGTAGTCGAATACCTTAAATACACTTTTATTCAACACAAGCATATTTGCAGCTTACATCTTTACAAGAATAACAAAAACAAATCTTTAAGGTGAGTAGAGTATACATATAAATAGAATTATGAGAAATAACATACAAGTTGTAATCATAAAATCTGTGTCTACACCGGGTTGATTGTTTTATCAACATGAATGTCAGAAACTATACGTTTGAACTGCACTACTTGTCAATGTCAATGATTATAATCACAGAATTGCTATATCTCTTACTCGTATCCATAAATCAATTACTTTCTCATTCTAAACTTTCTCATCTAATAAGCTGTTATCTGTCTTTTATCTAGTCTGCTGTCTTTCTCTTGAACTTGATATTGAAAAAGATTATAACGAAAAATTATATAAGTATTCAGTTTCAACTTATTTGCATAAAATTCAAGAAATAGAAGTGGATTCATTAATAAGAGAGAGTACATAAATACAATAGAACAAAAAAAGAAACATGCTTACCAAATTTCAAATATGTACGTCTAATAGTTCAAAAACGGATATTTCTTTTTATCTAAGCACCTTAATAACCACCACGACATCCCCTTGGAAGTAGATTTCCAAAGGAAATGTTCCTAGCTTATCTCTACTCAACAAAAGAAAGATGCCTATCAGATTTCAAGTATAAATGTCTCCCAGTTTGAAAATAGGAACTTGTAACCATACGCTCCACAACTCTCCATGGGAGTGGATTTTCGTTAAACCTGTTTTTCGTAGATCTCTGTTCAACAAATAAATATGCTTGTCAAATTTCAAATTTATTGGTCTAATAATTCCAAAACAGGAATTTTTATTTTTATAGCCCTCTTTTAACCACTCACAACAACTCTTGGAAGTAGGGTTCCGCAAAATCCATTCTTAACAGATATCTACTCAAGGAATGAAATAGGCTTATCGAAAATTCCAAGTGATTAGGTTTAATACCCCTGAAATGGAAATTTTTTTAACTACCCCCCCCCCTCGTAACTCTCCTTGAGTGTTGACTTCCATAAAACCCATTCTTACCGAATCTCTACAAAACAAAAGAAATGTGCTAGCCAAATTTCAAGTGGGTGTATGTGGAATCTATAATACAAAAACGGGCAAGCTTATCTATTAAGCCTCTTAACCCTTCCTTGGTAATCCATATTACCCAACTTTTCCTCTATATAGAGAGAGATTGAATATGCCTTATAAAAATTTAAATCCTTAACCCTTTCCAGGCTCATTTTATTTCTGGATTATGGATTTAAAAATATGTCTGTTTTTTAATGCTTATTTTCAAACATACATATCTTTTTTGGCATAACACTAATCGCATACACAATTTCCTAAAAATTATTGTAAAAAAAAATCTATTCAAATAAATGAGTAATTTACCTGTAAAGTTGACTTTCTGTATGGAAATCTTTAGACTTTGGAGTCAATTCACACTAACTATAAATATAAAGCTTAGAATACCTAACTTTTATCCAGAATTTCAAATTTTATTTACATTTTTTGCACTTACATAATTGATTATGAAATTGTTAATCAAAATTTGATTGTGTATGATAAATTCGAAAACACACACACGGTACTGCACATAATCCTTCATTGCAATCTAGACAGTAGAATTTTGTTTCTCTTTTACATTCTTCCCTTTACTGTCTCTCTTTGAGCAGAAAATAATACAATGCCGTGTTGGATCAGTTTTCTTCTCTATTAGGGGAATGTAATCAACAAAGTGTCATTCAGACAAGCGTGAAGCAAGGGGGTGCTCAATTGAAGGTCGTCCTCTTATTGCAGAAAATTCCTCCAAATGGCACTTTTCAATTATTCGAAACTATATAAATCAGACGTGGAAAAATTCGGGAAAGACCGATTGCATAGTGTAAATTTTCACAGTACCCGAGTTACACTCAGGATGAGTCAATATGGTACGTTTCGCCTGCCCGAGCTCAGCTCGGGAAAAGCTAGGAAGGGTTGAAAATATGGTTAAATGTGTGACGGGCTCATCGCGCTTTCTATTAATTATCCTCTTGGGTTCTTTGGGGTCGAAAAAGGCAAATTCTTTCCAACCAAATCCAGAAGCGAAGCGTGATTATGCAAATTAGGAACCTTTTAAATAGCAGGAGTTTAGCGTAAGCGAGGTGGCCTTTTGGGAAGTGATTATGCTAGTCTGAGTTTAAGCGTGTAAGCTGAAGTAAGCCAATATCCCAGAGTTCAAGTCGAGGTGGATACCATTCCACGCGTGATAAAGAAACGACATTGAGGATTCGAGAGTGTTGCTGCTACCTAGGATATAGAGGTAGGACAGATCTACTAAATATTGAGAACTGTGTATAAACAGAGGTTAGGAGTAAGTGGTAAAGTAATTATAGTGGTCAGGATCGCGCTTATTTGTTAATACGTATTGTTTGTTTCTTCACCTCAGATCCTCTAAGTTAAAATATAAATATTATCATTGTATAGTGTTTAAGTTAAGATCTTAATAAAGAGATATTAAGATGATGGTAACGCCTGGTTCTTCATTCACTCCCACACCCCTGGGTCACGAGGATAACTTAGAAGTAAGGCATCGCCCATTACAAATGGAGAAAACATACATCCAATTTTCTATTCAAAAAATCATTTCATTCATCATTCTATTTTTATGAGGCTAAAATTCGAAAATCCTTACTGTGAGCATATTTTACTCTACAAATAAACAGGGTAGTCTTTTTCATAACATTGCATAACAAAAATACTATATAAGTTCATTGTTATGTAACACGGAACTGTAGGTAGGAAAAATATAATCCAATAACATACACAATTTTCAAAATACTATTAATAGGAATAGTGAACAAACTATGCATGCATTGAATAATCGCAATGTGGTGCTTAGAGTTCGGCATATTAAAACGCGAAATTCTTTCGCATTCTTATAAATCTTTTTCAAAGAAACAGGTGCTTCTTGTGTGATTTCGAATATCCAAGAACGATATTGTTAGGAATTCTTTTGAAAATCTCAGCAACCCACACACAATAAAGAGTTCCGGATGATTTACCATTTTCGAAGACGTAGTCTTTTGTTAGAATATTTTACCTCAGACGATATTTCTCTCCGCCTGAATATTGTGGTTGAACTTAAAGGCTAAAAACATGTTTTAAATCCTTTTTTTAAAAAAATTAGGGGAATTAAATGGCTTGGAAACGTTTGCATAATTTATGTGATTTTTTAAAAATATACTGATGGTACAGAATCTCTTCAATTCCATTTAAGGTATCCAACTACGTTCGGAACCGTGATTTTGCAAAAGCGTATAAATGGATACTATTTATGATATTTAGTGTCACTTAGATTAGAAAATGTATATAAAATTGTTTCAAGAATGGTATTACAATAAAAAATTATTTAAGTACAATATTTTGACAAAAAATTAACATCGCATGACCCATTTTCAAAATATTCTCCTTTTGTGAAAAATGTTTCTATTACAATAATATTTTGCCTGTATATAGCTGAGACCTCTGTACAGAGGCTCAAATAGAATTTTTGAAATATATAACTTAGAAGTGGGTTTATCCATGCTTTACGATGACAGAGGGGAGAAATTTTCAAAAAAAAAGCAGATAATTATTTTAATGGGTTGTAACTCTGAAAATAATGTGAATTTTTTCAAAAATATAGTTCAGACTCTCTGAAGAAGTCTTTACTTTATGTAAGCACACACACACACAAAATATTATTATTTTAGAAGCATTTTTTTTATAAAAGGAGAACATTTGTGAAAAAAAGGTTATTCTAAGTTAATTTTTCACCAAAATATTGTATTTAAATATTTTTTTTTTTTTTTGTTAAAATGTGTCCTAAAAACAATTTTATACATGTATTCTGATCTAAGTGACACTAAATATCCTGAAAATTATCCATTTGTGCGCTGTTTAAAAATCAGGGTTCCGAACGTAGTTGGATACCTTAAAATATAAAAGTAGGAAATAGAATACGGTTAAATATGTTTAACAGGAAAACGCTTAAGACAAAATAAAGGTTAACAAGAAATGATACTACAGTCCCAGGAAACTACTATGATTTTCGTGCATTTTTTTCTCTTAACACGAAAAGATTTCCCTTCTGGAAATGAAATTGAGCCAACACTTAATGAAATGTCTGAGAAAGTATTTGTATTATTGGACTGTCCTACTGTATCATTGGAAGAATTCATTCCAGTAGATGAAGATAATGTGTAAACAGCCGCCACTGTGTGTGGAAGACAAAGACATTTTGGGGTTTGTCCAAAGCTCAAAAAATTTCATTGATGCAGATTCCATCGAAGAAAATGAAATGATAATTCAACTCCTGTTCCCACATCATTCGAAATGAAAAACGTCATGAACAGTGTGATCAGTTAATAGACATCCATTCATATGATGAAATGAATAGCGAAATAGACGACATTGAACAATTAGTCGAAAATTTGATGCTAAAAACGACAATGCAATGAAAAATATCTGATTATTTTCCAAAAATTTAACAAATGTTTTGTTTTTCAAGACTCGAAAGTTTTGCATTAAATTTCATTAAATTCTTGTAAATATTTTTGTTTCATATAGATTTGTATTAAATACATGCATATATACATATCTATATAAATAAAATGTACTATAATAAACTAAATTTTGTCAAATATATTTAGATCTTTATATATAAAAATCTTCTGTGCGTGTATATGTGTGACTGAACTCCTCCTAAACGACTGGATCAATTTTGATGAAATTTTTTGTGTGGGTTCAAGTGGGTTCGAGAATGGTTAGATTCACAATTCGGTCCAATATCGCAATTAGTTAAAAAGATATTAATTAAAAACTTTCAACTCAATATTTACCTGCATTGTTGTAACAACGTTATTGTTATAAAAATGACCTAAGTTGGCGTCGAAAATCGATTTTCAGCCAAACTGGCCAAACCAGGTTTTCATTATTACAAAAATGCAGACGAGTCATACTTTTTAGCGTTTTTAATTAATATCTTTTCAAATAATCTTTATATATATATAATTCGTCTATGCGTGTGTATGTGACTGAACTCCTCCTAAGCGCATGAGCAATACTCTTGAGGCCACTATTTTGAGCGGCAAACTTCAAAGTGAAATTGTACTTCTACCACAGATCCCAATGATTCTTTTAGACTCTCCTACACATTCAAATGTTTGCCATTTCCAATTCGCTTGGCATTTTCTATGACCTTTAATAAGTCACAAGGTCAAACAATGACAATTTGTGGCTTAGATTTAGAAAACCCTTGCTTTTCTCATGGCCAATTATATGTTGCATGTCCGAGGCAAACCATCGCATTTGTTTGTTCATACCCCAAAAACACTGTACATTCAATGGCATTATGATAAATTTATTTTTTGTGCATTAAAAAATATACCTGTTATGAAAATAGCTCGAGTTTTGTCTTTTTTACCCTTTAATCAAAACAAGTTTCTATTTAGAATAGCTTCTATATTCAACTTAGTTCATAGTAAATACATACTCACATGCAATCGATAGGTCGAATTGTGGTAACTATATGTGTGATGATATTAGGTATTGTAATAACTTTCTTTATAAAAAATTTCATCAAAAGGGTCCAGATTGTTACAACTTATTCACAAAAAAGTTTGTAATTTTTGGATTTAAGACGTGTGTACTGGACAATGTCTGTCGGGACTGCTAGTATGTATATATATATATATATATATATATATATACACGAAAAAATATTTCAGTTCCCTTAGTTTTGTGTTAAAAGATTTTCACTTTATGTTTCTCATGAATATATGAGTTCATATTTTAAAAAAATCAGACTATTATTTTATCATCTCTAAAAGAGTGCTCCCAGCCGTGTAGTGACCGGGTGTAAAAAAAAATAGTC
>BMAV01019110.1:54655-73144 GCA_019973955.1 Trichonephila inaurata madagascariensis
CCCCCCCCCCCCCCCCCCCCCCCCCCCCCATGACAATAAAATAAATAAGCTATGAAAAAACTTTATCTTAAATAAATTTTTTTATTCTGTGCAAAAAGTAAAAAAAAAAGTATTATTTTTGAATGTTTGTAATTAATTTTGTTTTTGTGATTTAAAAATATAAATACAATGAAAGAATGAAGGGTAAAATATCGTCTGAAGCAATTTATTATAATGCAAAATATATGCAACAAAATTATCTTTGAAAAACTCCAACAAGCATTGCTAGGAATAAGCCTTTTATTTTAAATGTAAAACAAGAATACATAATTTATTATTTTTTTCTACTGCTAAAGGTTATTTTTTGGAATATTCCAAACTATTATTAAACCAGTTTCCAAAATCGGTGATTAACTAATTATCTCGGAGCAATCAGGTGGCATTAAAAAATTGTTGTGATTAAACAAACGATTAAACTAATTTATTTCTGACAAAATTTGCTAGACTTTGTTCAGGAAAATAATTATTAACTAAAGTTTATGAAATAATTTGTTTTTTATGCTTACGAAATAACTTTCTTTAATCAGGGAACTAAATATAATAAATTCATAAATTAATTTTTCAATTTTTAAGAAATTTATAAAATATTTAATTCAAATTAAATATTTTAATATAATAAGTAAATAAATGTAATTATTAGTATGAATGTTTTTATTTGAATGCACATATATTTTTAAGCAATTCTTTTTTTCTGTTATGCTAAAGAACTTAACTTTAAGTGGGCCACTATATAAAATTAATTAATGTTGCCATGCGACTAAGACAAGTTGTTTCATGAAGAATAGTGTTTTCATGAAAAACAATTGCTTCTGTATCTATAACTGCAATACAACAAGCTGCATCATCCTTATCAATCTCTGCATTGTTATACATAGTTTTCGTTAAGAAAACAACTGTAAATTTTATTAGTAGGAGTACTTTTATGTGTGATTCACCTGCATAATTAAAAAAAGAGATAAATTTCTAATAATATTGATAAAAGGAGATTTTTAAAATTTTATTAAACAAAAATTTTAATATTTTATTCAAAAAATTTAATAAGAAAAAATTAACTCTGTTTGGCTGCTTTTAACAAACAGCTTTTGAAATGTATGTCGCATTCAAAAATCGATTTTTATTTCATTACGGAAGACTTTTTAAAATGTTTCAAAAGCACTTTTTTTTTTAGAAAAATTTAAGATATGAAATATTTGAAATAATTTTAAAAATATTTGTTTAGTCTCCCTTCCCGCAATAATTCCTATCTCTAAATTCTTTAATTTGCAAATATATATATATATATTGTCAATTTGAATAGTAATATTATATATATAAATACTGTCTTTCTTTAACATCAGGGCTGCACGTATACACGGCATTCATTTTTTTTCATATTTTACTGTATTTTGAATGTACACTTTTTTCTTACCAAAATATTCTATGCTGAGTAAATTACATTTTTTATGCAAGTGTAAAATATATACTTTAGTACCCTTTGATGGTGACTTATAAATGGAAGTTAAATATATAATGTATTCTCTCTCTCTCTCTCTCAAAACATTGAAAGAAATATTAAATATACAGTAGTATTTTTTATCTTGTTGAGTTTTAAATTCTAAAGAAGGATATTGATATAGAACTATTTGAATATAATGATTACGGTTACATTCAAACAAAACCAAATCTATTCAGGATCATTTGAAAACCTTCCACGTTTTTTGGAATCACTTCTGTTGATTTGAAGTGTGCTCATTTAAGAAGAGAACCGAGACTCCCAGAAAAACAAAGCTCTTCATTTCTTATATATTCCAAGTTTAAGGTTCAGGTTCATCTATTTTGATTTCTACGATTGGCAACTAAAAGGAAAGTTTAAAAAAGAGTAAAGTCGATTGAGTGTTTACCAAGTTCCTGTTGTTCGTTGCACACAAATAGCTATTTTAAAAGTTAAGAGAGATACAAAGTTAATATTTTTTTTAAATTCATTTTTGGTACTTGAATTTAAAACAGATAAGGTGTACTTTATCTATCTTCTTACTAAATTTAACTCAGTATCAAAATGCTTCAGATAAAAAAATGATTAGAATTTCAAGGTTGTTCCATTTAATTGGCAGAACTGGTTGTAACCGCCAGAATGTTATGTAAATGAAAAATTTGCTTGTTATTTTTGCTACTTTCTACCGAGAGTAGTGCTTGCTTCTTGTTTTAAGGCTTCCAAGCCTCATACAGCTGACTTGAAATAAATGTTTTGTTTTTGTTGAGAATGAAAAGTTCATCCATTTTTTGTTCACTGTTCATGAAACAATATTTGTGGGTTCGAAGATAAACTTCAACCGGTAATAGCAGCTATAATTTCCACCCCCCATCCCAAATTTTTCTGGAAATAATTTTTAATTTTTTAACCCTCTTACAAAAATTTATTTAAATGAATTTTTTCTGCATTTAGGAAGAAGGAAGAAGGCAGTTTTGTTAAATTATTTAGCAATTTAACTAAAAAAAATTTTTTTTTAAATGTTAAAAAATTTCAAAAGTAAATAAATGAATAAAAAAAATTTAACTGCATATCAATTCAATGGTATTTTATGTTTGTATATGTTTACGACTATTAAAAAATAAAGCGTAGTTTAAATGTAATTATAATTAATTTTATTTATATGTTAATTATTTATTATTATTTAGCGTTTAACAACAGGGACCACACATATATCCCTACACATATGAGCTCTACGGAAACCTTTAGGAAGTCTGCAAGAAAAACTGTATTTTGAGGGTCAAATGTATGAACTAAAGTGTTTATGATCAATTATTATTTTTAAAATAATTTAATAACCATAATAAAATAAACTGTCATAAAAAATTCCGAAATTCTTGGTTTGAAGACACTCGCATTTTCTGTAACCATATTTAAGAACCAATTAATCAAGGTCAGTCAGTCAGAGGAAACAGTTTCAGTTTTTTGGGAGTAATTGGCATGTATGTTATAAAATGTATAGTTTATGATATTGAAGTTTGTCATCCTTGTGACCTATACATGCTCTTGTAAGTAGATGAGAGTCGTATATTATGGAACAGTCGGGTAATATGAAATACCGAGGTTTGGCTTTGTTTTTAGCTGCTAATGCGTGGTAAAACCTTGAACTACTGGAGAAAGACTGTCATGATACATTGCAGGGAAAGTTGACCTCTTGTTGTTGCCATACCACTCGATACAGAACAAAGTGTGTTTTACGATTTTTAAAAATTTTTGCCGTAAGTTTTCAAGCATTTTAACTAACTAGTACACACACATTTGACTTGAACATCTAACTTAGTATAACGTACACTAAAAGAATTGTAGTTTGTATTACTCTGATCATTTTTTAGCTGGCAATGTTTTGTTATTCAGTTTAAAGTTTCATTTTCCAAGATGGTGCATTGGGTATTGTGGAATACTAGGTATTCCATAATGCCCGACGTGTCGCAATAAATCTTTCCTTTCTGATGTATCATTTGTAATAGTCTTGATGTCATCAACTAAAGAACCAGAAAAGAAAGAAGACGAATGAATCTTCTGTAACGGAAAATTCTCCGAAGACCAACGAGGGGGACTATTTTCTGTGGGCTCAACTGATAATACTGGAGCAGAGAAAGATTTTATTTGTGAATTCTGTAAATAGGCTCGAAATAGAAATGACTTTCATATATACTTCAAAAATATGGCTTTTATAGCTGAATTGGCAACCATGCGCTTCGTTTCATTTCATGTCGCCAATAGGATTGCGATAGTATATTATTGACCTATCATAGAAAAATATCGCAACGATTGCCTAAACTGGATTCGTAGCGTGAGAAGAAATGCGTTACTTCGTACAAAGACTTATTAATAATCAACGAACAAAAACTTCACTTTCCAGTAAGCTGCAAGAACTGCACGTTTATGAAAATCTGAGGACTTTATCAATGAAGTGTTGGATGATACAGCTTCAGGGATGAATTTAACTGAAGAGGAGCCCCAAGAATGAATTTTGCGAAAAAAAGAATAAATAAATAAAACTATATAATACATGTAAATTACAGTCTTACAGTTTGAGCAATGTGTATGAATTGTTATATAATTTGTAAAATGGGGGCTGGTCCGTCTTTAGGCGAACAGGGGGTATCCCTCCACAGTGTGTTTTACTTATACTGCAATATTTTTTTTTTATAAAAATAAACATTGTTTTAAAATTAGAGAAATGTCATGGAAATCTTTAAAATTACGAAAGGACTGATTTTATATCTTCTCTCCTCTAATTAAATGGAATAAAAAATATATAAAAACTCCCAATTCCTCTTCAAACGTTTCCAAAACTCAACAAGCAAATCAAGTATCGATTTAGTTGTTATACCGTAACAGTTATCGTGTAAATGTCTCGACATACCGTTGCTAAGTGCTTCAATTATCAGCTTAGTTCTGTTAATTATATACGAGAAACTTCTGCTTTCTCAGAATACTAATAAACTTTCCGAACTGTCAGCTTTATCCTCTTGACAACTGGAAAATTGCTAGTTGATGTAAATCCCGTCTTAATGAGACCGCACGGTCGCTAGTTTTCGTTGATATTCGCTTTCAGAAGTACAATTATGCAATTTTCTGAAATTTGGATAATCGTCTCTAACTACTATTCTGAAGTTTATTTCCGAGTGAATTATACTTGGATATGTTTGAAGGAGTGAAACGGTTTTTAAATCTTAAGAGAAGGGTAATATAATGAGTTTTAAAGTGGGGGAGAGAATATATATATGGTAATATACGACTTAAGAATAAGTATTAAAAACTTTACTTTAAGAATATAATTTAATACTTATTACTTTAAGAATAGTATTAAAAACAGAAAAAAATGTACTTTTATACAAAAGTTAAACTGCATACATTAGCTAAGCAAAGGGAGTAATTAATTATATTTTAATAAGTCACTACCCGCCCTCTTCGCTGTGTATTTCATGGTATTGTATGACTATATATATACTGTTTTTAAATTATTGAGAGAGATATCTAAGTCCACTTGTGGTTCATGTCTCGAGCAGATGAAAACATGATAAATATTTACGAAAGGAAGGTTTTAACATTTATTTTTGGAGGAATTCAGGAAAAGGGAACATGGTGAAGAAAATCAAATTTCGAGGTCTATCAACCATATAAAGAATCTGATATCACTAATTTCATCAAAATACAACGAATTAAATGGGCAGGTTACGTTGTCAGAATGTTCGAAGACTGCACTACTACAAAAGTCTTTAATGCACAATCGGCACATGAAGAAAGGGCAGGCAAAATCTTAGATGGATAGATGGCCTAGAAAAAAATATCCTAGTTTTGAGAACTAAGAATTGGAGAGCATAAGCAGAAAGAAGACTATCTTGGAAAAGGCTTCTTGAGAAGGCCAAGGCCCACCCTGGGCTGTCGAGCTACTGAGGAAGGACGGATATCTGTCCTGGAGCATTAAGCTTTCGATTGAGCCCTCGTCTCTTGATTTAAAAAGGGCAGAACTTTAAATTCTCAGGCAGAAATATATTTATCAATGTAACGCCCCCTTCTTTGAAGTCGATTTACGAAAACCCCTTTTTAAAAGATCTCTACTCAAAAACAACAGCGACAAAACACACACTAAAGTTTAAGTCTGCAGGTCTAATAGTCCGAAAACTGGATTTTTTAAATATGTTTCGCCCTTGTACCCCTCTTTGTGGAGTGTATTTCAGCAAGAGCCATTTATAGCGGATTTCTTTTCAACAAAAGAAACATGCTTGCCAAATTTCAAATTTGTGTCTAATAGTTCAAAAACATATTTTTTAAAATTGTATTACCCCTCCGTACTCACCTACATCCCCTCCTTCAGAGTTCTTCTCAACAAAATTTTCTCTAGGGGGGTCTCCACTCAACAAAAGAAACATATTCGCCAAATTTCAAGTCTGTGGGTCTAATAGTTCGAAAAGAGGAAAATTTATCTACAACTCTCCTTGTGAGTTGATTTTTGCAAAATCCACTTTTAGTGGATTTTTACTTAAGAAAAAAGCATGGCTGCAAAATTTCAACTCTGTTGGTCTAATAGTTTCTAGATTTTGAGATGAGGGAGTGATAGAGTCGCTTTTCTCCTTTTTATATGTATTGATGTACGCACTTTGAAACTTTGAATGAGTTATTTTCCAAACGAAATTGTTATTTAGCATGATTTCGTAAGCGGAATAATTTTATCCCAAAGAATTAAAATATTACTGGTACCTAATGAATATATGTTTTCTTACTATTTGGAGTTAATTTAAAACTTGAATGGAGTTTATAATAGATACAAATAACAAAGGAAAATTTTTTTGAGTAAACTTCAATTTGTCTGATTTAAAAATTCAAAACAAAATTATTATTATATTTGACAGTAGTATATCATTATTAAATCTAAAGAAAATGTAATAATAAAATAAAAATGAAACATTTATTGAGCTAAAGCACTTTTATTATAAAGAGTTATTAAATTTATATTAAATAAAGTTCCATCTTCAATATGAACTCCACGAAAATCATTTAACATAACAGTTTCTACTTAATATTTCCAAAACTTTTTTCCGGAGGTTTTCTACGAACAATTTGGCAAACCCATATACAGCGACATCATTCTAACCAAACAAAATTCATCTTAGAAATTTTTTCTTTACTGATATACTTACATGATAATGAAAATAATCCTTACAAACTTTTAATACGAACACAGTTTTTTGTATAATCAAAGTCTTGCAAAAAGTAATAATTTTAAGTATTGAACAAGGTTCATTGTCAAACATATAATCATATTTCAGGCATGAATTAACAATGGAAATATAAGTACTTAATGACAATGAGATGTTTTTCATATTGGATACTGTATTCCAATAGTCATCACAAATTTTATAGACTCACGGAGCCCTTAGAGCTATAAGGTGTTTTTGGGGAAACCTATTCCACCTTTAGAAGAACATATAACTTAATAGAATATTTAAAGTAGATCACAACGTGTTTTAGTTATTTTATGTAGACGGTTAAAAAAGTGTTGCATTTGTTGTTAGAAAATTTTTGATAGAAAACAGAGTGAGCTCAAAAGATGGATCCTATTTTAAAAAATAATATTATCGAAACTACTGCACATATTTCAATAAGTGATACATGAATGTAAAGAGAAATATACCAATTTTTTTTCAGTTACAAATGTTCGATGTCTGACCACACGTGTTGTAATGAACGGGCCTTCCCGTTCATTAGTGCTTGGGAGTTAGAATGAAGATCACCCATAGTCAGAACAATTATAATTTATTATTCTTTTACTAAATTTCAACAACCCAGGGTAGGAAATGCACACTTCTATAAAGTATAGGAGCAACTATACGGCAGAAAAGATACTTAATAATTTAGAATGATTCAATTAACTTACGCTTAGAACTCTTTGATTACTTACGATCTAAGTTACCGTAATTCCTTTAACAGCTATTCGACCTCTGGTCTATGTTATTCAATTATAAGTTATTGACTGGATCGTCAATTAACAATCTTAAATATTAAGCAATTAATCGTCGAGTCACTCTCGACTTGCTTTCAACCACTTTCCGTGAATTACTAATCACTAATTTCTCTATCATCTGACTCCTAATTTTTCTCTCTCTCGTACCTTAAAGTTCATGCTTAAATACAAGCCTTCATTTACATAAACCGTGTCTTCTTCTTTGGGAGAAAGTTTTCAATAGAAAAACATTTAAAAGAAGCAATATCATCTAACTCTTATCCTCTCTCTCTCTCGTACTTAAAAGTTAATGCTTAAATATAAGCCTTCATTTACATAAACCGAGTCTTCTTCTTTGGGGGAAAATTTTCAATAGAGAGAGAGAACAACATTTAAAAGAAGTAAATTTCCCCAAGAGGATTAGTGAGAGGTTCGCGGATAGACCAGTTACAGTGTTACGCGGCATACGTCCAATCTGTAATCCAGTTCGTTCCATACATTTTGTAGCCTCACTCTACCAATGGCTTGTAATGCTGCACAAATGCTTACTTGTTATCCTGTGCTATTTGTTTTATCAATTGCTTATGATACGGCTTGAAATTTAATTGCTTTTGTAAAATTTTCCCTACCTTTTTATGGGGCATTCCAAGTTCACAGGTGGCAACGCTCATAGGCAAAAACTCTTCGTCATTGTCGCTATGTTTGAATTTTTAATCATAGCGATCTTGAACGTGCTATAACCTATTGATCATTGATGGGAAATAAACCTTGGTATATTTCTCTTTACATTCATGTATCATTTATCGCAATATGTGTAGTAATTTCGATTATATGATTTTCTAAAATTGGGTCCAACTTTCGAGCTCATACTGTATAGTAAAGTAATTTACTCAATAACATTAATTTATGTTTCATGTGTCTCAACCCTGCAAATACTATAAATCTATATTGTGTGCATACAAACTTATAATTTTCTTTTCAAAATGGGGAATTTATGGAACTCAACAGGGCCATGGAAGATAGTTTGAAGACCCGTGCTATATTCAATTGAAATGAGATAAATGTACATGTTAGAGAAACTCTAAGGTTTGAAAGCTTAAATTATGTAATGCAGTTAATCCCCTTACACAAAGCCTTACGAATATGTAAAAATTTATGTAAATATTGTTAATATTTCCTGTGATAATTTACAGTAATTACAATTAAGCAGTTTATGTAATCTAAAACACACAACATCAATTAAAAGTATTTCTGAATACTTAATGTACAGCAAAGAAGTTATCGATTTTTCTTGGATATCCTTTTATGCGATATAGAAACATCTTAGCATACATAAAGCTCGATCCTATTAAATAAAGAAGGCTACAAATCTTGAATTTCGGTTCTGAATACATTTCAGAGAAAAGTTTTGAAAACCATAGTGCCATTCTATATTATTATTATTATTATTGCCACAAAATAAATTAAAATACGTTCTATGTTATTGTACACATACTTACATGTTTCAAATAAAAAAGAATTATTAAGATATGTTGAAATGAATTTGTAACGATATCAATGAATATAATTTTAAATAATTTACACACACACACTTCAAAATAAAAGAAATAATTTTTGGTAGAATTTTCTTAAATAAAACCGTCACAAGAAATATTAATGATTAAATATTGAGTAAACATTAAGAAATCCCAGAAGGCTTATACATTTGAATATTACCTTATATATAAATTTCTGGGTAAGTACTTTATAGCATATACCTTACAAACAATATATATATATATATATATATATATATATGTAATAAATAAAACTAATAATTTCTATACGTACTATATAATATACTTATTTTTTATACTAGTCTGTAATATATATTAATCTTTCAACAAAGTAAAAAGAAGAGGTATTTCTTAACCAAAAAATATAATATATTAACAGAAGCAAGATTAAAATTGTAAATGGTATATTTAGGTATAAAATTATCAATTTTGTTTTTGTAATTTATTTTTATGTTAAGCATAAATCATAGCAATATAGTTTGTATTAAGTTACATTTTACCAATGAAGTATTTCATAAATTACGGATTGATTCAGATATTTATTTACCTTAATAAAAGTTTTAAGTAAGTGACTCAGTTCTTAATAGCTTATCCATTTAAAAAGCAAATACGCTTAAAATTTGTTCTTCCCAGTACATTAACGTTGCTTGCAAACATTTATGGAAAAATTAAGAACACTTTTAATTAATAAAAGTATGTTTTCAATTAGTTACATCGTTATGCAAAGTAGAAATTTTAATATGAAAAGTAATTAAAGATTTCAAGTTTGTAATAATTTTAATTTAAGAGCATTTCAATTAAGACCTTCCAAAACTTAAGAACCGAATTTTTTTCTCGTTAATGGTCATTTCTATAATCTCTTTCATTAACATTTTTTGAAACATTAATTAAAAACAAACCTAAACTTGAGCAAAAATGTATACATTCCGTGAGTTGAGTTGAAATGGAAGGAATTTTTTTGGCAAAAGATGTATGCGTTACAATCATAGTGTATATTTATGCATATAAAAATTGATTGTGTTTTCTTCTCCAAAATGGAACCTATTCAAATATAGAAATACTTTTGAAGAACAGTTTACCCACAGAAAGGGCACTCATATCTTCCTTAAAGTTTAATGTTTCAAAATTCCATTTATGCTATTTTCTTTTTATTTTAGCTCATATTTTGGAGACCCTGCTTATAAATATGTTATAAGTTATGTAACAGAAATTTGTTTGTTAACATTAATTACAAATTTCATCAAGCTAATCATCATTACTATGTTTCTCTTTAGAAAGGAGCTATAATAGTCATCAACGAATCGTTATTATTAAAACGTTTCATTTTTGTAAGGTTTTCTGACAATCTGAAATTAAAATTCTTTTAGTATTGTTACGAGTTTTGTGTAAAATAGTGTAAATAATTTGTATTTGGATGTGTAATGCATTTATATTACTCTATGTTATATTTATTTTATGTTAAAATTGTAATATTCGCAAGCAACGCCGTCCCTTACGTTATAAGGGCGATTCAATGGAAACTTGGCAAAATCTTAGCGATAGAGCCAAGTTATCGACTTGGCGACTCTTTTGGTGACTTGGCAACCATGTTTGCAGAGTTCAGGACCCTATGGATTCTTCTGGAAATTAGTGGAGAAATCCACTAATTTCACGAAGCAGATTTTTTTCAAAGGTTCCGCTAGGGCTATAAATTGGGAGACAATCACCGAAACTGAGTCAGTATTGTGTTGACTAGCTGTTAGTAGTCTTGCCGACCAACGATTAGTGATTACTTCGGCTGTTGAGAAGGACGAGCGTGATTGCTTGGGAATAATCTTTAATGTACTCGTATTTTAGACGCTGATATAGTTGTGTCTGAGCGCTGTTGAAGGTATGAAGACCTTTTGAGATTTATTCTGCGAACTTCGCTGTGTAGCCTGCATTTCAGGGATTAATTTTCGGCAATAAATTCTCATCGCTCTTAAAGAACTGTCTTGTTCTTTGCGACATCTGCATAAAATCCTCGAACCCCGATCAATGCAACAGTATTATAACAAATATATATATATATATATATTGGAAAAAGTATATTTTACCTTTATATATTTATTATATAATTTCTCTTAAGTTTATATTCGCTGATTTTGTTGCATGTATATCTAGATTTAAAATATTTGGCTATTAATATAAATACAAAGATAGGTGTAGAGAATACTTAAAAGATAAAAATGTAATTAAAAATGTATTTATCTTCAAATAAGAATTTTCGCACTGAATAAACATTAAATGAGATAATTTAAACATTATTAACTAGTTTAACTCATTTAATCAATAATGTATTTTTTTTTTTGTTAGAAGGAACATATATTTTGTTGGAATCATTAAATTTTCCCCTGAATCAGCTTTGGCTCTTATGAACTAAAATCCTTTTTTCAAAATATCTTGTAATTGAAAATAAAGGCGAAAATAAATTGAAATAATTGAAACTTTTAAAATATTGAGGGCAATTTAAATTGTGAAAATTGAAATTAAAAAATGTTCAAAAAGTGAGTACATTTCCAAATTACATTTTTCTTTCAAATAAGGCCATTAACCTTGAAAGAAATTTTTGTAAGCATGTAAAAAACTGAATTAAGAGCCTTTGAAAATTAAATTAATATGTCTAATTGAAAAAGTATACATAAAATTTTTAATATAAATAAACTTCTTTGAAGGTTTTCTTGTGCTCTTTAAATACTTAATTATACCATGGTTTTGGCAATTTCTATTTTAATTAGATGGAAAGATTTACATAAATTTGCTTAACTTAATGATTTCTTTAGTAATTTTATATATGCAAAACAATTGCAAAATTATGCGTTTATGTCTTAACATAAAGTTCTTTTCGTTCGCTTTTAATTTGTCTTGATAAAACTTTTTGTAATTTAATTCAATCAAATCTGAAACTGAAATAACCAGAAACTACGCAGTATGCATTCACGCAGATCTGAATTCATAAAAAAAATAGTTACTTGAACATCTGTGTTTAGATTACCATAAAAATGAAATTTAATCAGTTGCACAAGCCAGGTGTTTTCTATTTTAGACTTCTTACTTCTCACCGGAATAAGACTACACGATAACCCCAAGTTTACATGTGCTTTTTCAGGAAAAAAAAATCATGGGTTTCAAAAACTCCTGCCAGCTGTAATGAAATGGAATCATTTATTTGAATGGTAGAAACTGTAACTTCCGTGAGGACTGAAAATAATTAAGAATTGTACTAATTAACTTATTGTTGATCTCTTTTCAAATGGTTTGTTCAAATAATGTATAGATAAAAAAATATCGCTTACATAAAGCGAATGACTCGTACAGCCACTTTCCATTCTTTGTTCTTACATTTTCCCGGGTAAATAATAATACACACCTTATAATTTAAATAGCGCCATCTCGTGGCATATATGAACTCTAACAATAATGTAACTATTTAACATCTTTTATTATTATAAAATATGTACTTCAGTCGCATAAGACTGCCCACCTGACTGGAATATCTGCTCATGCACCTCAGGACCCAAGGTCAAGAAACCTGAGATAGGTACAGTAGGCCTTGGCTCTCATGGGCTGTTGCGCCACTGAGTTAAGTATGTACTTGATTAGCTTTCATAATCCTAGCTAACATTGCATGGAGCGACGCGTGGTCATTCTCCATGATGACAGTTCATACCTTTACACCTGGGGTGGGCATAACGTCGATCGCGATCGACCGGTGGACCACCAAGAGATTTTGGGGTGACCGCCTAAGGATTTTAGCTGTTAGTAATTATATACGGAAATATTCAAGATTAGCTGACAGCATACAGACTAAGTCTTCTACTGACTATAACAATAAAAACTAACTATAGATAAAAAGATTTATTTTTTAGTGTATTTCGAATTGTTTGATAATGAAAGCATTATTGATATTATTATATTTGGGACTAATTATTACGTTTGTATCTTGCGTTTTGCTTTAAACCTTGTTTTAAAAGTGTTAGGTTTTTATTTTAGTTCTGTAGGTAAGTACATATTCCGTATTTATTATTTAACCAAAATAAATATTATTGACCTTTTCCTTACTTCACCACACTTACGACATTGGGCAACGGTACATACAAGAATTTTTCAAGGGGAGGGGAGCGAGGATTGAAAGTTAAACATTCTCGTATCATACACCAATACGTAACCAAATATATATATATATGATTTTTCAGATTATCGGGAACAAAAAACAGTAAGAGATAAGTTGCTAAATAAATAATTAACATTAATTGATAAAAAATATTAATAGCAAATACTTAATTAAATTTTACGTACCATACACATGGGACTATAAACAATCTGGAAAAAAACCAAGGGCTATGAGTAAGGGTACTGACCAGTGGACCCCCCCCCTCCCTTTGTGTTCACCACTGACACTGGGTAGACCGCAACACCAAAAAAATTAGAATTAGTCCGCCCCCTGGAAAAGCCTGCCCACCTCTGCATTACACTATTAATTTAATTGCCACGTAATAAGTTGCTGTACGATGTTTCTCCTGTCTCCCATGGATGTAATTCTGCAAGAACAGCTTCCTAGTTTGCACTTATTATCCACCATAGAACTTAAGACATGCTCATTCAAATAAAAAAAAACAGTTTTAACTAACACCTATTAAAAATATTTATGAGTATTCTGAAATGAACCATTTCAAAAACGAATTAATCGTCTTAATTCATACAAATAAAATGACTAAAGAAATACGATGGACAATGTAATTTTCCTTCTGCAAACTTTGATAGAAAAAGAGGAAAAGGAAAAAAAAATCTCTAACCTAAATATGGTTAGCATATGCATAAGGTAAAATCCGATTAAAAGAAATTTATTAGGATAATACAGATTTTTATGTGGGCTAAATAATTTAAATCTGTTAACTAGAAAATTTAGATAATTAATGGTAATATTGTTATATATATTTTAGAATATAAAAAAACAATACTTGTATTGATTGAATAAAAATGAGTTTTTAAATTACTCATTCTAAACAGTGTTATGTCGATTGCTATTGGGCTATTAAAATTTCCATTATTTCACTGCTCTCTCAGCATTTAACATTGCCAAGTTTTTTTAAGAGGATGTTAAATAATAACAGTTCAAGGGATGTGTGAATGCCCCATACATTAGTTTTAACGGTTTCTTTTATATCGTTAGCAAATTTCAAGAGAGCTTTGGCTCGTTTACCTAAAATTTCTCCACTTTGCAGAGAATTGTTTAGTGTAAATATAAATATTGATAGATTAGCGTATAACCAGCATGTTTCTTTGCATATTCTTTTGTTTCGTAGAACGTTTCTCCAAAAGCGTTGAAAGTTTAGCATTGTTTCATAATTTTTTTAGAAATTTATTGTAATTCTTTAAATACTTTTCATAGCTCGTTAAACACTAGTTTTAATATTTTGAAAAATCAATTTAATCAATGCAAATAAACCACTTCAAATTTTTTTTTTGAATAAGCACTATTTCTCTCTCTCTCTTTCTCACTGCCTCTTCCTTTCTCTCTATTTCTGCTCTCTCTTTCTCCCTCTCTCTCTATATACTAGTGTACATATTTGCGCAAGCTCGTATATGCATGTTCATTTCTAAGTTCAGTTTTGTGTATTGGAGTTTTAAAACTAAGTTTATACAAATAATTCTTCTCGAGAACTTATGGGAAAAATATAAACAAAAAGTATGTGAATTTTCAACGAGTATAATTGTTATAAGATAATTTCAAAAAAAGGAGAAAATAATACTTTTTAAATTTGATTGTAATATATCATAAATGAAAACTAATTTTGAATTGATCCAAAAACTACAAATGATATAATAAGCAGAATATTAGGAATGATTGAGTAATAAAGTTATAGTGAAAAACGTAAATTATATTAAATAAGGTAAACATGAAAAAACAAGCTAAAATGAAAGAAATTATTCTGCAAAATGCATTACATATAAGCCTGTATTGACACAGTAAATCTAAAAATTCTTCTAAAAATCATCATTTATCAAGCAGCCCACGCAGAAGTGTCATTTTTCATCCAAGCTTAAGAACTACTGTAACCTTAAGCATATATATATCTACTAAGAAATTGAAAGAGTAAAAAAATGTTATTTCTTCTTCATTCCAAGCAATCTGAAGTAACCTTAAGCATATCTCTTCCAAGAAATTGAAAGAGTGAAAAAAGTTATTTCTTCCTTTTTCCTAACAATCTGCTGCATCGTGGGTAGGCGTTTTCGTGTAACTGGAATTTCAGTAGAAATTGGAAAGAAAATCATTTGATAACGGAAAAAAGCCCTCGTAAGAATTTTGATTGTCTTTTCGAATGCTTTTTCACTGTCTTTTTTGTTAACTTGAAAGAATAATGATTTCAGACAAGCAGATATAAATTTCCAACGGGCAAGTTTTCTTTTTGACTCACAGAAAAGCTTAACTTTGTGAAAAGGTACACTTCTTTGAATAAAAATTCTAGATTAAAGTAAATGGGGAAATCAGGTAAAATAGTTGTTTCAGTAAATAATCTTTTAATTTGTAACTTCAATTTTACTTTGTATTTCATGATAGTCTTTATTTAAAGTGTTATTATTATTATTATTTGGTTTCGAAATTACTCCCCTTAGAACAATATAAAAGAAAAATAATTCTCTCTTTTTCTATATATAGGCTACGTGTTATTGGAAGTGCAACATTAAGAATGATTGGCCAGAGAATACTGACGAAATACTCTGCAAATACTGAGAGACAGCAACGAACAATAAGTGATGTTTATTTTGAAATGATACTCTTTAAAGAAGTGTGAGCCACACCAGCTTATTAGGTTGCAGAATCACCCCATGGACAGGGACGCATGATTCAACATCTCTAGGTACAGAATCAATGAGAGTACGAATGGCTCTTCATTCCTTGTCAATCATTTACTCCAGTTCGTCCTCTGTACAAGGTGGTGGTAGAGCCCACATATGACATCAAATCGCATACAGATGAGAGATCATGGAATAATGGCGAGCCAGGAAGCATTTGTGTGTATCTTACAAAGTAAGTTGGTTGATTATTGTGGCGTGCGATAGGGTATTATTATGTGGGTAGAGAGCATTGAGTGCTTCCACTGGCAGGAAAGTGGAATCGATTACCGCACATCATACATATATTTTCCGGATTGGACCTATTACAACGTTGGCACACACTCTCATGAAGAAACTCTCAATGGACAAATAGAATCGTGATTTTACCCTGTGTCTTTCCATTATTCATTTTTCTAAAGTCCAGTGTCGTTTGTGCCAGTTGGTCAGTGGCAATAGTATTAACACACGCCATAATTGGAAGCTACTAGCAACCAATTTACGGATTATGGATTTGGTTGACAAGGGAAAAGTAAAAATGTCTTGCATATACAGAAAAAAAGCAGTAGAAGTGGTTTAAGACGCTACTACCACTAGATGCATAGATTCACGCACGCCAAAGTAGCCACTTATTTTTCCCAACCATTTTTGCTACAGTTGGTACAATATAAACTCGTATAAGTGGGTATCAGCTGAGATTTGCGTACCGAACAACCTGCCTCTTTTTATATTTAGTTATAATGCCCACTTTAAAATCGCCCGCCTGCTAGAACTATTTCCTTTGTCTAGCAGTCTAGGATTCTCTGTTATTATACGTGTCCTCCTAGACAAGAAAAGGCCTTTTCCTCATATCCTACTCCTAGTGTGCCAGAGAGCTGTGCTCTATGGCACACAGCTATTACTCTATGAGGAACTCTTATCCAAAATTTTCCATAATTTTAGCCAGTCTTTCTTGACGTTGCATTTTCATAGTCATGTAGTATATATCTATCTATGTATATGTGAGTTTGTTCGTACGCGCGTATGTGTATTTAAGTATGTTTGTGTCAGTTCTTAATGAAAGTGAACATGTTTATTCGAGCCTATCTGAATATTTCATGTTCATCTATCTCATTGAGAAAGCTGTCTTCTTTTTTTAAAGTTCCTATTAAATCCTTATCTAACATATTTGCTTTTAATTAGTTGTTTGCCGTGGTGTAAATAGACTACTTTTTTGGCAGGGGTATAAATTTACAAAACAAGTAGATGTAAGCTTAATGATAAAGATGGAAAATTTTTTGGTATATGGAAGGAATTCGAACTCTCGAACTCCTTGCGTTGGGATTTAAACCCTTGCGTCCAACATTGGCTTTTTCCTCAATATTCTTTCCAGAATTTTCTTAATTTCTCTTTGAGAAATTGTGGATAATTAAGAGATTTTCGCACATAATTACAGAGTTAAATATAAATAAAGAAAACAGAAAATATGCCAAAGCAAATCTTTGACCGAGAAAAATATCATTTAGCACTTCATCTACACTATTAAAATTCGTAGGTAAACAAACGTATGTATCTATCTTCTTACGAACCGCACGACGCAGAAACTCGCCGAAGGTACCAAAAGTTCGGAAATGATCCGAGAAATCTGTTTTTACCATTTATATTCCGATATTCTAATTAGTTAAAAAGATATTAATAAAAAACATTAAAACGCATGATTAGTGCCATTTTTTCCCGCAAGGCGGCGAAATTCCAAATCTTCGAACTTTTTTTTTTTCAGACGTGTTTAAAACGTGGTCTAATTTTTTTCATGAGACAGACAAAAAAGAATTACAGAATCGGAAAGATCATTTATTTCGCCACGATACGATATAATTTATGTTACAAAAAATGATATTTTCTATTTTTTACGATTTTTCTTAAAATGAGTCAAAATCGATTAAATCGAAAACATTAAAGGCAACACTTGACTTTGCAGGGAAGGGGGGGGATTAGCATTCTCCGTTATGCCACTGGCTGGAATCACAGACAGAATGAAAACAAACTTTATTTTTACTGCAGAGAAATTTTTTTAAAAAGTTTTATTGATAAGTGTATTTGTGTTCTTATTCTTAAGGTATCTGACTACTTTTGGAACTGTGGTTTTAAAAAAGCGCATAAATGGATAATTTTCATGATATTTAGTGTCACTTAGATTATAATTCATGTATAAAATTGTTTTAAGGCTTTTTTGACAAAAAAATTATTTAAATACAATTTTTTGGCAAAAAATTAACTAAGAATAATCTTTTTTCAAAATGTTCTCATTTTGTGAAAAATGCTTCTATTATTTTAATGTTTTGCTTGTATATAGCTCAGACCTCTTTACAGAGGCTCAAGTAGAAATTTTGAAAAATTCACATTATTTTCAGAGTTACCACCCATTGAAATAATTATCGGCGTTTTTTTCTTAAAATTGCTCCCCTCTGTTGACGTAAAATATGGATAAACCCACTTTTAAGTTATATATTTCAAAAATTCTAGTTGAACCTCTGTACAGAGGTCTGAGCTATAGATAGGCAAAACATTATTATAATAGAAGCATTTTTCACTAAAGGAGAATA
>BMAV01019110.1:76589-122051 GCA_019973955.1 Trichonephila inaurata madagascariensis
ATCTATAAATAATCTTTAATTCTTAGGTTTAAAAATAAACATTGTAATCTTAATCGTAATCGGCTAAATCGAAATCCGTATCTCGCGCATTCTTGCCAATCAGAACTACTATTACATAATAGTCACGCGCTTGTGCACTGTTGGTATATAAACACAAAAATCTGATGTAATCGCGCTTGCTTTCTCAGCTTGTCGCCATAATGTAAGATTGTAAATACTTGCTGCTTTCTTTATCTTTGTGTTGTGTCCTCCAAAATGCCACTGTCTATTCAATGTGAACAGGTAACATAATTGTGCTTTAATCTGCTGATGTGTGCTCATAATAAAGGAGGTAAAGCTATTCTGAAGACGTCGTTTTCATCTAAAATGACAATCACATACACCGGCCAACACTACTTCAATCTATTTCAAATATATATATATATACATACTAAAATTCAAATTAAAGTGTTTAAATAATAAAAATAATCAGAAAATCATGGACACAAGTGAATAAAAAATGATTCAACCTACAGGATAGGAGAAAATTTAGTAAGAAACAGAAGCACAAATTTTCAAAACATATTCCAATAAAATAAGCATGACAGACTGAGGTTAAATCAAGTTTCAGCAGCTTATGAATCATTCCCTGTCGAATTTTATAGTTCTGAGCAAAACTCCGAATAAATATAATCGATTAAACATTAAAGTCTACAAAAACTTTCAAAAAATAGGTGAATTCCAAATTTTTACAAAACACTGTAAGATTTTTGAAGGTAATGGATGAATAAATATATCATAAAAGATTCCACAGAAATCTTGTAGAAAAGTATCAATATATTGCATTCGAAGCATTTAAAAATTTTTAAAAATAAATAAGAATGGAGAAAAAATTACTAAAATTTTAAAAGAAACTCTTAAGATTATTTAAATATTTTTGAAAAATTATATAAATGCAATATGATAAATTCTGATCTTTAATTAGTAGTATTTTTAATTGATATATCTTTAATTGGTAGAATCAAAAATGGAGTAGAGAAAAAAAAATTAGTTCGTAAATAAAAATAAAAAAAAAAAAAAAAAAAAAAACACGAAAAAAATGAAACATTTTATAAATCTGTTTAAATTTATAATTTAAACGAAAAAGAGAGACAAAATTGTTTCTTATATTTTAGATATTCATTATAAAATTAAAGGCGTACTTTTGTTCGTAACAATAATTTAAGATTAAATCATAGTTTTTAAGTTTATCTCCGACTTCTTTCAATGAAATTATTATTCTGACTTTTTAAATAGAAATATGTACGTTATTGTTTCACAATTTAATTATTAAGAAAAGCATACGAAACACATACACGAACGCATACGTACACATAAGCATGCAAGTACGTGTATTATTAAGGATTGTTCTGTTTTGGAATCAGATTAAGATATTGAGGATAAATGTAATTTTAGTTTTAAATTTTTTATTTTTGCCAGACATTATAATTATTTCACCATTAATATAATGATAGGAATTACATGAAATATATTTTCAATACAATTTTGTTCATAAAAGTATAAATACTACAATTAGTTGCTGATCCACCTTATGGGCAAGCTTGTGATTTATACTTTTAATGATTTTCATAGTACAAAGTACAATTTTTTGTTGTCCTAGTCGAAGAAGAGAGCCAAGTTTACCACAATTTATGACATCGTCAAAATTTGTTTCCATCATAAGTTTTTGAAAGTATTTTAATTTTGACATTAAAATGAATTTCAATTCAAAAGATCGAAATGAGTTTTTTTATTCTTTGAAGTGTGCGATAATTCCCTTACTATTTTTATCGCAGTGGTATTTCAATTATTTATAGCAAATTTTATTAAATCTTAGCATTTTTCCTCATTTACTAATATATGCTTAAAAGACATTTTGTAACTATTCAGAACTTATGCTAAAAAGCGATTATATTAATTTCTTTATAGTTAATTTCCGATTCAATAAATGATAATTGCTTCATTATTTCAAAAAAAAGTTTAAATGTTTTTCAAGCCTTTAACAGAAATGTTTACAAAGTATTGTATGTTTCTCTTACACATTCACACATTATATATGCATGTTCTTTGCAACATTTAGCTTGTAACTGATATAAATTTACATATAAATGTTTCTAAATTTTTTCACTGATGCTGCCGTTGAAATGAAGCGAGTCAATATCATCATTTGTTTGAAACGAAAATATTTAAAGGGTTCTTAATTGTTGAGATTCTTAATTAACTCATTGAATTAGGGAAAAATTTAACTTTTCTCAATCGAATTCTTGAAAGTAAACTCTTGAATTAAGAGGAAACGCATTCAGGAGAAAATTAAAAGATACGGAAATCGTAGTAATTGGTTCGTATTTTGTTAAATTTTGATTTAAATATTTTTGAACTGCCTTTGGGATATTACAGAATACTTGTTGTCGGTAAGGAATTTAAGCAAAAAAAGAGAACTTTTCAAAAGGTATTTTATCAATAGCTCTTTCATTAAAAGAAAATAGACTCAGATAGAAAGTGTCTAAAGAAAACTAATTAGATATTTTTGAATAGAAAAGCTGATTAACTGAAAAATTCCTGCCATAAAAGGGTTGATGTAATTGAAGAATTTTACGTGATGAAATCATGAAATAAAACAGCATGGCTAATCGAAAATTAATTCACTAATTGGCAATGATGCAAAAAGTATCCCACTTTTTTAAAATTACAATTAGAATGATGGAGTTGTTGTTCATGCCACCTGCCTGGCATAGATCGAGGCCCACGAAATTCATCGTGGCAATGGGCTAGATGTAAGCCTGTCGTTGGCTTTTAGCCTTGAGCACCATACAGGTGATAGTACGATTTAGCTCGGAGAAATTCCCGAAGGAACGATAGATGGCGACACCACCTATCTCCACCTCTACAATTTAGGCATGGAACTGAATTGGAGGGAAATTTTCTCCAGTTCACTGCACTCGTGTGATTCAGCCCAGAAGACTTTCGGACCCACTGATTTAACGAGAACGTGCTCCGCGTGTACTCGGAGGGTATTTGGCGGTACGGGTATCGAACCCAGGCCTTCCGGTCCGGAGTTCTAACCACTAGGCTACCCACGGCCCTAGAATGATGGAGTAATTCGTATAATTAAATATATAGAAATAGTTTTCAGTAAGTCAGTTACGGGATCTGACTTTATAGCAGATTCTCAACGCGTTTTCAACTAACCTCTAGGAAGATCTATTTTATGGATTGTTTGATTGATTTGAGAACCTCGCCTTGTGAAGGAACCAGGAGAAAGAAAACATTGGATTGTCATTTAAAGAGAAATTAAATAAAAATGATTTTGGGATTTTGAATGTAAGAATAGGTTTTGATATTTTATAAGTGAAAAAAGATGGACTTTAATTATTGGCTATTATAACTTTTTTGGCTTATTTAGATTTAAATACGTTAAACTTTATGACTGGTGGGGGGACAGTTATACTGCTGGAACTTAGTGTGGCTGTTATTCAAATCTTTATAACACAATATTTATAACACAATTGGTTAACATTTGAGGTTTATTTCCCTTCTATTGAGTGCATTCTTTTAAGATATTAACATATTAAGCTTTTAGATTGAAAATAAAAGTTGTGAAGTTTGAAATGTGTCTTGATTTAACCCCTCAACACATCAGTATGAAAGGCCTGTTGTAACTTTGGTTACACATACGTATAATTAATATCTAATTTTATACTGATAAAAGAATACTGGTTAAACTAAAAGGATAACTTTCGACGAATTATGAAACACTACTATCAAAATATGTTTTATGAATGTTAAAAAATAGAAAATACTTTGTCTTGAGACTTTATGTTTTTTTCTCAGGATATTATGTTTAACAACTTATTCTTGAAAAAAAAAACTTTTTTAGTAAAAGAATATTCTGCTATAAGAGTATTGAAATAAAATTAAAAATAATTAATCGTTGAAGGAATTTGTGGAACATATTTGCAAACTTTTGAAATTCTACACCAAAGTTTAAAAAAGTATTATACTGTTGTTACTCATTGTTTGAATTTTTCTTCACGCAATTTAAATATCTTTGTGATTGAATTTACTTATCTATAACTAAGCGAAGAATTTTGCACTTTAAAAATCTTTATTGAGAGCGAGTGAAAGAAATTAAAATATAATACTAAATACATTCAATTATTGTCTTAAAATAAATACATTATTTTTTGGTAACTCTTAAAACAATATAGAGGAGAGTATCTTCGATATTTTTAAAAAGTAATTCTGAAAATATTGTCCTAAGACAGAGATGTTAAAAATCTCTTTTTATTATACATAAATTAATCTTTTCGTCTGAAATTCATTAATAATAATACTATTATTAAATAGGGCTAACCCCTCTTGGATAGATTAATTCTAATGACTACTATAACTTATGCATAATGCACAGTTTTTGAATGTCTCCTAAAACTATTTCATTTTAATTTAACATTAAGGAAAAAAAACATACAAATACCATCTATTCAAAAGAATAGCTATTATTGGAAACGAAATCTTTGAATTGCTTTATAATGCTATAGTTCAGGGGTGAGCAAATGTTTTGGCTGGAGGGCCACATTGTGAAAGCAGACGGCCGCATCTTTTTAAAATGATTGCATTTATTATTTAAATTTGCATCTCAGAAAAGGTATAAATTGTGCTACAAAAATCAATAAATATAAGTTAAATAAAATAGTGGCAATTTTATTCAATTTATTTATTGTTCTAATTTCATATCATGTATCGCTTCAAGCACATTAAAATTTAGAATCAGTTTAATAAGACAAATGTACCTTATCAACTTTTCTGACTGTCACTATTTACCCACACTTGGTATAGTTTATAAAGTTTATACCATTAAAAAATAAACAAACTTAAATCCGCAACCTGTACAAGAAAATTATTAAAATTTATAAAAAATTACTTATTTTGCAATTTTTTATTCCTTAATACTTTTCCAAATGGGATATTTTGAAATATGAGTTGTCCTTTGATGAATGGATTATCTATCAATTTAAATTAATGTATATTCAAAGCGTGTATAATACTTAACATTTTCAACGCCGACTTAAATAACATTAGATTTTCATTTCATTGATGGGAAATTGATCTTCTTTTGGAGGAGATTTTCAAAGAGTATTAAGTTTTCAAAATACTTTGAGTAATTTATAGCTTCAATAAATAACATAACGCTTGGATCCATTATAAAAGAATTAAATTCAAGACATAGTAAAAATTAAGTCTCTTTTGATGCCTAGAAACTGCAAAGATTAATTTTTGCTGTCGTAATTGATACTGTCGTGAGTCAAATCAAAGGTACTAAATAAATAAAGTCTTTTTAGAAATGGGAGTCTATGGTAAAAAAAAACTTTACTAATATTAAATAATCTTCTGTCTGGATCGTTAGTTTATATAATGCAAGGTTGCATGTAGGATGTGAGTAAATACACTCAAGTTTATAAATTAAGGTTAATGCAAGGTCAGACAAAGAAAGATTCAGAAGCAAAACAAATGTGAATTATTTGTTAAGCTTTTTTATTAAACAAAAGGCAAAGAGCAGAAAAGATGCTATATCTTTGATATCATAAATAAAAATTGCAATTTTTACTCCCTGGAGTAAATAACAAAAAAAAAAAAAATATTATTTATAAAAGCCAATGCTACATGCTTGGTATGATGATTAATACATAGTATGTCTCCCAGACAGAGACGTCTACAATCTGTACAATGCCTAGGCATGCTGAGTATCAAATTATCGGTTTGATCTTGGGGAATATTACACCCCTCATCAAGCAATGCTCTCCGAAGTTCTGGTAGACATATAAGAGGTGGTTGACAGAGAGGCTGCAAATCGTCGGCCAAGCATGTTCAACACATGCTTTACTGGATTGAAGTCCGGTTAGAATACTGACCAGTCCATACGAGTGATATCATCCGACTGAAGGCATTCGTTTGCGATGTTTGCACGGTGAGGACTGGCGTTGTCATCCATAAAGACAAATTCTACGTCCATGGTGCCTCGAAACAAACGTACATGTTGTTCCAGAATGACATCCCGATAGATTTGGCCAGCCATGGTTCCAATTTGAAAATGCATGTCAGTTCTGGAACCCAGAATAATTCCCCTTCCTAAACGAGCAATCCTGCAACACCGATGTGGTGTCGTTCAATAATTTTTTCTTGGTGGTAACGGGTACCTGGCTCTCTCCATATGAAAATCTAGCGAGAATCAGACTGCAAACTAAACCTGGACTCGTCAGAAAACATCACAGAAGCCCACTGCTGCAGTGCCTACAATGCGTGCTCTCTACTCCATACTAACCGCATTCGAGAGTGGGTTGCAGTGGAACACATTTGACAGGTCTACGAGCATGTAGACCAATCTGCCCTAAGCGTCTGTACGCGGCCTGCCTTGAAACTGTCGTACCAGTGGCTGAAGAGAGCTGACGAGACAGGTCTGATGCTGGGCTCCGTCTGTTTCTTTTGGCAGTAAGTAACTGCCAAATACCGGTCCTCATTCGGCGCTGTAACTCGGGGGCGACCTGTGCTGTAACGAAATTTTAAAGGAGTGGAGGACCCGCCCAACCATCACTAGTATGAAAGCAAACATCCAGGATCCTCATTCCTACTTAAATGTGGCAGAGCCTCTCAGGCTGCATTTTTTAGATTGAAAAGTAGCCACATAAAAAGTCTTTCCCTTTGTGGAGGTAGGAAGACTTTTGCTCTTTGCACCAAGTGCAAGACTCAGCAAGTCTCCAGATCACATCTTGGACTGCTTGCGACTATCGAGGGAGGACCTTTTTTCCTCTCCTCTCCTGGTATTGGATTTCTTAAGGGTCAATGGTCTTTTGGGTCTTATCTGACTCCGTCAGACTGACTGAGGATAAGCCGCAACAACACAACAACAACGCGTCTACTCACATTACCATCATCTTGGAGAATCGTTGCTATAGCCTAGAAATTACACTCTGAACGATTCGAAGTTCCTCTGATCCTTACAGCCGGGTACGCCCACATTCCAGATGGCCTATAATTCTACCACGTAAAAAATTATCCAAATGCGTCCTTTGTGTCATAACTATACGGTTATTGCACTGAAAGGCTTATGCTTACGTACAATTTTACTTCTTTGCCTTTATTCCTTATATATCTTCCTCTTACTCTCATCATTATAACGTACTATAGGTGTCACTATAGGTGATTCTTGAATAAGTGTGTAGTCTTTTTATGGGTGATATATTTATGTTTCAGAGTTCGATATTTCCGCGTGACTCTGAATTATTCTTAGTTTACGAACATGAGCGCATTTAAATTTTGTGATAAATACCTCTATCTTGTTATGTTATACATCATTATTTTATGTTATATCATTACCTAATACTTCTATCTTATTCTACCACTGAGTGTGAAGACAGGTTTGTTGTGCGTATGGTAATGTCAACACAACATCAAAAACTTAAGTGCAAAAATTAGAATTTGTTACACAAAACTCTGTGTCATCCTTATACTATTCGATGTCGTCGGTAGCAGAGAAGAATTTGAGCAAGGCTCTCTTCTGTTGATTTAGAATATTCAACACGGGCACATGCGAATGCGTTCGAGCGTTAAACGCTAGACTAGAGCAAACAAAGGGCATGGCGCTCATTTAAGACGAATTAGATTTTGCCTAAAACAAAGATTGAATGGTTCTTACCTTAAGTATCGTCACACTAGTTCTTCTTTAGATGATAGGTAACATTTAATTTTACTCCATTACACCCGATACATTAATAACGGTTGCTAAATCTTTGAAGTTTTTTAGCGTATTGTCTTTCCTTACTTTCAAAGCTTGTTAGTGGCAAATTTCAGTAAGGAACATGCGTTCAGCAATTCTTCACTGCTCATTTGGTTGCACGGATGCTTTCCTCTACTCGTTCTCCCGGTTTGTAGTGCATCGAACACACAAGATCAATTATTGATAAACGATTACCCAGTACATACCATCCGCTATTACGCCTGTTGAAATATAGCAATCTTTGAAAGCAGAGCATTCACTAATACACAGCAAGAAGACGTTTAAAGTCTATTTCTTTCAATGCGAAGGTATTTTGTAGTAGTTATTGCCAATCAGGGTGGTTATAGAAAATATTAATTTCTTCGTGTTCTGAAAATTGCGTGAGATTTTTTTTCCATTTCTTTTATGTATTTTATGTTAATTTTCTTATAAATATTGATTTTATAACATTGTACCTTATATATTATATAATATATTATAATAACATAATATATAAATATATCTTTTGCTAATTGTGGTTTTACATTTTGGTGGACAAAAAAGGCGAAATACTTGAACTTTAATACAAATACTAAGCCATTCAAATTATCATCCAAAATATAATCGAAGTTTTAAAGCAATTGTTAGGGAGCACAGTTTATTCCCATTCTATTTAATTTTCTTAGGCGAGAAAATGTGCTCAGCATTTTCATTATGGCATTGAAATGGATTTTTAAAATCTTTACAGATCATTAAATATAAGACTACGTTTATTTTTGGAAAGTTTAATGGTCAAAACCAATTGGCTTTTGTTTTTGCTAGTGTCTGAATGTTCTTGATATGATCAAATATGTTAACAGGAAATTCATAAATGAGATATACTAAGAGAGAGATATATACTGAGATATATATTTTTTCTTCAATGATCTATAACATACTATTGTATAGGAAGAGCATATATTTGAATTATCTAAACCCAATCTATTGCATTATCTTATTATATTATCACTATGCCATAGTTAGCAATAACGATAATGTCATGAGGAGAAGAGTCTGACTGTTAATAAACACAGAAACTTGGAGCTGAACTGGATCCTTTTCTTTTTCAGCCAGTTGACTTCTTATCACCAAGCTTCGACGACGTGAAGTAAAAATCTAGCAAGTCTCTTGCCTTTTTTAAGCTACATTTTATGTTAATCTGTAAATGCTTTGTCCCATTATGTTGCCTTTTTTGTGTCATAAAATTTTTCTAAAAAACATTTTGTTGATTAAATCATAACATAATTTGCCTTGCGTGTGAATTTATATATATATATATATATATAACATTTTTAATTTCAATTTTTTTTCTGAATTTTTATAAGAAACTTATTTAAAAGCGTTGTTTTTCATATAAAAATTAAACTTTAAGCATTATTGCAATTATAACTGAAATAATTATTTATATTTTAGGTTTGACGTAATGATGTAAAACCCAAAACATACAAATAAATGCTATTTAAATATGTATGGTAATATCAAATATTTCTTTTGATGTAACACAATTTCCTCCTTTTTAATTAACATATCTCTAATTAAGTAAATAAAACATTGTTTCTGAAATTAATTATTACATGCGGCTGCGGTTTCCTTAATAACATTTGTCCTTTTTCACGAGTAAAGCTGCTTTTAGATATAATTTAATTTGTCTTAGATAATGAAGAAAACACAAAAAAAAGTCAAAACTTGTCTCTGTGTTTCCTTTTTTATACTGTTGCTGCAATAACAAAACAATGGGCGAGAATTATAGTGTGTTTTTGCCGCATTACAATGTTATAGAAGTACTCTCGTACTTCTACATTATAAATTAATATGTACGTCTCTCTTTATGTATGATAAAATGATAAACAATCTATGTTTAAGCTGTGTGTATATTTCTTGGAATCTTCAGAAATATGATGGTTTGATAAGCAAATAAAATAAATATTATTTCTATAAGAAATCCAGGATGTTATTAAAATTACCAAGAATTTTTAAATAAATTAAAATTAGTTATAAAGAGAAGTGATTGTAGAGGTTTTTCATGCTAATGTCCCAGTTTGTTCCTATAATGTATAAGTATGTGTTTTGTTAAATTCTTTGTAAAGCACAGCATTAAAATATGATACCATGTTTCTTTCATACAGAAAAGTATATATTTTTAAGCTATTTGTTTTTTATTGCTAATGGCTTCAATAAATTAAAATTATATATATATATACTAAAGGAAACTTATTAAAGACACTCGATATAAAAATGTAACAATAATAATCATAATATATTACGATAGTAAATTAATTAAAACTGCTCATGTACAATATATTTTGCTTTAGTTCATAGTTACTATAACAACAAATGCGCATATGCCAAAAAATCTCCTTTTTATACATTTTCTACAGCAAATAACGATAAAGCAATTAGACACGCACGCATTGATTTATATTATTCGGGAAAAAAGCATCCAAATAAAGAAGTAAGACAAATAATTACAAAGAAAAAGAAGCAAAATCTAATTAAAAACTAACTTATCAAAAATATTCTCTTACCTGTCGAATGAATGTACAAATTAAACCGAAAGCAATTTCGATAACGTATGTTTGTACAGCTGACTCATGATTAGAAATAACGCGACAGAAAAGAATAAATCTGGAGTACTAAAAATGATAAAAAAGACGTATTGCTTAACACGAAACTTAAGTTAAATATTAGCGCGTAACATTTTTCAATTGTTATTTTCTGCATTTATGTGGGGCTTGATATAAAAATCTTTTTTTCTTAAATTCTTTGAAATTTTTTCCTGTATTTGGTTTAATTAATGATCTTTGGAGTTTATTTAGACATTTCAGTTTTTTCATGTCCGAAGAGCAATTAATTGGTTTTGTTTTTCCTGCCTAAAAGTGTAGAAGACTTATGCCAATCCATTCATAGAAAAAAAGAAAGAAATGTCTTCCATGATTGCTCATATCTTATTATTTTATTCAAATTTAATTAATTTGCTTTAAATCGTTAATTAAAAATTAATCTGTAAAGTAACTTTTTACTTTTTCTTAAACTATGCATTTGTAAGATATTTCATTATTTTTTTTCTTCTCCTGAATACTCAAAAACTGGTCAGAGCTTTTAAAAGTCAGGACAGAGAAAATATACTTAAAGGCTTTATTCTTGTTAAATAAAAGTGCATTAATCATTTATTAGCTATTTTTATATTCTGTAGTCAACAGTATTTTTATGCAAATTATATATTTTTAAAGTCATATTTTTTTGAAGTTATTCAGCAAGTACAAATAAAATGCCATATATGCATGTGTGTGGGGGTGTGAAATAAATTAAAATGTTAGTTGTATAAAAACAAATTTGAATATATTGTGCAGCGTACACACGCACGCACGCATATGTTTGTGTGTTTGTACAAATGCTTGAAAAAATAAAGGATTTACCCTTATACGTAAAGCGTACAGTCTAAACAATAATTTATTTATTATTTTACCCATTTAAAAGCTAGAATAGCAATTGGAAAAGACACATAAATGATTTTATCGGTTTACTTTGAAATAAAGCAATGTTTACACATTTCGATATAATTATGCTTAAAATCCGTGTAACATATATTTATCATTCTCTATAAATCAAAATCCATAGTGTTAAAGTGACAGGAATTCAAATTGCATGATTCTAGTCCTATCCAATGCGTATTACATCGCTATTATATATTACCAGAATTCCGATCGTTCCACATTGAATTAATGAAATATACTAATCATTTATATACCCCTTTCTATGAATTCTCTGTTCATCAGATAATATCTCATTTTAAGATAGACAAACATAAACAGCTATTTATAAGTATTTGATTTTATATAATGATTTCACAGTTACCACAATCTTTTTAAGAGTATCAAATTGTATCTATAATAAAAATGAACAGAATCATAATAAGTGGGATGTAATTAATATATATAAGGTAAACCACAGACGGCTGATTATATGTTAATTATTGATTATTAGAAGCCTATATGTATTCACTATCATTCTGATTATGAGCTCCTTATTGATTATTAAAGGCCTACTTGTATTCATTATCATTATGATCAAATGTTACTTATAGATTATTAGAAGCTAACTTGTATTCACTATTATTCTGAGTATATATTTCTTATAGAATATTAAAACCCCCTATTTGTATTTACTATCATTCTATGTTATTTATAGACTACTAGAAACTTACTTGTATTCACTCTTCTCCTGATTGTATATTACTTATTGATTATTATAAGACTATTTGTATTCATTATCCTCCTTTTCTTTTCAGAGAATGAAAAGCACAGAAACTATTTTTTTTCAAATATATAAATAAGGTACATTACTGAGAGAGTAAATAAATTTAATTTTATATGTTGTCTTATTTTATTATAAATACATTCTTCATTAATAAATATTTCAGTGTCTATAGAGCTGACCTTAAGAGCATAAGATAAATGTAATACTACTTCCTAATTAAATAAAGATAATTATTTCTCAGTTTGAAATTCTTGATATATTAGAATTTTTAAATATTCAGGAACTAAACAGTTCTCATGATTATAAATGGGAATTTAATTTCAGAAATAATAAAAAGGTATTCAGATAATTTCTTTTTCATACGGTAGAATTATCAACTAGGGATTTCGTCAGAGGAAAATTCTCACAAGACGCAACATAACAAGAACGTTTATTTTCACAGTTTATTATCGTTGATATAATCCTTCTTTATAATTCATAAGGTACTTTGCCGAACCTTTCTTTCTTTCATAGTTCTTATTAAATAATTCACGAATGGTTGCTGGTAAATCATCTCTTTTTCCACATCATTTTGAATTAGAGGTTTCAGGGATCCTCGTTTGTTGTTACTGGAATACTTGCTCCTGCTTATTTATTCAACTTCTCGTTCAGAGTTATTCGTTTATTCAAAACTTGTTCTATATATTTGTTTATTTTATTTTTTACTGGCATTTATTTTATTTTTTAAATGTAGAAATGTTTAGTATATTTTTTTTCCCGAACACTGTTTCTTCGTTTTTGTTCTGTTCTGATACAGTTATTCTTTCATTATATAAAAACTAATATTTTTCTTGTTTTTCTAAGAATGTTAGTTCGATTATGAAACATTTTAATAACTTTATTAATGTATTATGTAAAAATGACGATGGAATAATTTTGATTTATGATTCTAAATTCATAATAAGATTTATGATGATGATTAAATGAGATTATTGTTCAAATTTATAGTAGACTCAAAGCCTAATATTGGTGCTATAAATAATGGAATCCATAAGCACAAAGAGAAAAATGTTTAAAATTAAAAAATATTATTCAAAACCAATATTATTCAAAAACCAAATAATTGCATCAAAATCAAATAAATCTTCCAAATATAAGTTTAAATTATTACAAAGAAAGTTTAAAATAAACTTACTGAAACCAAAAGAAAAAATTAAATAAAGCCAATTTTTGAAAAAAAAACGTAAAGTTTGATAATTTACAAAGATAAGCAAAATTTATATATATATATATATATATATATATAGCTAATTTGTATCTAATATACAATTTAAAAAATACTGTGTGATCTACATAAACTTTTTATTTCGTTCGGTGACAAGAATTTTCAAGATTTAATGCAAGCAAATTTTAATTTCAAATGTATTTTTATGATACATATGCGATAAACATATCTTTGCTATATTTAAATTTTAAGATTTAGTTGAAATAACTGTTCCTTATAATTTATCGTGTTACTTTTAAAGAAATAAGTAAAAGATGAAACAATTCTGAAATATATAAAAAAAGAAAAAGAAAATTCCAAATTATTTTAGAGATAACCTTTTTTGCTTTCAGTGAGTGCTCTAAAATTAATATGAACCTGTCTTTTGTCACTAAAATGTTGTGTGAGAAAAAAAAAAAAAATTTATTAAACACCTTTAGGGTTAATGGAACTGTATCATTTTTTTTTTTCATATTAAATTTAAGAACCAATGAAGGAGCATTTGATCACTTTAAAAGACAATATTCATCACTTTTGAACAAAACATTAATAACGTCATTTTTGTAAAATAAAATACTTGAACTAAAAAAGACGTCCTTGAAGAAATTTCAAAAAATAAAAATGCTTCTGAAATAATGGCATTAGATTGAATAAATTTAATATGTAAGAATTCGAAGAAGCAAGTTACTTTAAATACGAAAAGTTCTGAATTAAATTCATTTTTTAGTTCAGCATCATTGTTATTTATATTAAGTTCATATGAATATTAAATCAAAAGGAGAATTAAAAGATGTTTATTTGCTTTTATGGATTTGAAAGAATATTAATCCTTTGTAAATATTTGTGGGTAAATATACTGTAGCATAACAATTGAGATTTATGTCCTGTTAAATCCGTATTTGTCATACACGAAGACACTTTTTAATTCCCATTCTTACAACATGATAATTCTTTTCCTCTGTAGTAAAAATATTGAAATAAAATATTAAAACTACATCAATGTATGTACTAAACATTTATAATAAAAACTATTAATATTAAGAATTTATATATTAAGAATTACAAAGAATATATAATATATTAAGAATTACAAAGAATATATAATATACTAAGAATTACAAAGGAAATCTTTTTTAATGATACAAAGCGCATTAAAAATAGAACTTCTATAATTTCTGTTATAACTTCTCGCGCGCGCGCGTTTTTCTTTAACAACACATCAAGTGAGAACAAAAATTACATGAGAATATTATTTTTTATAAAAATGAAATCTCTTTACTGGTCAATATGAACACATATTTAAAATAATTTTGCTGTATTGCCCCTTTCCGTCATGAGATGTTTTAATTATTTTCAGTTTGCGTGATTCTGTTCATGATTCCCTTTTAAAATAAATTTTAATCTCAAGGATGTGTTTTGACGTATATTTTTATCAATTTTCAATAAGAATTTTGTGTAATGTATTTAAAATACAGAAAATTGTTGAATGAAAAAGTTTTAAATTAAAACTCCTTTTATTTCCTGCTTTTTTAAAAGGTAATATATTTTTCGTTAAAAAAAAGGGTACCTTACACTCGAAACTATATTATTCAATAATACGAATATTTATCTCAAATTCGTTTCTCGCTAAATTTTTATTACAAATAAGATAATTCTGTAGGAGTTTTTTTTAATAAAAAAACAAAGCTCATTATATTCTAAAACTACATTTATATTAAACGTTTTCGCATATTTGTCACATTTATTACCACTTTAATACACCAACTTGATTATATGTATTTGGTAAAAAATTGCAACTAAATATTAATTTTTTTGTGCATCAATTGCAACTAAATATTAATTTTTTGTGTATCTAAGGGAAACACAATTACCTTAAAGTGAACCGATACGTGAGGTAGGATTCGAAAGCTTCCGGACTGACGTGAAAATATTTTTCAGTAGAGTGACCAAGATAACGTTTCTGTCTTATTGCGTTCTGCCCCTTATCTAAAAGTGATTTCTAAATCAAGTGACAAGTGGCTCTCCCCAGTTTTGTATTTGTAAGCGGTTGTATTTAGTATCCGGCGATTGAAAGAAATGATGTTTGTGTAGCAGAGAATGAATATCAAATTTTATTGAGTATTACGGAGAATTACGAAATGTTGAAGTATTTGCACAGCAGTGATAAATTATCGGGAAAGCGAACTTTTGAGTGGCATGGACGTTTCAGGGAAGGCAGGGAAACTGTCGAAGACGATGAAGGCTGTGAACGTCCGCAGACTTCCCACACAGCTGAAAATAATGAAAAAGTTTCTGTGGCTGAACGTGAAAACGGGCTTTAAGCAAATACGGGGTGAAAACCGAACAGCATCCTCTTTACTCCCCTGATTTTGCCCCCTGCGAGTTAAGAATGTTTCCAGAACATTTATGTCACTTTCAGGGTCGTAGATCCCAATCTGCATATGAAATTAAAAGTGCATCACCGGCAAAATTAAGGAACTTGGCTAAAAATGGGTTTCCCAAATGTTTCGATGACCTGTACAAGTGATGGCAAAAGTGTGTTGTTGCTCACGGCTCTTATTTTAAAGCAGGGTGTGTTTCAGCAATTTAATTGGTAATATTTTTTTAAGTAATAGACTCAGATCGGGAGCATTTGAATCCTACCTCGTATGACATCTTATTCATGAATCGATTATCAAAGAAAATTATTTCCATCTTTGAATATTTCTATTACTTAAATTTTGTCAACTCCAATGATAAAGTTCATTTCTTTTTAAAAATCAAATTTTTTCTTCTTTTTTGTATGTAAATGAGTAAGCAATCGATATTTCTTTTTGAAAATTTAAATTGAAAGCATGATTATTGAGTGCTCCATTACTTTATTTACCTGAATCACTTGGGAATTTTCTGGAGTTTCGCCTCCTAGCAGAAGAGATTTTTCATCGTTTGATTGCATTCCAATTGCCGAACGAAGGATACCTGTAACTGAAAATGTATATTGATGATTTAAATGAATAAGAATTTGAAAAATATATAATATCTGATATGGTAATACACTGATATAGTGTATTATACTATATTATATGCAATTAAAAACTTTTTGAATTTTAATGGGACACTAATTCAAATTTTGTAATAGAATATCTGATGCTTCTACAAACTCTATATCAGAAAATTAAGCATATTCATTTACATAACTATATAAAACTTGTGACGTCTCTCGCGTTCTTCTTCTAACATAACTCCTAAGTTCTTTGACGGCCACGATTAATGGCAAAACTTTTCCAACCCAATACCAAGAAGTGAAACGGATCGAATATGCAAATGAGATATACTTTAAAAGGATAGAAAGTTTGGTGAGATAGAACGGCAAGCCTAGAGATAACTTAGTGCGGAATTGTTAGGAATAAAGGTTAGACGTCCTACAGCTCTGGAAGAAGGATACGCTCATCGCCATTAATAATAAGGATTAAGAAAGCTTGTGTAATCTCTCCTACAATTAACATAATAGGAATTACTTCAACCTAGGAAGGAAGGTGACTCTATAAAAGGTAATATTTTATATAGGAAGTTAGATTAGACAGTTAATTAAATATAATTAAGATAAGTGTTCTAGTTGTGCGATCTGACTTGAATATAAGGTTTAATTGTTGGCTCATTTTCACTTTAAGAAAGTTGTTATTTAGAATTAAGTAATTTAAGTTATTCTTAATAAAAGTTGTGTTAAGAATTACATAATGTCTCATCATTTAGATAATCCCACACCTCTAGCTTACGCGAATCACCCCAGACATAGTCATCACAGGATGGCTATGTCTCAAACTGTGCTCATATTTTATAAATTCTATATTCAAGAAATATTTGTTTATTTATAAAACTTGGATGACTTTTACACATCTTCGGCAATGAGCAGGCTGATAACATTACCGAGGAGGCCCGAAATTCTCCTTAACTTACCCTTTCTTTGTGGCGAATCGGAGAATATTAGAAGAGAATATCAGAATTTGCCTTTAAAATTTTATAAATTGGTTAAATACGTACTTGGCATCGGTCACATTTGGGCTCTCTAGAACCCTGGACCCTTCCACAATGTGAGGGTGTACGTTACGCCCCTGTCCTTCCTGATGCTGATGCAATAATCAGACGTGAACTCACCTCCCATCCAGTTAAGAAGCACTTCATTCTAGATCTTAGTTGGAACCGTGTTATTTCAACCACCATAGCCAGGCTACATACAAAACGTTTTAAGAATACAATTACAATAAAAAATTATTTATGTACAATATTTTGACAAGAAATGAACATAGAATGACCCATTTTCAAAATATTCTCCTTTTGTGAAGAATGTTTCTATTATAATAATGTTTTGCCTGTATAAAGCTCAGACCTCTGTACAGAGGCTCAACTAAAACTTTTGAAATATATAACTTAGAAGTGTGTTTATCCAATTTAAGAAAAAAATGCAGAAATTATTTCAATGGGTTGTAACTCTGAAAATAATGAGAATTTTTCAAAAATCATAGTTGAGCCTTTGTACAGAGGTCTGAGTTATATACAGATAAAATATTATTATAATAGAAGCATTTTTCACAAAAAGAGAACATTTTGAAAAAAGGTTATTCTAAGTTAATTTTTTGCCGAAATGCTGTGTTTAAATAATTTTTTTCGTCAAAATGTCCTTAAAACAATTTTATACGTGTATTCTAATCTAAGTGACACTAAATATCATGAAAATTATCTATTTATGCCCTTTTTTAAAATCACGGTTCCGAACGTAGTCGAATACCTTAAAGGGATGTAAATATCCCCTGATGGACAAAGTAGTTATAATACTTGTTTTCATTGTCCCGACATTCAACTTTATCTAAACCATATTTTTAATTATTCTTCTATATTGATTAAACTCCACAACATAGACCTGAACCACACGGACCATCAACTGCTCTATTCGCCAAAGGTCGTCGAAATAGCAAAATCCGTTTTGGATGCCTTCGGTGCAGTTTGATTTCATTGCATGGACAAGCCTAGCACTGTATAGAAAAGACAACAACCACAACAAATGACTTTTATCAAATTTATGTATCATAAAATTCTAATCAGGGAAATATTTTAATTTTTTTGTCTCTAGTTTCTTATATGAAAGCTAAGTTTAAAATGAAATACCCAATTATTAATGATTATACATGGAAAAAAAGAGTTTTCATATTCATATGATGGTCTTTTTCTTACATTATGTTTTGATAATCATGATACTGCTATTTACAAACAAGTAAAGGTAATGAACAGTGGGGGCTTGTATAAAAAAATATTTCTCAAATATTTAAAAATTCCATTAGAGAGTTTAATAAACCATTTGTACACACAAAAAAAGTTTAATTATTTTTTTTTCATGCAGGTACTTCTATTTAACAGATTTATATTCCATGTTTCTAGAGAATCGCAGTTTATCAATGAAGATTCAAAAATATTCACAGAAATGTTCTAAATGCTGGGGTGTGATTACTAGCTTTTCAAAGCCTACGAACGAAAAAAAAAAGAAAAAAGAAATAAGAAACATAACAACAAATATTCTGAAAAATATTCCAACATTGGAGGAAACATTTGATAAATAGAATTCATACTTATGTCTAAATTTCTGGTTATATACATACACTTTTTTTAAATATTACTCACCTCTACAAAATTCAGAATTCATCAAAAAAGTTTCATAGTTTCGAAGATTAAAAACCTATGTACTCGTATATGACATTGTACAAAGATATGACTATTAAGCTGTTAAAAATTAATGTATCCAATCACTTTTTTATTTCACATAGCAATTTGCCCACCTATGTTTTCTCAAAGAGTTAATAGTACAATTTATAATTTTTTTTATTTTTGCTTTATGCAAGCTTTAACATAAGAGGTAATATTTAAACTCTGAATGTTTCCAACGATAATCATATTGTATTTATATATTTGCAACTAAATACAAACATAGAATTTTAAATTTATTGGTTTAACAATTTTTAAAACATTTAATTATATGCCAACTAATTTTTATGAAATCTTTTTGAGAAGAATAAAAAGAACAAATATCCTGCTAATGTAGTACAAAAAGAGCTAGAATGCGTTTTTTTCCAAATGTTTCGCATTCATGTTAACACACAGATAAAAAATAGCCTTAAAATGCATTATATTTATTTTTGTACTATTTAATATAGTAATGAAGTTATTATTTTCAAAATAAAAAAAAATGGGTAAGTTGCATAACTTTCTTTTAATTTCAAGGTATTGCTTAGTTAGTTTTTCATGTGTTTTAAGAATATATGCAACTAGAATGTTCCTACGTAAGAGGACTTGGTACCCCAAAAATGACAAACCTATCGCTTTTTTTAATTTTTATTTAATCTTATTCATTGCATTATTATCTTTCGATTGATATATCACTTGTGCAAATCGGAAAGTTAGAAATTGAATAAAACTTCATTTGAAAACAAATTAGGCAATTTGGCCACGCCCCCTTTTTAGAAAAAAAAAACAAAAAAAGCGTTATTATAAAAAATTCCACTTTATGTAGAGAAATGATAGCTATAAAAAAGAATATATAGCAGAATATTTTCGAGGCAATACAATAAAGTAATTTTTCTTCTTTGTGAAATGTGTGCATGTAAAATTTTTGAATTAAGGCATTTTATATTAATAATATCATAATTTCAGTTCTTATTTCTGATATGTTTTTCATACAAATGTAATACTTCAATATTATGGGAAGAAAAAAACTAAACTTTCTATCGTGACAAAAAAATTTTTTTTAACATTTTTCTTGTGCAATTAAAATACCTTCTTAAAATGGATCATTTATAAAAATGTATGGGTTGAAAAAATACGAAAATGCAATTATTTTAAAGAAAAATGTATAACTAATATCTTAAAGTGGTATTTTAAGTTTATTTAAGCTTATTATAATTTTTTTTTCAGAATTATAAACTTTAAAGTGGTTTTTCTCAGTTTGTGTTTTTCGAAACATTAGTGCATTCAAAATGCTACTCCTTCCACAACTATTTACCAATTACTTCCATTTTTTTCCTGTGTGTTGTATATAAAGCATGTAACAAAATTAAAGATCCATTTTGCTGTAAACTGAATACTTTTTTTTTAAAAAAAAATTAAAATGTAAGAGGTATTGGCTTTTTCGTTGATTTTTAGCATGCATATCATCATTTTATTTTTTTTCTCAAAAACGAATTAAGTTATTTTAAAATCGATCCCTAAAATTGTTCATAACATCCATAAGTTTATTACAAAAAAAATTTCAGGTCAAAAAATTAATAATTACAGAAGGGGTAAAATTTTAAAAATTTCCAAATTTTTTTCAAAAGATTTTAATTTTCAAAATTGTGTGAATAGTATGTGAAAAATTTCATCTCGTATCATTTTCTTGACTAGGAACATTATATGAAATGCTAAAATATAATTTTTAAATACATAAAGAAAGAAAGTAGCTCAAAGGGTACCAAGTCTTCTTAATCAGTAAATATTTTGCTACCGTAAACATTAATATTTGCATGTTCCAACAATAACATATTTGTCTAAAGCAATTGTAGTAAATATTTAAATTGATTAAAGCAAATGTGAGAAAATTTCCTTCTTTTGGAATAATACGAACTCATCTTCCAGATCATATGATACAAACCCTTGTTTTATGTTTCAAATCTCTTCTAGATATCATATATTTTTTTTAACGGTCACGATAAAATTGAAATTCTTCTATTACAAAATTGAAAGAAGGATTTGTATAAATCTAAAATTCCGTATCTTCAGTTTTAAAGCATTACTAAAAATCTGTGCGAATTCGAATAAATCCTTTTCACCACTTTTCTAAAATATGAGCATATATTGCTTTTTGGAATGTTTCGGACAAATATGAGAAGCTCAAAAATAAACGATTTTACTTTACATTTTTAATTTGAACTAAAAAAAATATTCTGATTTCAAATTTCTCTCTTAGATTAGGTCTTATTGGTAAGCATACACATTTTCCACTATTTTTCTTTCTTTTAGAACTTTTGGCGTTTTCATGAAATGAACTAAATAAAGATATACAATAATTTAAAAATTACACGGCTGAACATTAAATTTTTTTAGGGAAAATTATTGTATCTCAGTTATTTTAGTTCAGTGTAAGAAAATTAAACTATAATTTATACTATTTTACTTTAATTGGATAGAATCTAGTTAAAATTTTTCTCACATTTATAATAACATTTCAAAAACTAAATCTTTCTTTCAATAAATACGGTTTCTGAACAGAATCGAGTAAAATGTGTTTTTATGAATTCATCAAAATGCATTAAAAATTGCTAAAGCTGTATATATGTAAATCATGTTTGAGTCTAAATATCTAAATAGGTTTTTGCATTTGAATTTTTATGATGTGGATATATATATATATATATATATATATATATATATATATATATATATGTGTGTGTGTGTGTGTGTGTGTAAGGATAATTAAGTTAGATCTAAAGCAAAATCCCCTATTTACCATTTAACTTTTATTTTTCGTAACATCTTGGAGTCTAAAATTAAACAATTATTAATTATTTCTCAAAAAAGATATTCCAAGCATAACACTTTTAATCCCAGCACATTATTTTTTATAGTCTCCATATTCCATCCTTCACTTCCAAATAGAAAACATAAACTAAAAAGAGTTATTTAACAGTTCTGGACATAAGGATTCATCCCAATTAAATCTTCACTTAGCGTCTGTTTTCTTTCAGTGAAAGATGTTCCGATTGCTCGCTGAATAAAACTGTTTCTTTACAAAAGCTTGATGTTGCTTTGAAACATTATATATATGCATATATAAAATTAATTTCTTATCAATATTTTAAGTTTTTAAGTATATATATATATAGACTTACTTATATTTGATCTTATTTTTACTGTCACTTTTATGCGGTGCTATTTTTAGTTTCTTTTGTATTGGCGAGAAATATTAACATGGTGGTGCATTAGCATGGTAAGTGTACTTATATTAGCAAATATTTTTAACTCTATATTAGTAAGTAATTTACTAATTTTTCTTATTATATTTTATTAAATTAGCATTTGTATTTTATCTTCTAATAATTACATATATAAAGTGTTTTTCCTTCTCTTACAGACCAGTAGAATAGGAGAAATACAGGTTAAGTTTGGCTTTCCAAAACACATTGTTTAAACCGGCATCCTTAGTTCTTAAGGCAAGAGATTCTATTGTACCCCTGTGGCTAAGTATTACTTACTGTTCTGTCTAGTTATACTTAGGTATATAACTATATATATATATATATATATATATATATATATTTCTTATTAATTTTTAGAATTCAAGAGTTTATATCTAATTAATATTAAAGAATAATTCTGCCATTTTATTTCAATATGATTGCATTTTCTTTAAGAAATTTAAATTCAATACTTCTTATTCTAAATTAGTTTTTACTTGTGCTTGATATTCATTTTCACTCTTTCAGCTTAAGTAACTAATTTAATTTTAAGGATTGCATTTTTACTTTAAATAAATTACGCTGATTAAATGACTACGAATTATTTGGAATGATACATAAATGAATTATTTCCAATAGTGGTATCAGTACTTTTTTGTAGTTACTTCCTTTAAGAAAATATTTTTGTGTTTATTGTTAGATGGAAAAATATTTTATAAGAAATTTATTTACTTTATTTTGTAAATTGTATTTCTTAAAAATTAATTTTAAAATAATTTAAATAATAATGTTTTTGAATGTTTTATGGAATTTTAATTTTAAAAATCTAGAAAATATTTCTGGTTGCATTGAACAAATATAAAGAATCGTGAAAAAAATATTTTCTGCAATTAGTGTGAAATGTGTATTCAAAGTTTCCACATATACAATTATATAATTCGTGTTGAGAATATTATTTTTTTATGTCTAGATGATACTTATAAAAATCTTACATAAATCTCATCTAGGAATAAATCATACAAAAATGTTAGCAAATCTCAATAAATTTTCTATGTAAGTATCCTTTTGAAAAAGTACACTTAAGTAGTAAACAATAAAAAGATAGTAGCTGTTGAATTTCATTAACAATATTTACAAATGTTTTTTTATAAAAAAATATCTTAAACATGTTATTGTCTAAAAATTGTTATTAGCAAATAAATACTAGTTATGCAACTAACATTACGAATGTTTCATTTGTAAATAAGTAAGGCTCTCTGAATTCTACAAGCATATTAAATAAACAACGAAAAGTATAATAATGATCGTATGAGCCCCATTCCAGTAAAGAAAATGCAAAAGACTAAAATATTTCACAAATAAGTATAGTTAATGTATTTTATAAAATTAACACAAAATCGTAAAATAAGTTAAAAACATTACTAAAGAGTTCATATAAAATTTAAAATCCATGGGTATCACTTTGATTTCAATGTTTTAAAATGTAAAGAAGTGTTCCATTTACGATATTGAGAAGTACCATTTTTTATTTTCCTCTCACGTCGATTTTTCTCGAAGTAACTATTTCACGTTTTCTCTAACACTAAAAGGAATTCTTCGTAAGTGTTGGCTTAGTGTTCAGAAATTTCTGCAACACTTTTTCCTTTCCTTTCAAAGCATTTTTGAGCTTCAATGGGTCGCTTATGAATAGAACCTTACTTTTAGAATTTTCTTATGCTGTTGAATTACAGATTTGTACTACAAAACAGCAAATAGTTTACACTTCTTGTCAAAATAGGTACATATCTTTATATATCGTGAATTTAATGGTAATAAATTTTTTATTTTGTTATTCGTTATATTTTATATCTCAAAAGATAAAATTTCTATAAAAATTCACGTAAACTGATGTTAAGATACAGTTTTAAAATGTATTACACTTTAAAAAGCTTATTAATATCTAGAGTTACCGGTTGATTCAAAATTAGTGAGACCAATTTTAAAAGCATATAACTATTTATGATGAATTTCTATCATTTTACTAATGATTTTATTTTAAAAATAAAACATTTAAATTTCTAATCTAACTATTTTTATTAGTGGGAGTAAATTACAGTACTGAAATTAAATCCTCAAACCCAGAATGAAATTTTACAGCTTTTGAAGGATGGTTGTTCAAATTATGTAAGAAATAAAGCATTTAAAAATCAAAAAAGACATTTTTCTATTGTATTACTATCTAAACGTCAAAAAGAAATAAAATTTAGCTCGCAATCAAAAGCTCGAGGGAAAATATGTGAAAGAAAGGAAGTCCTTAATGAAAAAGATAAAAAAAGGAATTGAAAAGAATTATCGTTGTAGAAAATCCTTTGCCTCAAAAACATATGGCAAAGAAACTGTAGGTATATCAATCGACAATTTATCGTCAGATAAAGAAAATTGGCTGTTGAAAATTAAATTTTCCAGTCTGTCATCAAATGTCTGTTAAGACCATAGAAAAATGAAGAAAACGTTCTTGGCCTCTGTATTTAATGTTATGCATATGTAGATACAAAACATGGATAATCTTAGATAAAGCACTGTTTCATCTGTCATTCACAACTGGCGAACCGAAGATATAACATATTTCTCGCAAAAAACATCGCAAAGACGCAGCTGTTTTGCAAAAGGCAAGTTGGCAGTCAGAAGTTATGTTTTGGATGGGAATGTCCCCTCAAGGCTTAACAAAACCATTTTTTGTAGAACCGAAGTCTAAAATTAATGCTAAATACTATCATAACAAAGTTTTGATACACTTGATCAGAGAAAGTAAGCGTCTTTACACTCAAGGAAACTTTGTTTTTCACCAACAATATGCACCAAATCATACTGCAAAATCAACTATAAAATAACTGAAATTTAAAAACACACACACACACTTAATGTATATGTGTGTACTTGTACTTAAAAACAAGATAGTGCTAAATCTTCATATTGCCATTCTTACTTTAGAAAAAATTTAATGCTCATAATTGCTCGAATATGTGTGAAAGTATGATATGCAATAAAAATTGCTTGTTAGATGTGTAAGCATAATTTATTACTGAAAGTTGCGATAAATTTTTGCGACGGAAATATCTTTCGGTCTTCAAACCTATCATAAACTCTTCATTTCATGTTATTTGTATAGATATAAAAGTATTCTTTATAACCCGTTTTAACTGTGCAAAATCTACCGTTATTACATATTTATGAACTTTTATTACGGGGTATTGTACACATGGTGTTAAAATATGTAAAAAGTATATCGTAATATTAACGAGCATAACACATACACTTTTGAAAAATAGTACTTATTTTAATGTACAAGTCGAGAACAAGAAATCTTTCGCTATTATCGACTGCCATAAAACTCTTGAGAAATGTTTTCTAAATTCACATTAATTTGTCAATAATTATTACTTTTCTTTATGTGGAAATGTTTTTCCGTCAATGTTTCATTCAAATATCTAAGTCTTTCACATGATGCTCTTCAAAGTTTCAAAATAATTTACATACGAGCAATTTATTTACTGAACTGTAGGTTCTTATTGGAAGAGAAGTGTCAAAATCTCCAATACATCTCATCCTCAGTCTAAAAATTTTTAAAGACATTTTAGTACAATGGATGTTCAGTTTGTGTCAGAAGAATTTTAAATTTCGAAACTTATGTCGATTTTAAATAATGAAACGCTTTGCCTTTCTCAGCAACTACATTTTATTTTAGAAATAATATACTTTACAAAACATTTTCCAATACTTTGCAACCTTTTCTAGCTTTCCATGCTTATTTGCACTTCATTTAGATTAGATACTTACACTTAACTAAATGATTGGAAATGAAACTGAAGTGTAATGAATATAACCTGCAAATGTAATATTTTTGATTTTTATACAAATTCTTAAGCGAAATGAATTGATATAATGTTGCTGATAAAAATATACCTATAAATTCTTCCTAAGTTTACATAAAACATTTTGATATCATTTTTATATTTTAATTGAAATTTTTTTTCTTTATATATTAATTTTAATTATAATAATTTTTAGGTAACATGGAAGGATTAAGCTTTTACTAAGACTCATAAAGCAAAAAAAATCCTTTTGAATAGAAATTTGGGTGTAACATCGTTTTTTGTTTCAGTTTTATTTAACTTCTTAATGTGCTCAAATTTTCAAAAGGTTTTTGTTCTTACTTTCATGTACGAGAATAGACGAAAAAAAAAAAAGAAAATTTATGAGAGCATTGAAATGTTCACTAGAACTTATTTTTTAAGAAAATGCTATCACAAACACACATACTCAATATACACAAAATAATCATCCAAAAAAATCCCATAAAAAAAGGGGAAAACCCCCTACAAAAATATGTGATAAGGAGGACTATTTTTTTTTTATTTTGTGTACGTCATTCGAAGGATTTTTTGAAATGCTTTATGAATATGTTTCTGCAATAAAATATCATCTCAGTGTTTATTGTATCTATTTTTTTAATAATGATTCTTTGATCTGGTATTTTTCCAGTTAAGTCGTCAAATAAATTCTTATAAAATCATCTTCAGATATGATTCGAATATATATAATCCAATTAGCATGAATGCAATTCCACCATTTTATGAATTTGTGGAATTACTGACTCTCTTAAATTATTATTAGCATTGACAATTCAAAATAAGCTTTTGATAAGTTATAAGTGCTGCTATAAGGATCAACATAAAGTTATCTTTACATATTCCTTGGAACAATAAGTAACTGAAAGAATGAAAAAAAAACAACAATCGAACATTGTTTTCTAGAAAGTAAAAGATAAATAGATAAATACTTATATTTCAATTCTTAAAATATATTTAAATCATAATTCAACCAGATTATATTTAGAAATTTATGTTTCGATGGCAATTAAAATTCTGAATATTTTTGAGCTTTTATATTAAAACTCAAAAGACGGAAGAATCCTCTTTACATAAACTTTGAGTACTTTTTATTTTTAAGGTAACATCAAATATTCCATAGTTAGTTTATCGGTGTTCATATATTTCTTACTGAAGGAAGGAAGGGAAACATTTTTAAAATTACACAAGGAAATTTTTGCAATTTAATTTCAATTCCTAGAAAAACATTTCTTTCCCCTTAGATTTTGAGATTGATATTGATATTTTACAAAATCCTAGAATTTTCTTTGACGATATTTTATTATGACAGCTCTTGTGTGTTTACCCAGCTTCAAATTATTCTCGATTCAAGTTGTTTCTCATTTTTAAACTTTCGTTTCAAAACATAGATATTACATTCACTTAACAAAATTTTTAATAAAAATACGAATAAAAACGACTAGACAGTTTTAAAAGACTTACGGTTAAAAAAAATCTAATTTAAATTATTCGATGGCTTTTCAATAAGATTCTTATCAGCTTTATTGGCTGGTATAACTTTATTACATTCTTAGAATCAATTGAATTTAGAGGAATTGGTTTTGATATTTTCAGGTGACGTTCTATTTCATGTTATTCAGTTTCCTTTTTTATAAAACTCCACATATTTTCAGTATTTTTATACTAACTATAGCATCAAATGTAAATGGTAAAAAAAGAAAGTATCATGAAATTTATTATGAAAAACTAAAACAAGATGGAAGTAGGTTTAAATTTAGTAATATTTTTTTTTCACTATGCATGTAAAGTTATGTTCATATATTTTGGATATATATAATTTAAGCCTTTTAGATGACAGAAAATACTATGTACAAATTTACTCGCAAGAAGTTCTGATTATTTATATGATGAAAATAATCTAATTCGAAATAAAAAATTTATATCAGGGGTTCTGAGAAGCACGCACGTAAAAGAAAAAAAAAATTACAAATTTTCTCTCAGAACTTGTTTTTTTTCCAGTTAATCACAAAACAAAAGTACAATTATTTTTCTGAATGCAAATATAAAAATTCAAATAGATTTAGCATTTGTTAACCTTTAAAATTCTTGTTGTATATTACGTTCATTTAATGCTCATTAGTTGTTAGAACTATTCATAAATATATGATTATATTTTTATACCAATCAAATCAGGAATGAAAAGTTTGTTTCATTCGCTATGAATTCATTCAGGAGGATTTGACTACCTAGGAATGAATGATGGCTCAAACATATTTCGGGACCCCCCACCCTTTTAAATGCTTTTTTGTTTAATAAAGGGATATTTAAAACTTGATAGAATTAATTTTTTTATATTCTAAAACACTTGCACATACACACATGCATATATAAAGGTTGTGACGGGCTCACGCGTCTTTTCTGTAACATAACCTTTGGGTTCTTTGACGGCCAAGATTAATGGCAAATCTTTTCCAACCCAAATCCAAGAAATGAAATGCAATTGTAAAATGCAAATAAGATAGCTTTTAAAAGAACAGAAGTTTTAGTAAGCAGGATGGCAATTTAGAGAAAGTTATGTTTAGAAGAGATAGAAGTGTGAATTGACGGCCTATCAAAAGTTTACCTAGATTTCTAGCCATTACTACAAGGTGCCTAAAAGTCTCTGAACAGTGATCGAACCTTAGCTTGAATCAAGGTAGGACTGATTATTTGATATTAGGTAATATTATCAGAATTGAAAGTAGGCGGATAATATAATTTTTTAGATAAGTGATCCAAGTTACGCGATTAGGTTTAACTACAGTTGTGTGTTTGGTTTATTCTCACTTAATATAAGTTTATCTAATTTATTAGAAATTTAAGTTATATTCTTAATAAAGTCATATTAAGAATTTTAAAATGTCGATTCATTTCGAGAATCCCACACCTCTAATTCAAGCTGACAATCAAAGATATGGTCGCCATAGAACGACCATATCACAAGGTCATTATATAGAGCATGGAAGATATTTAAACAATGTACCAAAAAGCAATTCTGTTTGCTAATTAAGTTATTACTTTCCAAAACTTTTCTGAAAACTTCTTAAGACCACCTCCTTCGTTATGAACCATATTTTTATAAACCATTATTTACAACTGCTCCTGACACGAGCTCCGCTTGTAACCTTAGTTGATGGATCGTATGTTGCTATCCCGTTCACTTCAATTAGGCGGCTGATGCGGATAAAGTGTAAATAAAGCGGAAATTTTAAGGAAAAGAGATGGTTGTCTCCAGATAATGGTATCTGTTTCCCTGTGTCTAATTAACAAAGGAGCTAGACTTTTCGTATCCTCTTTTAAAGTTCTCGTCAATTGGTAGGACTAGATTTGTTTATATCTTTTTTATGTGTATAGATGCCTTGTAGATGGGTTAAAGGGATAAATATTCAATAGAAGATGATTCGGTCCAGTAAAAGGGTTACATCAGTAAAACTTTCAATTTATTTATGAGGACTAAGATTGGATCCAAGAAAGTAAACAAGTGATTTAAAAAAAATTCAGTATGTAGAGTAAAATTTCCAAATTGTTTTCAGATTCATTTACTTTGAATTGGTTATTTTAATAAACTGTTTTAAAATACCGATGGATCATGAAGTGTTTATGAATATCGTAGTACACATTTATGAGAAAAGTATATTTTTACAGAATTTGTATATAGCGAAATAAATTTGTTTAATTCTTAAGTATTATTTTCATTCTTTATAGAAAACTTATCCAAGAAGAGAAAAAGAGTATATATACAAAAAAGTAATAGGTAAATCGTATGGCTTTTTCAAAGACAAAAAAAAAAAAAAAAAAGGAAAATTAACATTTATTCGGAGAATTGTAGAAATTGAGGAATAATTTTCAGGAATAAATTGAGGAACAATACCATCAATAATTACACTTATTAACGCATTAAATGATATTATTAACTATTACTTTTACTAGTCACCGTTTTCATATTTTATCAAAATGATTTTTTTTAAAATTTTATAAATACATTTCGAAATATTTTCTGATCGAGAGAAGTATAGCATATTGTGTTCTATATTTTAAAAATATCTGTCTCATTTACATTTATTTTAAACGTCAAATTGTGTCATAACATGATTCGTAAAATAAACAAAACAACATAATTTATTGCTTCATATCACATTTCTTGACAGCTAATTAGTCTTGTTACCGAAGGCATTTTCGGAAGCCATTTCTCCTTTAATTTTGAATATTAATAGGATGAATGATTAGCTTTTATGAGCTAGTCATGTAAGGAAATAGTATGACAATTCTAAGAGGTTTTTGCTCCCTAAAGGTTTTGAATCTTCAGCACAAAATATTGCAGAAAGTCATAAGAAAATTATTGATAAAGCAATATTAAAGAAAAATGAAAAAAGTATTTGTAAAGCTTATCAATAAAAATTTATTGCTTTATAGTAAAAATCTAACGAAACAAAAATAAAGGTTTTCACGAAAGGGTTGCAAAAAGTTAATATGCAGTATAGAATTTTAATAGAATTTCTAAAATAATAGCCTGTAATCCTTATCTTTATAATTTAAGGGGAAAGTCCAAGTTTACAATGGAAATGTAGGAATTGCTTATATTTCGAATAGTTTCAGAGCCTCATTTAATGTACAATATATATATATATATATATATATATATATTAGCACTTTAAAACTGTAGGTTCTAGTACTTCTTAACTGTTATTTTATATTACTATATATATATATATGCCTATGTTTACCATATTAGATAATTAAAAGATCGATATGAGCATGATAACTATTATAGTGACGTATTTTAAATCTCTTAATAAATAATAATAATAATAATAATAAAGCTGAGGATGACTCAAGTTTTTTACATATTCTCACAAAAAACAAACACAGGTAAAATTTCTAGATAGTAAGGTGCTTTCAGTAATTTCAGCAATTCATTTTTCTTTTTCTTTCTACGTTATACCTTAAAAAAGACCAAAACCTACATTATTACAAATGTGTTTCAATTAGAAGTTTACCTACCACCAGTTTTTTGAGAGAGAATATATACACCATGAAAGTGTTATTCATTAGCAAAGTTCAAGGCTTAGATATAGCTTACCTTCTTACAAAACTGTGTTATAGTACGGGTTTATTTACCACTTAAAATATCAGGTACTCTTATGAGACACCAGATGGGTGTTATTTAAGCCTGCAATAAATTATAATCACCCATTTTTTAACTGCCTGCTTTCACCCATAATGAGTTTAACTTTCAATAATATGCTATTATATATATATAATAGCATATTTTTGAAAGTTAAAAATTAAACACACACAAATATATATATATATATATATATGTATGTGTGCGTAATTTTCTCTAAAAATTTACGCTGGATAAAGGAAAAAAAACTCGTTAAAAATTAAGTGTTAGTTTTAAGCTCTGTCTTGCAATTGATACATTGTAGCATATTTATACGTAATCAGGAATTAAAAAAATTGAAATGCGATGGAAGTATTAAGAATTTTACAATAGTGTGAGGCTATCTCTTTTTTCATGAGAACTGATTCTTTAGAATTTGGCTCTCTTCTTGGTGCAAGCTTCGGTCAAACAATTTTTTTATTCAAACCTTTTGAATAGATTAATTAGCTTCCATAAAAACTAACAGATTGCTTTTATTAATTAATTTTTTTCTTTCTGTTTTAATTTTGCATACAAACCAGAAGCAGAAAAAAACTTGATTTATAATTCTTATTTCAATAATTTTGTTGTAAATTTGCATATAAATAGACAAGTTATATTTTTAGATAACTTATGTTTTAATAATTTTATAAAATAGCAGAAATTTTTGTATTGACAACAGAGAGCCATAACAAATTTTATATAAAAGCTATTAATTATTTTTGTTAGTTATATTTATTTCTCAAAAGAATTATAAAAATTAACTATTACATAATCTTTTGAAATGAAATGTGAAATTCTTTACACTTTTGTAAATTAAAAAAAATTAACTAGTACTTGGCATTTAAAATCTTTTTGATTAAATGTCAAATACTTTTTTTTTAAGCTTTTAACGCGAAAAAAATTTCAGAATTTGAAAAGCATTTCCTAAAACTTGATATTAATAAATTAGAAAATTAAGTTTTTTTGTAATCTTCGATCAAAAAATGTTTTTGAAATGTTTTTTTTTATTATCTTTCAAATACACGTATAAAGATTCAATATCCAAACCAGAATCCATTAACTAATTTATTTTTGCCATTTTTCGACTATTTTATTTTTGCATTTAAATCATTGTTTACGATATTAGGTTTGAAGGAACATAGTACATTTAATTATGTATATTAAGAAAGAGGGATGGCTGGCCAAGATGTCAACAGCTTTTTCATTTTGTATTTATTTTGTCGTCACCTTTTCTTGAACAGTTTCTTTCGCCCGAAGCCAATGGATAATAAAGATGAATTACAAAAGAATCGATAGACCATGAAAAAGAAATAATAACTATGTGACACACACACAATATTAGCTTCATGAAAAAAAATCTGAAGATGAAATATTCTTATAATTATAGATGCTTTTAAAGAAAACTACACAAAATTATTTCTCATTAAATATTATTATATTTTTTGGTAAGAACCTTGAACATTTTTAAATTAATTGTGAAACTAGGATCTTAATTTTTTTAAAAAAAATTAAGTACTTTTAATGTTTACTAAAAGCATATGATTATATTTATAGTTTATAATAAATTTTTTAAAGATATTGATGAAATATCAGATAAAGATCATAATAAAACGTAAACATTGGTGCTTTGCTGAATATATTATTTAATACTTACACACACACAAATTCAAGCTATATATATGTATATATATATATAATTTAAAAATTAGAGTATGTAAGAAGTCTTGTGATTAGCTCAGTTATTTTTCTTTTAAAATCATTTATTTCATTTGTAATATAGTAGGCTGCATTTTTTGTATGCTATAATCGATTTTAATGGTGATGCTAAAATTAGTCTTTTGTGTGGGGAACATCAAAAATATTTCAAAGAATTTTGTTTTGATTTGTTGCATTTTTGTTTCATTAAAGGAAAAAATAATCAAGTTTGGATTAAATATTCATGTAAGAGGTAATTCTATATTCTTTTAAAGTAATTAATAGTTTTTTAAGAATCAATATTCCTTTTAGGACATTTTTGGAATAAACTTTTAACATGTATATTGTTTTAACTGCCCCAAATTTAAATTCTGATGCTCTAAGTAATTTAAAATTTATCAGAAATTTTAAAAACGTATCACGTTATTATTCAAAGAATCTGTTTTCAAATTTTCCATAAGATTGATTAAATTTCGAGAAAAAAAATAAGCAATACAATTTTTTTTTTTTTGCTGAAATGGATATGAAAAATTTCAAAATATTATAGTATTTCAGTACAAATAAGTGTAATTATGAATAAAAATATTTTTTATTGATATATTTATTTTTTTAGAATTATACTTAACGATGCTTTTATGCGATGATATTTTAACCATTAAAAATAAATTTACAATTTCGCCTAGAGAAAAAAAACTTCTGAACAAACAGCTTTTGTAAATTACCATTTAAATGCAAACAATCTCTTTAATAAGTACAGTTTTCCTGTTAATACTCCCCCTCCCCACATCTTTTGTGTTATTAAAATAAGAGGGATTTGATTGGATTGTTAGGAAAAGAAGGAGCTTATGGGTAATATTTCAAAATGCCTGTTGGAGCATTAAGGGGCACGGGATTGAAGAACGTGACACGAAAAATATCAAAAACTTTAAATCCCTTGTTATTTGTCTGTATTTTAATGATCGTATTGATTAGAAAAGCAGTAAATATTTTTGCTGTAATATTCGGTTATTTTCGAAAAATTTATTAATTGCCAAATAATAGTAATCACCACAGAGTGTACGAGGTGATGAAATGTATTTCGACTTTTAAGATAGGTCATTTTCCTGGAAATACAAAATATTTAAAAATAAAAACCTGTGAATTTATTTTGCACTTATTAAAAAGATGATATGGAAAAAATTGTATCTTTTTTTATCTCTATTTTTACCAATTTTTCAAAAATACTTGATGAACTCTTTGCGTTCGAAAAAGGAATTTATTATATGGAACCTATCCTAAGGATAATTGCAACTTTGCATGTTCTCATTTCTGTCTATGTATGTAATAATTCTAATTAATTTAAATTTTTTTTAATAACTTTTTATTCATCGACGGTTCATTCCTTCAGAACCCACGTTTAAATAATAACTATCTACCCGCCTAACGGGGATCTTTTGAACTACATCTATCCATCCACGCAGATCATGTGATTTTAAATTTCATTTCTTGCTTGGTATAAATACTGAGATTTCTAGAAATTCCACCCTTTTGTTCTTTGTCCTTCGTAACGTAATCGGCTACAGCTGGCGTGTGCGCATTTTTGTGCTGTGTGTTTTCTTTGTGGTGCTGTTCATATATGTTTTTGTGTCTCTATATGTTTAATAAAACGGATTTTTTGCCATAAAGGATTGCCTGGTCAATGCAACATCAAAAAATAAATAATGATCTAATAAATATTCCTTCTACTCGCCAGGATTATTACATGTATATATTTGAACAGTTAAGAAAAGCTTTAAAAACTAATTTTATTTATTATTTTTGAAGTATCAGTGCCAATGCTGTAGAGATGCACCTATTATATGCTTTCAGAGATGAGCTCATTCATTATGTAGTGAATAATCAGTTAATGGATCTTACCTGAAGCTACGCAAATTGCATCTTCCATGACACAAATGATCACGGCTTTACCATTCTGTTAGGAGTGAAGACTTAATGGATAAATGTAGTACAGAATCACGAACAACGTGATTACTACTGCTTCAGCTTATACATAAGATTTAATCAGTCATAGTTATTAGTGTATTTATGTTATATAGATCAAGTAATTGTCTCCGTTATTTATCATTTTTAAAAAGCTTATTTCATTTAAATTAAAAAAACAATCAGCTCACTTTGTTTAATAACGGAGAATGTATATAGCTTACTATACGTACATAGCGATTTAATTAACTTTGATACCTCCCCCCCTCTCGAAGAAAAAAAATAGGTTCAAGTGATGAGTTTTTCAAATTTTCAAATAAGTCTTCTTTATTGAATGGAAATCTTTATTGTAAATAAGATATTATTTTTTATTTGGTTAGCAATTATTTGCTTAGTTTTTTTCTTTGTTCAAAATATGTGGATCCTTATAAATTGTGAGAATTCTTTTTAATATTTGAAATTGAAATTATGTTCATACTTTACAGTAATACATTAAAAATGTCATATGTTTTGAAAATAATGAGTCTGGATAGTATCGCCCCCCCCCCCCCCCAAAAAAAAAACTGCTAAAGCAACTTTAGAGAGCTTGCGAATGTTTTGAGGAGAAGTAACCTCTTAGTATCAAAAAGATAAGTAGATAATTAACATTGCAGTGCACATGTAAAGCATGTGTACTAGAAGTACAGCCTAGAAATAAACTATATAAATGGAAAATAAAATGCTTTTTATAAGTTGTGAAATTGTGTTTTTCCGTCATTTTTACAAGAGAAGCTCTTATATATTGTTCATCAGGTAGTGCGCATGAAAATAGCAAATAGCCCTGCAATATCAGGAATCCAAGTGCAACATTAGAGTCTGTTGCACAAAAAATGTTTGTAAGGCCTGACATTCGATGTCGTCTGCTGCATAGAACAATTTCAGTGAGATGTCCATTTGAAATTTGCCTTGAAAATCCAACACAACTATGTGGTAGGAATGAAGCATTGCCCATTGGACATAGACAAATGAATAGCATGACATCTTTTCAGCCGAATCACAATTTTCTACAACATTCCAATGATTGTATTTGAATCTGACTGTACTGTGCTGTGGCAGAGAATGCATAACTTTTGTACCATACCCTGACTTCTGTATTATATCATCATACCTGTCCTTCACCTTGTCTTAAGTCATGGAAAGTGATTGAATATTGCTCATATCTTTTCTAAAAATGAGTAGCTACTGATACATCTTTTAAGTTATAAAACATATTGTCGTTTCGTTTTCGTTTATTGTGTGGGAGGAAAGCTTTCATGGTTCGCCTACAGCCAAACTTCCTAAACTATTCTAAAATTGAATAAGTTATGATTTCAAAGATAATGCAAGCATAAATTTTGTAATAATATTCATGCTATTGAGATTTAAAAACAAGGACCGGCATGTACTTTTCAATTTTGTGTTTTGTTCGGCATAAATAGGAATAAATTAGGCAAACATATGTATAAAAATACTTTTACAGACACACATTTTTGAGTAATTCTTCATTGGCCATCAATTTCTGTATCTGCGGTAAATCGTTCGTTTTGATCTGTTGCCCTAAAAGTGCATGTACTGACAAATAAACGATTCAAAATACACCACCTTCTACTACGGCATGTGAACTTCACTAACAAGTGTTAGAGCCATGCACCAAGATATTAAAAGCCTATTTCTGTTATTGTCAAGGCGTGTAGTAGTAGGTGTTGTCAGTGATAGCAGTTAAGAAAATTCCAATCACTTTCATGTTTTGCAAGTTAAACGGAGCAATTGTTTCAATTTCTTCACTGTGTTTCAAATTATTTGTCTTATGAATTTAGCTTCCTAATGTTTTGTCCATAAAAATTCGTTTTAAATGCCCATCAATATATCTTATATTTTAAACTTTATTTAAATTAGGAAGAATTAATCATTAAAAATTATACTAGAGACTAATACAGAAATATAATATTTTGCTCAATAAATATTTGGGAACTATTACACACACAACTGGAAGAGTTTTCTACATTTATTTTAGACTAGTATCAAACACAATAAAAAGCAAAAACCAGTCTTATTAAAACGTCAATTTCAAGAAGTTTATTTATTTATTACCTTCTATTTCTTTTTGAATTTATCACCAAAACTTCACTTTAAATTGCTATTCTATGTATAAATTAGGATTTAAAAAAAAATAATTATTTTTGAATTACTTTTTATGCAAACATATTTTTGATAAAAATGAATAGAATATCTTAAATCGATATTAGATTCTTCAGCACAATAAGTTACTCTGGTTAGTGTTATTCTAGATTTTTCATCTTAATCTTCCTCATTGAAATTTAATTTAGTCTGTTTTTAACATGAAGAATCAAAAGAAAGAAAATATTTACAGTTAAGGAGTATTTTATTATTATTTTTTTAAATTAATTTACTCGAAAAACTTCTCATGCTCCACATTGCATAACATGAGGTTTACAGACGTAAGTGGTATCACAATTATTTAATTTAAAACAAAATTAAAAAAATACATTTAAGACAAAATATAAAATCAAATGGAAGGACGGAAATACACAAATATAAATAAGGGAAGGTACCAATATAAAACTTTAAAAATCTATGCACTAAACAAATTTTCTTAAGACATTTAGGCTTTCAGTACAATTGATCAACAAAGACAAAACAGGTGGTCTAGGAAATACCTAAGCGTTTAAACTCATTTTTAAAAATTTATAGCATTTTATTAAGAAACTTATTTAATGAGCCCATTTTATTTGTATAAAAGAAATTTAGATTTTAGAGAATAATTTTAATATTTACTTAAATATTACAGCATTATTAGTCGTATAGAATGTGTGCATTATACAAATCATTTAATTGAAATATTTCTTTAGCTAATTTTTTCCTAATTTATTGTTTGCAATTCTTCAACAATAAAAGTTAAAGGTATTTAAATTCTGATTGAAATAAAATAAAAATAACTTGTAAGAGGGTAACTATACGAAACAAGAATATAAAATATGACATATTTGTTTAATCAATACTGATATGAATAATAAAAACATTTATAATTAAATTGTTTTGTTTTCAAATATAAGCAGACTGATCAATAATGTAATATCCCGCTTAATATCAGTATACTAAAATATTTTGCTATTAGTGTTATCTATAACAAAATTAGCATCCTAAAAGCTTAAGAAAATATTGTATTAAGGGAGATAAACAGAAATTGTAAAAAGGCAGTCAATCAGAAATAAAAGGATTTTTTTCAATTAAAAAAGTGAAGAATGGCTCTAAAACATGTATGAATATATATATGTGTAAACCAATTAGTAAAATAAGCTCTGAAAAAAAATATATTTCACTTGGAAAAAAATATTCAATTATTTGGGAAATATTTTTCTAAGGTAGAACTAACAAGAATTATTTGTAATACTTTTAAAAATGAAATCATGCAATTATTTTATTTAAAAAAAAAAACTTTGGAAATACATTTTTCGGAATACTCATTTTATTCGTTCAAATTCATGTCCAAGGAAAATGCTTTTTTGAAATAAAACCTTTTTTATTGCAAAGATAATACTTTGAATCCTATTCAAATTTCATTTTACAAATAATGGAATATTTCCTTTTTGCGTTCCTCGAATTTTTCATTTAAAAGAACCTCTAATACAAAATAGATGTTGGAATGCTAAAGGTAAAGATTTTATTTCAAATTCTCTTTCTTAACCCTTTTTAATACTTTTTTTATTTTCAAAATAATTTTCTCGATTAAATTTGTATCCATATTTATTTGGAGCAACATAAGGAATTCTTATGCAATAAGAAAAGAAAGAAAATATTGAAATAAACCACGAAGTAAAAATTGGTTATGATACCAAACCAACAATTATATTCATTTAATTATTTATTTGCATCGTCTTAAGTAAACGACCATTTAAAAATTTTGTATCTATGTTTTTCCAGGAATACAATATGTATCTGTATTTAAACAATTATTATGATGTCCAAATTATTTGAGATTAGCTATATTTTTTTCTTTGAATGATAATTTTATTGACAGCTATTGTCCGAGAATATTCCAAACATATTTTATCTACCTTATGTGATTGTTACATGGGACATTTGGAATATGATCTGACTAGTTTCAAATCGTATATAAGCATTTTAACTTTTGTTAAGACCTTTTATTTGTACCAGGTGTATGTTGGGATTTGTGCTTTGTGAGATAGTGTTGCTTTTGTGTATATAAAAATGGATATTACTCCAAGAAAGTGTGCAAAAATAATTTAATTTTTAGGATCTAATTTCTATTATAGTAAGAGATATGATTTCTGTAGTTAGTACACATAACGAATCAAGTGCCTCAAGATTCTTGCAAGCTACAATTAACTTAGATAATTGTTTCCAAAAAAGAAAGGTAAATATAGAAGAAACCCAAACAGAACTAACAAATAGATAATATTCTATAATTAGAAGCAGTAAAACTAAATCAACAATAAAAAGAGATCTTCAAAGAGATTGTTTGGATAATTATTTGAATGTAGTGGTTCAATCATGTGCCGTAGGCATCTGGAAGCTGACCAGAAGACAGGAAGACAGTATTTTAATTCTAAAATGGATTATAATGGACCAAAATATATCATAGACTGCTTACGATTGAAGGAAAGGTAATTTTGGGTGATGAAACTCTTTTATTTTACAAAGTATTTCAAAGCAAACTTCGTGTGAAGAAACTGTGAATTTTTCAAGACCTCGGCATATCCAACAAACTGAACAAGTAGCTTGGCAAACAGAGAGAGAGAGAGACAACAACAAACAATAAGTAATGTTTTTTTAAATGATACTCGTAACAAAAAAAATAAAGGAGAATTAACTCAATAAGATGTTGGATACCGTGAAAGGAGATATATGAAGCAACATGTCTAGGTACATAGTCAGTGAATGTACGAATGGTGGACTAAGAAATGATTTTCTTTTTTCTTCAACCATTTGCAGCAATTACTATTTTTTAATGTGACGGTGATAAAGCTTACAAGCGGCGTCTAATTATATCCCAGATTGTTCGTTGGTGAAAGACAAAGGAAACTACGGTACATTTTGAAGAACACATTAGTTGATGGATCTGCGTTTGGTCGGACATTATCCTGCTGATAATGGGCATTAGTAAAGGGCATGCATGGGAACTATCATGTACTCGATGAATATCATGTTTACATTTTCATCCTTCTTATTACTAACCCAGCACCACTGAAAACGAAATCTATCTGCTATGGGGTCAATGGCAGTTTACTTAACGAATGCAATGAGCACTGGCCAATAGCAATCAGTCTACTGGTAAGGATTTTTGTTGATATTGGAACATCCAGGATGTCTTGCAGATACTATAAATTACAGGAGTTTGTTGCATCGATGATTCACACCATGCATTCACGCTAGCATCCCTCAAAATATTAACACATTTCTTTGTTCTAACCATTGTTACCCAGAAACGTGCGAAGGTCAAGGGTTTCGTGGTGGACTTTTGCACCGTGTACGTATGTAGATGTTAGATGTGATTTGACGCTAAGCCCAAACTGCCAATCACAATAGCTCCCTGTAAAATCATCTGTCTGCTAGAACATTATTGTTATAATAAAAATACTCTTACACGCAAATTTTATTTTAAAGCACCATAGCTCTTAACTAAGGTATTAACGACTCTGCATTTCCATGTGATTCCGAGTCTTCTCTGTACCTCCTACACACTCTGCAAGTTTGTCTGTCTGATAGAGAATCATCCTGTATACATATAAGTAGGTTGCATTTAAAAAAATTATATATTTAACTATAAAGATGATGCAAATCAAAGTCTATACACTGTAAGGTATCCGACTACGTTCGGAACTCTGATTTTAAAAAAGCGCATTAATGGATAATTTTCATAATACTTAGTGTCACTTAGATTAGAATGCATGTATAAAATTGTTTTAAGGACATTTTGACAAAAAAAAATTATTTAAATACAATATTTTGGCAAAAAATCAATTTAGAATAACTTTTTTTCAAAATGCTCTCCTTTTACAAAAAATGCTTCTTAAAAAATAATATTTTGTGTGTGTGTGTGCTTCTATAAAATAAAAACTTCTCCAGAGAGTCTGAAGTATTTTTTTTGAAAATTTCACATTTTCAGAGTTACAACCCATTGAAATAATTACCGGCGTTTTTTTCTTAAAATTTCTCCCCTCTGTTGTCGTAAAACATGGATAAACCCACTTCTAAGTTATATATTTCAAAAATTCTAGTTGAGCCTCTGTACAGAGGTCTGAGCTATATACAGGCAAAATATTGTTATAATAGAAGCATTTTTCACAAAAGGAGAACATTTTGGTCATTCTATGTTCATTTTTTGTCAAAATCTTGTACTTAAATAATTTTTTATTGTAATAATATTCTTAAGACAATTTTATATACATTTTCTAATCTAAGTGACACTAAATATAATAAATATTATCCATTTATACACTTTTGCAAAATCACGGTTCCGAACGTAGTCGGATACCTTAAATACAAAGATAAAATTACTTACAGTATTTAAAACCCCATAACTTTGTCGACATGAAAACAGACTAATCTTGTAAAATATACAGAATAATTCTACGGAACAGAAATCATTCGACGTTTATCGAAGTGGAGAAAGAGTACTTTTTCTTTATGGGAAGCCGTTTCGGAAGGTATAGTTTTGAATTCTTGCGCACATCAAATATTTCAAAATCGACGAATCAAACGAACAAAGATGTCCCCGGGGTGAAATTTTCATTCGAGTGCTAACATCACATAAAAATATGTGAACTGTAAAAGAAAAAATCGATGACTGAACTAGATTATTCTTCTAGTCACACCGAAACTTCAAAAGAAAAATTCCTTTCTAGTGTTACGATATACTTTGGTGAAGAATTTCTCTTCTTACTGATAAAAATAAAGGAGTCACAAATGGTAAATTTAAATGAAAGTGAATATATTCAGGTTTAAAAAATAAGAAATCATTTAACATTCATAAAAATTAAATTTATGGCGAATGTTTAAAAAAAATAAAAATAAATTTTAAAAGAAGCAAATATATATTTAATAAATTGAATATATGTTCGTCCCTCAACTTTTAACTATTGTAGATACTAAATCAATGAAAATGCCTCGTGCTTTATAATAGGATCAAACTATCAACAGTTGTTAAATTTTACAAAGCTTCAGTGCTATAATAGTGTTACGAATTTTGTGTAAATAGTGTAAATAATTTGTATTTGAGTGTTTAATGCATTTATATTACTCTATGTTATGTTTATTCATGTTAAAATTGTACCCTTCACAAGCAATGCCGCCCCATACGTTATAATGGCGATTCAATGAGAACTTGGCGAAATCTTGGCGCTAGAGCCAAGTTGGCATCATTTTTGGCGACCAAGTTGGTGGCGACTTTGGCGTCATTGGCGAGTTCGGAACCCTCTGGAATCTTCTAGAAAGTAGTGGATCTCTCCACTAATATCACGAGCAGCTATGTTTCTGGAAGTTTCGGTCGAGGCTAAAAATAAGATGCTCGCCGGGACGGCGGGGAGGCTGGATTAAACCAGCGAGTAGTGAGGATTGTTTTGACTAGCGATTAGCTCGGCTGTGCTTGTGAATAATCTTTACTTACGTGTATTTTTAAACACTGGTTATTGTGTTTGATTACTGTTGAAGGTGTGAAGACCTTCGGATATTTACTCTGTGAATATTGTTGCTGAATTCTGTATTTAAAAGATTGGATTTTGTTAATAAATCCGCATCGCTCTTGAAGAACTGTTTATTTTCTTTGTGATTGTTTTGCATAAAATCCCCGAACCCTCGGATCCACGTAACTATACATTCTATTCTATGCCACAAATACAACTAAATTGAATTTTGAAAAAAAAAAAATAATGAATTTTATTTCAGTATATTAATTTTAGTATTAAAAAATGATAAAAAAAAGTTGTTAATTGTAGGGTGTATGAGACTGTTTAGCAGTAGTTAAGGGGAAATACAAAAAACGGTTGTTGTGCCTGATGTTAAGGTTTATAGCTTCGATGTTATGTCAGTTGTTGTTACTAATGCCACCCGATAGACGATATCATATAGAGGCACACGAAATTTAGCGTGGTGAGGGGCAAATTACGCCTTTCCTTAGCAGCAGCTTTGAGTATCATGAGGTGGTTGTACTTGTTGTTTTGGCTTCATACCACCCCAAATTTGAGAGAGAACACCCTAGAGGGTCTCACAAGGAGGTTTCGCATCTCTCTTTCCCTTCCACCAACATCTAGAGAGGAATTTCGGCAAGAGAAATATTTCGAGTGCCCCCATGTGCACAGGCACTATACATTTACAAACATTCAGTCCCTATTGCACATCCGTCAGGATCCCTAACCACTATTGCAGACCAAAGTCCTGATTTCACTTAACTCATCGCATGGAACAGTGGCTGATGATACACGTTAAAATGATCTAAGCCTCTCTGCTGAAGTGTGGAAACTATATTGGAAAAATTACCAATTTCGGTTCATGAGCTGTAAAGCAAACACTCAGTTTCGTTGTTCTTATGTGACATTGGTTAAAAAAACAAAATAAATCCCAAATATGGATAAATTAATGATATTTAAACATTTATACTATTATCTATACTGTAGAACCTGTTTTTGTGCCGTCCTTTTTTATGCGATTTTTTTTGTTTGACCTTTTTATTATGCGGTATATGAATTTGAACGGCTTTGACGCGCCACCATAATATTTTGTATCAATACACATATATACACTTCAAGACGCTCTATTCATTTGTTATCAACAGCCTTTCTACAATATACGTTCAATCGCTTTCTCTCAATGCGTTAGCAGTATGGGCTTGATTGAAGATGAAACGTTCAATGACAGCGAAATTATCAATAATTTTATATATTATGAAGATGGCCACACAAGAGGAACATGATTCTTCGAGAGTGGATAAAACATATGCAGGGATCCAGCTTTCCAACAAATCAAAAAGGCATTTTTTTAAAAATGAATACAAATTCCGAAAGGGGTTAGAAATTTCAAAAAGAGCTTTCATCATGCATGTCTGATCTATCAACAGACTAACCGAACGTCCTCACAAAAACTTATCACTTACTTTATGGTGCCAAAAAATAAATCATTTGAAATTGTATCTTCAAGTGATGAAAGCGATTTTGCATTAAATCATCACAGAAAGATGCATGCTTTGGATTACGATGAGAAGCAGTGAATTATGCATGTGCATTTTGAAAACTTCTCCATGTATATAATGAAAAATTAAATGTCTAAGAAATATTTCCACGTGTAACTTAATTATTTACTTTGTTCAGAAATACTTTCTTATAAATTTCGTAGATAATTGAAGTATTTTATAAGTGCGACTTTTTTATACGGTCATTCTCCGCCGCACAAAAAAAAATTCTATAGTACTTCGTGAAAGTTGTTTGTTACATGTAAGTATTTATGAAATATATTTACGAATATTTTTTGTGCAGTTTCTTTCAATGCGGTTCCTATATTTTGCACAATAACAGGTTTTAGTATAGTAAAAAAAAGTTTGCAGAAGTATAAAAATTTGATTTAATGCTTAGACAGAAAAAAAGAGCATGCTTGCAAGTATTTTATTTTGATACATAGTTTTGGAATTTTTGATCATGCAAAAGGAAATATACTAAATAATCCTCTTTCAAATTCTAAGCTGTAGTTATAGGAAACTAAAAGAAAAATAAAATAAAGAAACATTATGAATATAAACCAATTTGATTATGTCAAGTGTTATTACATAAGATTTTTAAAAAATTTCTGACCGTAAGAAAAATATTTCACAATTTTCAAGTATTTTCTGATGCAATGAAGCACTTCAACTACTAAAAAAGAAAGAAATTTATCCGATGCATATGAGTTTTTATAAAAGATGATCTTTTAGAATCTTTTAAAATAAAAAAAAATGTTTTGAAAGTATCATAATACAGAATGATTTTCAAAGGGCTACATTTTTCTGATTCATGTACATTAAATTAAAAATGTTTCTTTTTTTTAAAAAAAGTTGAGGAATTCTATAGAATAAATGATCAAACGCTTCTAAAGTACTCAAAGGATGAAGAATGATAGAAAGGAATCAACTTATAGATTTTTAAAAATCTAAGACGGTAATTGAAGTTCTTTGAAGTATAAAATAGATACAAAAACTTATAATCTGATAAAAATAACACCTGGAAATAAAATACATTTAATATCTTTCAACATATATTTTTATTCTCAAAAGAAATTTTAAATAAGGGTGAAAAATATAACAAATTCTGTAGAATAATTTTTTTATATCATGCGGATACAATGATGAGAGTAAGAAATCACATAATCCAACAATAAATTTTTATTCGATAAATTAAACGAATTTGGATTTTTTTTACTCACGTGTATTTAAAAGAAAGCTTACTATTTCATTTGATATTTTTTTT